>JBBPDC010000032.1:9675522-9695916 GCA_037974485.1 Hemigrammopetersius urotaenia | reverse complement strand
ACACACACACACACACACACACACACACACACACACACACACACACACACACACACACACACACACACACTCCTGTCTCTCAGGTCAGCAAACACACTGGGAGAATTATTCATGGCAGCTACTCACAGTCAGATGACCACCAAAGGAAATCAGATTTGACTGCTGCAATGATTCTGTTGATTTTCTGTGGAAACAGCAAGCATTATAATAGAAAAGTGGAAAATAATTTTGACTTTTAGCAATAAAATTGCTTTATTTAAAGGGGTAATTGTTTGTCACATTAACTGATTTATCAAGAAAACACACTGCATTTGATGCTTCTGTCTTTAACACCATATATCATTACCATAACCTTCTGACACATTGTGCTTATTTCATTATATTTTGTGATGATTATTATGGTAATTCTTATTATTTTCATTACAATGTCTACTATTAATAATAATAAAAATAATAATAGAATTGTTAGTATGAACTGGGGGTTCCTCATAAAAAGTTATGAAAGTGCCCAAAATTCCACTCAACCTAAGATGCATGGTGGGAAATCTGACATCACCCTGTTACAACATAGTACAGCTGGTTTGTATTTTAAAATGGAAACTCAGTGTTACTTAGTGACCCCAATTAACAGTGAAAGTCAAATTAATTTATGCTGTGTTTTTAAAATAGATGTTGTTACATAGCAGCTGAGCACATGATGGAAAAAAAAAATTAGTGACTAAACACACAGATCATGTTGTGTCCTTCATTCAGAGTCTCTCTCTCTCTCTCACACACACACACACACACACACACACACACACTTTAACAGATACACATTCAGAGTCAGAAGTCATATACGACTAACAAAGTGATTTCTCATACACAAAGTGCACTTTTAATGCACACATACACACATACACTGTTGTTTTCTCCTGTTTTTAGGGTCCTGCTCTGATTCATGATGGTCAGTTCAGCAGACACACACAGCCTGAGGCCAAACACAAGGCAGTTCACCACAGAGGCAGCCTTCATCATCATCCTTCTGAAACATTATTCCAATAACAGCCTTCAGCATCATTACCACAATGAAGGCTTCCATCATCTTCTCAGAAGGCTATATTTATACCACAACTTCTAAAGAAATGTATGAAGCAAACGTCATCTTAGCAACTAACTGGTTTGAAGCTGCAATTTTATTGTGATTGTGAAAAGGTCTATTACTCCACATACTAAAAGTAAGACACTGTGGACACTTTTGCTTCTGTTAAAATGTATCCATGCCAGGGGGTCCAACAAAGCAAAACTGGCATTGATCTGTCTGGTTGGGCTGGGTGGCTCTCACTCTGCGTGATATTCACTGACCCGGGTGTGTTGAGCCGTCTAATAATGCTGCACTGGGAGCAGTTTGAAAAGGTATTGTGGTGCTTCATGTGTGAAGGAGGACGCACATGCTAGCCTTGAGCCCCAGAGTGTTGGTCGTGTTATATAATACTTACTAATGAGTGAAACTGACAAAGACTAACCACGGGAGAAAACTGGGATAAGTTTAATTTCCACTGCTACTTTTTCAACTATGTGAATACTTTTAATTTTCAGTTAAAGCTAAAAGAGGACCTGGCCCTGTCACACAACCACAGAAATAAATAATAACTGGACGGTTTATTTTCCAACAGAACATATTTAAACACTTGGCCTATAGACTGATTTAACATCAGAGTGTTGACAACAACGCAATACAATGGAGTGGGTTAGCATTAGCATTATTCAGAATTATTCCTTTAAATTTCATTCAGAAAAAAAGGAAGGATCTATACAGCATTCAGTCATACCTCTCAGTCCTACCTCTTTTCATAATGTTAGGGATCAGCATTCAAGGTTTACCAGGAGCCTCCCAGAACTCCAGCTCAAGTTCACAGAGGTCTCTCACCATCTACAGTCATACAGTCCCTTCTCATACCACTACTGTATGTTGAAGGTGTGGTTAAACCAATGGATAAACCACCAAAGAAAACATGCTTATTTGTACTAAAAGAAGAGTATAGCTAACTTATACTAACTCATACTCTATCGCTAACTTATAGCTAACAGAGATAAACATTTCTTTTTTTATGTCTCCAAAAACTTTACGTTTATCCAATTGGCAGACACCATCCAGAGTGACTAACAGTGTTACCATTAAGGCAACTGTAGAATTAAGTTGCCTTAATTAACTATGTCAACTACAATTAACTACGTTAACTGTAGAGTCTTGCCCCGGGAGACTTACTGATGCAAATGGGGAAACAAACCCCAGTCTTCTGTATGGAGGAAGGCAGTGTTATCCAGAGCACTACATGAAGTGCTTTAATGGGAAATACAAAAATGTAATGTATACAGGGCTTTTGCACTGGTTAATATTCAGAGAGCACACTTTTCAAAATAGTGAGAGCAAAAGACGCAGCTAACATACACACACAAATGACAGCTTAAGCAATCACACACACACTTAGTCATCCTCCCACAGTGTGTCAGCAGGCCTACAGTAGAGTGAAGTGCTATTTTGAGCAGCGGAAAAGCAGAGGGGATTGCAGTAAATTAAGCATTAAAGCAGATTTGCCTGAGGAACATGACACAGATACAGAGAGGAAGAGAGAAGAAGACAGCTTTCTCTTCACAGCAGAGTATTAGAGTGGAGGACAGAAGTTCTGTGAGAGCCTTAGGCCCCTCAGCACAGCTCTGTTTATCACCGCTGCTAGATGCTTATCTGGTCAGAAATGCATTCTTTACATCCACAGTCAGAGAGACCATTACATTCAGCTGTTTTTTCAGATGCCCTCGTTACTGAGACGAGCATTCAGTTACTTACACACACACACACACACACACACACACTTGTGTAACCTACATAGAAAAGCCCTGCCAATAGAATGGGATGCTTTGGAGCAGTCACACAGTCACCAACTCTAATGATGCCCAGCATCAACTATAACTAAGTGTAAAGCCCATACCCACAACCTAACGCCACTCTTGGTCCAAATTCTAGTGATGACCCAACCACTGTTGAGTTTTTATGGACATTTTGTTTAGGATTCCACACAATGGATAGTTTGGGCATTCATAGCTGTGCTTTAGGGCATCATAAGAAGCTGAGAGTTAGTTTGTTTTGAAATTGTTACTAATTTATTCATCCTCTCAGCAGCTCTTCTTTAGAATATAATGTATTAATGAAGCAGTCCAGGCAACAATTTTTTTATTTGATTTAATTTTTTTCTCCCCCTTTTAGATCTTGGCTAGTGTGTTAGGCACACCAGGAACGCCGCTGAGTGAGGTAAAGCTGCAGTGACTGACAAAGCTGCTCAGAATTTTTTTCTCAGCACCGTTGTCCTTCTCGCTCGTTCTCTCAGAAGAAGCACAGAATAAAAATGTAGGCCAGCCCTCTCCCTCTTCTCAGCTTCTGTCTTTCTGAGTTCCTATGGGAGCTTATATTGAGGAAGGGAAAATGAGACCACACTTTGCTGACCCCATGTCAGGGTGATTAAGGAGTTATTCAGACTTTATCATCATGGTCATATCAAAACTTTGTAACTTTATCATCTACTTTTGATCTTCAGTTGCTTCAAGAAGGCCACAAACTTTCTACACACTAATTCTCATAGACCTTTTCAACCTGTTTCTTTACACTTACTAAGCAAAGAAAGTAATAATTGATTAGTGTGATGACATCCTTACCATATATAACATTAGCGTGCATGACTATACAACAAAGCAACAGTTAGTGTGATGTCATTATGACCATACAACAATACATCATTTGTGTGATGTCATAATCAACATTTGTGATATTTTGCTATTAACATTAACATAGTACTGCCACAGAATAGCTGTCCATAGCAACACCAAGCTCTGCTTAACCTTTTCCTACCCACATGGTTTATCAGTTTAGTTGCCTGCTGAAACAGAATCTGCTCTCTGCATCACCTACGCATGTTTGTCTGGTTTCTCAGACTTTTTACCTCACCAATAACCGACTGTATCCTCGAAGTACAGTTATTATTAAATTAAAAATATGGGTAGTATGGAAATGTACTTTCCTTGCAGTCATTCTTATCTTCTCCTATCCGCCTACACACTTTTTTATTCTCCCTCCTTTCTGGGGGTAAACATAAATCTCCTGAATCAGACACTTTGAAGGGGAAAGGTGGCCTCAAGCTGTGAGACAGAAGCAGCGTATTCATTGGACCACTTTATTTCCAAGCTTTAGCAACTCTGAAGAAAGGAGAAAGAAGTAGAGGGAGGGAAATGTGTATGGGGCAGTTTATTTTGAAATCTTAGAGAGAGATTTAGAAAGGGTATCTACATCCACAGTGAGTGAGTGAGTGTGAGAGACATTTCCTTTTAAGCATTCGAAAGAATGTGTGAAAGTGCATGTGTGACATCCTGTTAACTGGTTGTTACAAAGTCAAATTTAAGACTGTCCTTTAACTTTAAATGCACTCGTTTAATCTCATTGGCGGTCACTTAATGGCTTGATTTGTATCCAACATTAGCCTGGTGATCAACAATTATAATCAAACTGGGTGGCATTTTTTGTAAGTAATAGGTGCTGAACATAAAATGACAATATCTGGTATATCTCAAAAATGTCTAAAGTGTTTGTTTATATGTGTGTGTATGTATATGCAGTGAGGAACATACGTTTTTGAACACCCTGCGATTTTGCAAGTTCTCCCACTTAGAAATCATGGAGGCATTCACATTGTATATATACACACACACTAATGCAGGGGCACAGGGGGCGGGGGTTGGATGTCCCCTTGCGCTGCATTAGCATCTCTTTGCCACTCTGTTACCCCATCCCACAGAAATACTAAAATGCTCTCCAACATTGACCCAGCTACCTGGAGACCACACGGATACATGGCCAGCCAATCAGCTGGCCTGGGAAACGGGATCCAGCCTTCTTATTGGTGATCTGCCTTCTCAAAGCTGATTATTTTATCAATGTGGGCGTCATTGTGTCGTCTGGCCACGATCAAGCCAATTATGCGCCAGGGCTTTGTGCTCTTTTTCACAAACAACCTTATGGGGCGGGTGGTGGAGGGAGTGAGGGGGAGAATAAATTACTGAAGAAAGGAAAAGAGGAGACACTAAAAGATTAATGCATAGAGGAGAGGTATAAAGAACTGACATCTGTAAATAATTAGAAACATACACAGACAATAATTATACAGTAAAAACACACAAACACACAATTGCAAACACAAATGCAATTATTATGACGTTATATTAGTAATCAGTAAAACAATTCATGTTTGATGGGTATTCAAGTCTACAGTGTTCTTTTTCACAAACACTTAGCAACTGGCTGCACACTCACACAGCTGTGGCTCTATTGTGGTTGTCTTGAACAAAGGAACTTGCTCAGACTCTTTCATCCACTGCCTTCTCTTTAGTCAGCGCCCTAATCATTTCATTATGCTGGTCTGTCTATTTCTATCCTTTCCTTTCTTTCTCTTCCTTCTCTTGTTCTTTAGATCTTTTTCTTTTCTCTTCTGTATCATGCTGTGCGTTTACAGGATACTCCTACTAGGCCCCACACACACTCACCCATCTCTCTCTCTCAACAGCAGTTCTCACTACACTGTGATTGACCAGCAGCCTCTGAGAGCAGGAGATCAGTGTAGATCATGGTACAGTGAAAAGGGAAGAACACACACCCCTGGAGAAGATAGCAAAATGGAAAGGCAGAGTATTTGTATTCATAATCTCTGCAGCTACGGTTAAAATCATTTGTGGTTGTACAGTTCATCATCCCTCCCCAAAGCAAGTGATTCCAATTACATGATTCATGCACTTTCATCCAGTTTGGGGGATTTTGCTGTGACCATAGCCATAACTACACTAAATCAGGAATATAACTGCTATGCCACAGCTTCAACACATGTATCAGGATGAAGCAGAAACAGAATCTGAACATTTTATTCCAAGTGCTAAGATTAAAGCAATTTATCCAAACAAAACCAGTAAGAAAAATATTTTCAATAAAATTTGCTTTAATATAGCTGACAAATAAATTACAATAAAATATTGACTGTGAAATTGACTATATAATATAGTAGACCATACAAGAAACAATGGGCTGGACTATTATATACCACAGACTATATGTAGACTGTACAAAAGGACTTGGAACAGACTGCACACGTGTAAACTTAAGCTATGACAAGTTATGACAAGTATGTTCAAGCAGATGATAACTCGGAAAGCAGTAAAGTGAACGTGAGGGATCCTGCACATCACTTTCACAAACCTGTATATATTTAACAGCAACTGAAATAATGCAAAAAGATATTAATACTGTAAGTATAAATATGTACTGGTAAGGCAAGAATCAGAGTTTCAAACATCTGTAAGAAACCCGACAGGAAGAAGCAGCACAAATCTGTTTTAATGCCTGGTGAGAAAAATTATGAGAAGGGAAAACAGCTGAAGAAACGCAGACTTTGGATGCACCTGGGCTCATAAAGTTTCAGACTAGTGTCACTGGAACAGAAACCACACAGAACTCCACCATATGTGGACATTAAGTGACCCAAAACATACCTCAAAATCAATACATCACTGATCAAATAACGAAATATATTTATAAATATAAATATATGGAGGACCATAAACTAACATTTGAGGATGTCCAGTATTCTTTAGTTTCTTTATGAGTCATACCAAATGCTATGTGAGGGCTAGAGCAACAATCAAGAAGCACAGTCTGGTGGCTGTTGTGGAGATAGATGTTTAGCACATGTTGCTCTGGTCCAAATAACCTCAGCATGACGATGAGCCTCATACTATTCTTAGTGGAACGATCCCCATGGTAATCAAGCTCTTAAACATCGAATTCCTCTTAGCCCTGCTCTACAGAAGTGATTCTTAGAGACCCACACTAGCAGTGGCTAATCAGTCAGCAAACATCTACTGAAACTGTTGCTTTTAAGAAGGAATAATAATAACAAAAAAAAATCTTAATGTGGTTGAAATCTAGCTGAACCATTTCTACATTTCTACCATTTCTTCAGCCTGCAATACTGTCAGTGTAAAAAAAAAAATTTAAAGAAATGAAGAAAAAAAGAAAGTAGAGAGAGTCAGGGGAGCGCTTGCAATGTCTGCGAAAGGATGTTCTGCGTCTCCAAACTGTGGAATATTGGCAGTGCAGAGTGGAAAAACAGAGTGAGAGAAACAGAGAGAGACAGAGACTGAAAGACAGCAGAGTACAGCTGTCCAATCAGACTTTGTCCTCCTAACAGCCAAAGTAACTGTTATTACAGGGAATAGGTTGGTGCGTTAGAACAGCCTGAAGTTGTGTGTGTGTGTAAAAGTCATAACACAGAGCTCCTGGGAGTAGGTCAGAGGAAATTCCACATCGGAGCTGCATTTTTCAGCCAAATTTAAAAAAAAAAAAGTTGAAGACACTCTACTCCCTTTCTTTCTCTCTCACACACACACAGGTCTATGTCTAGGTGTGTGTAGGCCTTGTGTAACCCTGACTAAAGTCACTTAAATGACACTGGCATAAACCATTTCTAAAACTGGCAGGGGAGAGGAATTTGCTGATTTAGAAACCACACGTAGAAGCTATTAATTATTATGAATAGTCACAAATTATAAACAAATAATTTATCCTAAATTCTAAACTGGGATATAAACTACATTTCAATTAATATTTCTGTAATAATATTAACAGGAACAAATGCATTTTTATGTCAATGTTAGAATAAAAAAACAATTAAAAAAAAAAAATGTACTCTTGACCTTTAGTAACACGTTCACACACATTGATAGAAATACACACATCAGAATAAGATGCTATTGAAGTCATTTTAATGGCAAGGGTTTAGGAATTAACAGAATTGGAAGCATTTATTTCTCTAGAGATAATTCAATTTACACACATTACCAAAAGTCATTACCACACTCTTAGAATAAAACAATCAATAAAAATTTATATAGAAAAAAAAAAAGGTTTCCTTAAAAATAGAAACAAAAAGAACGAGCCATATATACTCTTATCTCCAGTGATAGAATCTACCCTATGTGCACAGGTCATAACGTGGTTCACTGTAGAAATTTTGAGAAAATCGTCAGTGAGGTTCTCTATGACCTTCACATGCAAATTCCAGCAGAAGTCAGGAACCTGAAGTGGCCAAAATGCTCCAAAGATGCTAAAATCTGACCCGCCACAATTTGAACACATCCAGCCTGTTCAAAAAGAATCACCCTGCATCTCACCAGCTTGGATATAAAGAGAAAAACCATAAGATTAAGCAGTTACCAGAGGTCTTAACACTGTTGATTGTTTATTATTGCTAATGGCAGAACTGGAAGCCATGCGGAAGAAAAAAAAACTTGTGTTTATGTCAGGTGAGGAAAAGGAGCGAGGAAAAGGCTTGTGAGAGTCAGGATGATTCATACAAAGCTAGAACGTGTGCAGTTATAGGAATAAATGTGCCATAATACAATCACAAAGTGCTCTCCAAGCAAGCTAAAAAGCTTGGACAGTGTGTAACGGCCTTATTGCCACAGTTTTTACACAGTATAGACGCCCACACTAACTGTAACTAACCATTAATTGGAAGACGACTCCTCAGGATATTATGAACAGATGAATAATGTGCACAGCCTCTACATCAGTTCTCCCATTTATTGTGCTCTTGGTCCAAAATTAATGGATGTGAATAGAGTACAGTTAGCGGAACATTTGAAAATTGCTTCTTGTATTCCTTACACATCCATTCAGCGATGACTGTAATGTGTATAGATAATATTGAAGTTTTGGTCCCAGATTCTCTCTATAGATATAAAGCACCTGAAAAATCAAGAGCAATTTGTGTTTACAGCCCCTGCAGCTTTATTTCCTAATAACATCATTGCAGTGAGAGTAAAATCAACATTGCACAAATCAGTCAAAAGGAAGTAACATTGAGATTCTACAACAGATTGGAGCACAGAGCTTACCCCTAGTACTACTACTTTGACCATAAACAGGGCAGAGAATGGAGATACCAGCATCTGGATGTTGCAGTCATGTTAACAGTTGGTGGATGTGACAAATAGGCTTGGGCACAGCTCTAATTGTCCTGCATGTAGGAGACACACTGTTCATCTTGCCCAAGCAATAACAACAGCCATAACAGACAGATGATCAGGGGTATATATGACTGTTGCAGGTGTTCAATAATCAAGTGTGTATTAAGCTCAGCTGAAAAAAATACAGTGAACATAGATCTCTTTCGCACAGACATACACACACACAGGGAAGGACACATACACACACAACCACACACACACACCCACCCACACAGAATACAGCACTGTTTATAAGATACAAAATTTATAACAGTTGAGGCAGCACAGTAATTACAGAGGGTCGTGTTTAAACGCACGCATGCGCTCTCACACACAGAGGCTCCATCACTGTGGTGATTTAATGACAGACTAGTCTAAATTTAGCCATGAGATCTGCAATAAGAGCCTCTTTTGGACCAAAATAAAACAACTCAAATAGCAGAACATAAGGAACAAAATGTTGTGATGAGGTACCAGACCTTCATTAACCCAGTAACACACACACAAACACACACCCACCCACCAATGTGAAGGGAAACTCATCGAGGATGTCTGTGACTGGTTGCCCCTTCCAATTAAGGTGCACTCCTATTGTACAGTGTGGATACATGCAAGCATACAAAATTGGCACTTCTCGTTTCGCTTATGCTAATGTAAATTTACTTAAACTGTACGTCTGTCTTAAAATTATTTGTATACTAAGTTATGCATAGTAGGTACACTTATTATTAGAAAAATAACAGTGAAACTGAAGCCCTGTGAGTAGTCAATAATGACAGAAGCTAAAAGAAATCCAACAGCGGGGATATTCCAGAAAGGTCAAGATGTGTCACCTGATACCTGATAATGAATCATAAAAAAAATCTTTGGGTTGTTTAATTACTTTATATAATGAGAGCATAACAAGAACAAGAAAATGATGACAGCAGGGCAGTGGATATGAACAGGGGTGGTGACGGCATGTTGAACGTTTCTGTCAGAGGCGTGGTTAAAAAGAGCCCCCCTCATCCACAGTGAAATTGGCCATTGGTAAGCCATGAAGGCTTTATCTGAAGGTGTGGCTCACATTTGGCCCCCAAGCACTGTGATCCTGGCCCCTGACTCAGCAGGAAAAGGCGGGCTCAGTAAAGGAAGCTCCTAATTTGCCCTTGATGGGATATCTTCTAAGAGATCCTCCAGTGAACCTGTGTCTTCCACTGGCTCTGTGTTTCTGGCCTCACTGTCCAATCGTGACTTTTTGGCTGCAGAATTGGGCGAATTGTTTTCCTGCAAAAGCTCTTTGGCTAGAATGTTGGTCACTGCATGGCCAGCTCCTCTTCGATTGGCTAAGAGTGAGAGTGAGAGTGTGAGAGAGAGAGAGAGAGAGAGAGAGAGAGAGAGAGAGTGTGAGAGAGAGAGAGAGAGAGAGAGAGAGAGAGAGAGAGAGAGAGAGATAGAGAGCGAGGGGGGTGGTGAAAGAGAGAGAGAGGGAGGGAGGAAATGAAGAGGGCTATGGGATTTCCTGTTCAGCCTGTTTCTATGCAGCGTTAGGAACCACATCTCCCTGCAGTCGGTGGCGATTTTGGTTATTCTACCAAGAACTGCTTAATAAAAGCCGTTTTCATTTAAACAGTTCAAGACCGTCACCATCAAGGATTATAGAAAAAAGACTTAACTGAACAACAACAAACCATGCATGGCCTTTCAAAGATAAAAAAAAAAATTATAAAAAAGCAAACCTTTTCAAAAGACTTGCATACAAATATAAAAAAATACAATCCTTTAGCCTGTGTTTCTTGCTTTAAAAGTAGTATTAGTATTAAAACTGAAATTATGCTGCATAACTGCATTATAATTATGGAAACTGCCAGTTAGTTAGGGATGCACAGATATGGGAACAGTGTGAAGATGCAGATATAAAATCTGCTGGTGACGGTACACATTTAATTATGAAATGCAAACAAAGGACAATATTTTCACGGATAAGCATAATTAAGAAATGCAATATGGATTTCAAATGCTGTAAAATGAATAAAACAGTTTGATTTGCCTTTTTTGATTTGAGTAAACAACATAATTGTGAGGTTACTCGGTTTCTATAATCCTTGATAGTGATGATATATAATGCATCGCCTAATTACCTCATTGTGCTCTCTTTGTAATGAATTGGCCACTAATTTCACTGACAATATTCATGATCTGCTCAGAAAACTGTAAATATCATCACATCACAGCTGGTGTGCCTGATCAGACTGGGAACCCAAGTCTGCTGCAATGTTATCCACTGCACCCACCAACCACTAAATGATCTCATTCATTTTCTATAGATCATAAACTTTAAATCAAGTAATTGGTGACAGCCCTACTGCATTCATTCTTTCAGGCTATTGGGGCTGGCCAGAAATCTCATAGACGCAAAAAGTACGTCGTCACCTTTTCTATCCAGAGCCCGGAGACATCTCGCTACCATCAGAGTATTCATAATACATGCATTCTCCAGAACTGTAGTTATAACCACACATGAATCAAAATGCTATAAGTCAGAAATTACACAACATTTCTTATAATAATAATCTTTTGTGATGCTCCAAAACCAGGAGCTGCAACCATCTCTTCACCTCTTCACCTGCTGTATTACAGTGGGGGGAGGGGGAGGAGGAGAGGAGAGGAGCTTGACATGGTCAAACCTGGCGCACATAAAAAAAAGAAACAGTCATTCAGGAGCGTTTCAGCATGTCCTCCATTCCAGAAGCTTCCATAAAGCTGGAGTAATTTTTTGCGAGGAAATTACAGCCGGTGGACTGGCAGCCTGACTCATATTGAGCGCGCCGAGCACTCTGGCAGCGTGTACCCCCCCACCTTTTCAACCCAGCCCTCCTGTCTCTCTTTATAACTGTGCCCTCAGCGTGCCCTCAGTCTGCCCTCAGCTCTAACACCGATCAGCCAGCTTCCGGCCGGCAGCCACTCAGAACTCGGCCAGAGCTGGGAGATCCGTCGTCTGCACTGTTATTGGTGCCACACGATATTGATTTTTAGTTTTAGTGGCATTGATAAATAACTAACTGCAACAGTCTGATGTGGCATCTTAAAAAAAAAAAAAAAACTATAAAAATTTATCTGCTAGAAATCTGGTTTCTGCCTGAAACATTTGACTGTGCAAGGGTCCTTGGTGTTAAAAAAAATCTGCCTCAAGACTTTTTCTGACTCTCTTCATTTAGCGAGATTCACTGGCTCTCCATTAATGATTACTGACGGATGAAAACGCATGAGGCGAGCCACTCTCACCTGAAAACAGGTGGGGAAAACCGCACGTAGCCACGTTCACTGATTGATTAAAAGCATTCCTGCCAGTAACACACAGGTTTTTTTCATAACAGCCCTAAGCTTTAGTGTCTTAAAGTCTGTTTATGAAACTGTTGTGTGTTTTGCTCCGTGTTTGTTTTTTTGCGTTTTGTCCCTTCCCGGCTGCCTTAGCCGTGACATCACAGACTCTCTCGCTCTCCAACACTTGATTTTAAGGTGACTTGACCACACCAGTCTCTCTCTCTCCCCATACATCCCAGGGCCGACTCAACCACAAAAATAATTTTTATATGATCAATACTCAGCCCCCGAACAACCAATAAAAAATCATGTTCATGTGCACTACACCAAGAACTAATTGCTGTTTTGGCCTTGGAACCATAATAACATTTCAAAAATGGCAGGAGGAGAAGAGGTGCCAAATTCCAGCTATAGAAAGAATGCTAATGATAAAATGCTAAAAGATCATAATCACACATAATTTAAATAAAGCTTGTCTCAATATTACCTGATATTGTGAAATATGTACAAAATATTGAGATATGGCTTGATTATTTGTCCTAATCAGCGCAAATAAAAATGTCGACACATTCTTAACTTGCACCTTTGTTTATCATCGTCTCTTTTCCACATAAGATAACCCTTTATTAGATAAAAGCTTTATTAGAAATATGACGGCAGAAAGTGGACAGTACAAAGTTACAAAATGAAGAGCAGCAAAAAACAATATAATAAAAACAACAATTTAAAAAGCACACCATTCAAATAATGCAATAATATAAATACAGGCGTGTCTAAAGGTTGTGGTTTTACTGGGAAATTGAGCAGAGCTGTATCTGGCCTTTATGACTGTCACCAGCAGATTTAACCTTTACAGACACTTATCAGACGCACATGACTCCATGTTCGAACCGCGCTCAGATTGACTGATTTGCTATGGGAAAAAAATGACTGCCAGCATTCATTCAAGTGCTCATTTGCAGGCCTGAGACTCTCCAGAGAGATAAGAGCAGTTAATTAAAACTGACAAAACGACCACAGGAGCAAGGGTAGCGCCTCTGAAAGGTCTGAAGCACCAGGCTGATGCTGTAAAACTATGTGGAATGTACGTTTAGGATTTATGTGTACAGTCATAAAGCAAAATCAGTCCAAGCTGTTCTACAGCCACTCAAAACTCGATAAGACCCAACGAGGCATTTTCCTTCCCATCCGTTCTCAAGCACAGAAGGGGTAACTGCTGTAGTGGCTTATCCGCACCTTAAGCCAGGGCCCGTCAAAGCCCGTATCAATACTTAAATCTCTGTTTCGCATGATTTACTGTCCCATAAACCTACTGTCATCAGCAAGATCTCACCCGAGCCCACAGGAAAAAGCGCCTACCAGAGAGGGGCTCATTTATCTGGATAACTGTCATGCAGCTCAATGAATTGTAGGTCAGGCTTGTTTTAGGCCACCTGAATTAAGTCTAAACAAAGACTGTGCCTGCATGTGCGCCCCTTTCTTGGTCTGCACTTGTTCTGTTCTCTGATTTCCATCCTCCTGCGAGCCGCTGCTGGAGAACCGATCGAGCTGCAGACGTGAGTACAATATAGCGTTTGTTAATTGTTATCCCAATATTGACCTTTACAATTCTAATATCCCAGCAGGCCACAATTTGCAAATAAGTAAATTACAAATGCTTCACCACGAGCTGTGAGCATCCTTTCTGAAGCGCTATGTGGTTTATGGGGCCATTTTGATGAACATGTTCCAACAAAAAAAGAACAGATTTGATCAAAACAGCTCATTTATCATGTTTTAATCAAGGTTTTACCAAAAAAATCTCTCTCTCTCTCTCTCTCTGTCTCATTCAGATTCAGAGGTGTCTCACAAAACACAATATAAAAATAATATGGAATTATGTGATGCAAAGCTGTAAAAAAACAAAACCCCAGTCACCTATTGAATCTAAGGACACAGTATTAGATTCAACCCAAACAACCCAAACGAATGCACTCCAAATGAACTGCAGTGGCAGCACAGAGACAAAAGCCTGTTAACAGTCAATATGTGAAATTAGTAACAAAGCATTTTGGTCTGGGAGAGAGATTGGCTCTGGATACCCCCCACAGCTACAGTACCAGACACATGAGGACAATGTAAGAATGGTAATGGAATCACTTGGGGGGGGGGGGGGGGGGGTTGCAAAACGGCTGCTAGGAAAAAAAAAATGTGTGTTCGATAGCACTGCATCTCTGCTATGCTTAAAACTAAACTGTGCAGCTTCAGTATGCTTGGTTAATAATATGATATTTTTCCTCTCCTGGAGGAGAAATTAGGCAGCGGCTCAAAGCCGCCACGAGTCATTTGTTGCTGTTGTTATCCCGAGCCCTCGCTGGTATGCTTACCGTAATATACATTAGCCCAGGGGACTAAGCTGTGCTATGGTTTCCACGGCAACACCGAAGTGCACCCCCCCCACCAGCCTTCCCCCTTCCCCAATCTCTCTTGTGGCTTGGCTTTACAAGCTCTCGCCCAATGCGAACTCGGGTCACATGACTGGTGTCTGCTTCCCTAAGAGGATTAGGGGAAAAGTCTTTGATTTTAAAAAGCCGGCCCAACCTGCTTATTCCTCAATCGGACCAATCACGGCCGCTCGAGGGAATATGCATATACATACGCACGTATGGAGCCTGCACTCATGGCAGGACATTTCGCACTTTAAGGGGATCATCCACATGTAGATCCATCAGAACCGCTCCTGGACACTTCATAAGAATCAGAAAAGTTCCTAAAGGAAACTGTATATGCTACAGCTGCACAGAAACAAGAACACCAAGAGTATTAAGTTTACGTTAATCCAAATACATAGTGAAACATACTACGCCATATACACAAACGCTGGGTATACACTATAGATAACTTACTCTGTTATAAAGATCAGTTGTAGATCAGTAATAGTGACATGATATTTCACATCATAATTGAGGTCTTTCCTCGATTCGGGATATTAAAAAAAAAGTGTGTCTGCTTTTATGGTGGAATACAGGAGATATGTGGACCAAACGTTGTTTGAATAGTCGACATCAGCAGCCTTTTCTGGGTCGGAGGCAAAGAGAAGGTCAGCACCACCATGAAACCAAAGCACAATAAATAAATAAACAGATTTTTTTTTTTTTTTTTTTAAAGGAGTGTTTGTGCGTCCGCCGGCCCCACGCACAGACAAGGCCGTCGAGAGAGAGAGAGTCAAGCCTGGCTGAGCTCTTTGTGCCGAGAAGAATGAGGCGGTGGAAATGACCTCCGCGCTCGCTGAGGCCCAGGGTCGCGGAGGTCAGCGCGGCCCGCTGCGAGGGTACCCTTGGAGGGGAACGCGGAGGTCCACCGAACGTCTGATCCGTGCTCCCAACAAAGAGCCAGGATGTTCTGGAACAAAGGCCACTTCCTGCGGGAGAGACTGGGAAAAAAAAAACGACCAAACAGCCCCCTCGACCCCACATGGCCGCCTTTCCCCTGCTCCTGACCAAGAATCTAATTTCCTTTCAGCAGCCGAAGAGCACCAGATATTTGGTTCTGTCCTCAGCGGGCTCCTCGCACAGCTCACAGCCTCCTCCATTCTCTCAGAGACTCTTTTTTCTTTTTATAAAGAGAATTTGTTAGAGACTCAGTACAAAAGTGCACATTCATGAAAGCCTGATCCAGAGCCATACGGCAACAGAAAAAAAAAAATCTATAATCTTGTCTTAATTATAGAGTCGCACAAAAGGGTTGAAGTACAAGGGCAGCAAACCAAAAGAAATGGGAAAAAAAATTAAATAAAAAAATAAGGGCAGAAAAGGAGGCCGGCGCTTTTTCACTTTACGTGGGCCGGATCGCAAGAAAATGCTTTTAATTATGATTATGAAAGCCGCACAACCTGATTGGCTGAGGCACATTCACAAAGCCACCGATGTGCATTATGACCGCTCACATCAATGGAGGCCAGCACTGAGGCGTTATTATAAACCACTGTGCCGCTCGTCTCTGCACATTACGTTGCTTGGCAACGATAGTGTACTGTTAATTAACTGCACGGTGGTTTTGAAATTTGTTTTTATTGTTCGTTAGCAATAGTAAATGGATTTATTTACCGAGCGCCAGTGTGCTTCATCATGGCGCGTTTCCTAAAAGCGAAAAAGCCACTCGAGGCCGTGTGTCGGCAGGTTAGTTCTGCTCCGCGTCGCACCCTAACGCTCCTCCATCAGCCGAGAAGTCATTCATATCAGCAGGAGGGCTTTCAACATACGGAGTTGACTTGTGTTTATTATAAAGGCTGCCCATAGCGTGGCGGTGAATTCACGAAATTCTTTAGTCATGGCCAGACGCGATAAATCACTCCACTGACGACCCCGTCACCATGGAGCCGTCCTTGGAAAAGACTGCTAGATTTTCATATACACCTGAAATCTCACGGCTTCCGAGACCCTCCTGTGCAAAGCAGGTGACGAGTTAACAGTATGGTGGGCACAATACAGATATTTGTATTGTGCTAAGTGCTGGGTGATACGGTCTGTAGATGATATTTTAGACGATACAGCATTACATTTTACACATACATATACACACACACATATATATATATATGTATGTATGTATATATATGTGTCTATGACATATTTAAGCAAGACTTTTTTCCTTTTTGTATTTGTGATGGAGTGCAAGCAATCAAACAGGTTATAAAAGTGATCAAATTAAACGTCATTACTAGGCAGTTAAAACACAAAAAGGGCAACAGTGATCTGTTCTATCTGAAGAATACAGATGTCTAATGAAGGTTTAATGTAGGATCATGAAGAAAAAGTGACCAAGAAGATCCGAGCTTTCACAGAATGTGAACTCATTCTTTAGTCAATGTTGCTCTTTATTCAAGTCTTAATTATGCTTATAGATGGTTTATAAGGTGCTTGGAAGCTATTTAGCTCCCATATGTATTTTAAACCATTCATGAACTCTGGAACTGGATATCAAACATGATTTTGATAAAGCAAAACATCCACAGGAACACTTGGATTCATTTGCATGCTGTAGCCTTCTGCCATATGAGAACTGCAAAAGCTAATATTGTAGTGAAGATTAACATACAGCACGGGCCTGGTTAATGCATTTTGAGAGATAATGGCCTCATCATACTGACAATTGCTTAATTGAAGGATGTGGCGATGAGATGAAAGAACCATGCGTGTGCTTCACAAGCTGGCTGTGCTGTAAGAACATGTCCAGATAACTGGCTCTTCTGAAGCTGCTTTAATAAAGGCCTTTCAGTCTGTAGGATCTGCACTTAATTCCAACTACAAGCCATCAAACAAACAAATGCAGATCCCAGCTTAAGACTTTTTTTAATAAACAATGTTAAACCCTGCACTAGACGCATTTCCACGAGAAAAAGCACTGTATGGTTGCATGGCTACTGTAAAAACAGCATTCGGAGACACACAAACATTTTTTTGGAAACAAAATCTACTCGCGCCCTATATTCAAACCAGACATCTCCGGATTCTCTTCACTCAGTGGCCCGTGCTCCAACACTGGCTCTTACCAAGCCATTTATGGTTAAGGACGGCAAAACATGAAGCCGCATTCACGAGATGATTACTTTGATTAAGTCATAACAGTGACCCCCGTCTTTGTTTATAACGGATCTGAGCTTTGGTGCCTTGCTTTGTTTTTGACTCTGCTGTGTGTTTTTCTCTGTGTTTGTTCCTCCACCTTTTGTCCCTGTCTGGCCGCCTTAGCCATGACGTCACGGACTCTCTCTCTCCGAGACATTATAAAGGTAACTTGACCATACGCTCTCACATCCCATACATTACAAAGCCAACACAACCACAAAAATCTAATTTTTTAATACTCGGCCCCTCATCAATCCGAGGAACGAATCTGAACACACCGGATATAAACTGACAGTTTGACATCGGAACCACGCCAATACTTAAACGACTGTAAGGGAGGATGAGCCAAATTCCAGCCGTTATAATAATAAAGTGCAAAAAATAAAAAGTAAAATGACCATTTTGTCATATGTGAACACACCACAGCACACAGTGTGAACAGCGCAAAATTCTTGTCTGTATTAAACCCATTTAACCCAATTACACCCATTCACCGAGTGAAGCAGTTTGGGGGGAGGGGGGGGGGGTTAGAGGACGCAGTACCTTACTCAAGGGAACCACAGAGGTGCCACTTGGGACTCGAACACACAGCCTTCTGATCACAGGGCAAAATCCCTAACCACTAGTCCACCAGAATAAATAAATAAATAAATAATAATAATATATGAAAAGAACAGTAAAATAATAAAACCCTCTTTGCTCTCAAAAGCAACCAGCCTTTTAAAAAGCCTCAGTTCAGAACAGCTAAGCAGCTCCTTCAAAGCCAACTGCAACCACCAGCCTTATTTTAGTCAAACATAGCTAGAAGTCAGCAGAGCATGGCGTGGGCTTGCTGTGTCTAACTGTGTCACGATGCTCGTGGTGGGGGGACAAAAAAAACAACAGATCAGCTAAAATATGGAGTAGAAAAATCACTAAAAGGTAGATGAAAGGTTTTTAACAGCTACAAGTCAATGAAAAGCACTAGACTACAAACCTCACTCCACAGGGAATATTCAAAAATTCAAAAGCTCAACTCCTTCCACTGACAGCCCTGCAGTTGAGGATGCTCTTTATTATTAAGGTGCGGGAGAGTTCTTTCTGCAATGTCAGAAAAGACGCATTTTTTGGTTTGTTAAGGTAAAGATTTCTTTGAGGAACGTTCCTGGAACCTTGGGAAGGTTCTTCACATGAACAAGGCTCTTTATGAGGCGGATCTCTTCAGCCAGGAAAAATGCATCATCTATGGCCTCGCTCAAAGAACCCTTTGTGGTTTCTTTTTTTGTTAACGGAGTATTTTTGATGGGCCTTGGTAACAAAGGTCCTGCTGCTACTTCAACTTCCTCTCTTTCATTTATAGTCCTCAGCCGGGAAGGATAAACATAATGACTCACTCTGTTCTGCTGTTAGATCAGCCATAATTCAGTGTTGCTCTGGTGGAAGTCACTGCTTGAGTGTTTCAGACTTAGGAAGGTTTGGACAAGTCCATCAACTCCAGAGCAACACCAGTCTAACAGAAGAGCCTCTGAGGCATAAGGCCTTCATCATCAATGGGTTCCCAGTGGTAGAAGGGGAAAAAAAACTAAACTGTGCAGTGAATTTGTGATTTGTTCCACAATCTTGAAAGGAGCAGTTTATACACATTTCCCCTTTAACCCAAATGTAGTAACTCAGCCCATGTTCAGTGTAAGAAGTTTCCTGCTTTAGGTTGAACTAAAGACATTTTAAAAACACTTTCAAGTGTTAAAAACTGTTTCAGAAGCAGCAATTTTACAATTTATTTACCTGCAGGAATACTATTCAACTTATTTATTTTACTTGTGTTCCACTGGTACTTTTCTTTCTGTCTCAGAGCTTCATACTCTCCCTCGTCTCTGTCTCTCTTTCTTTCTTTTTTACTATCCTCTCTCTCTATCCTTCTCTCCCTCACTCACTATCATTTTTCACTAACTCTCTCATTCTGTCTCTCTGTCTCTCTCTCTCTTTCTGTCTCTGTCTCTCTCTCTCTTTCTGTCTCTCTGTCTCTCTCTCTCTCATTCTGTCTCTCTCTCTCTTTCTGTCTCTCTGTCTCTCTCTCTCATTCTGTCTCTCTGTCTCTCTCTCTCTTTCTGTCTCTCTGTCTCTCTCTCTCTCATTCTGTCTCTCTGTCTCTCTCTCTCTTTCTGTCTCTCTGTCTCTCTCTCTCTTTCTGTCTCTCTGTCTCTCTCTCTCTTTCTGTCTCTCTCTCTCTCTCATTCTGTCTCTCTCTCTCTCTCTCTCATTCTGTCTCTCTCTCTCTCTCTCTCAGTCTGTCTCTCTGTCTCTCTCTCTCTTTCTGTCTCTCTGTCTCTCTCTCTCATTCTGTCTCTCTGTCTCTCTCATTCTGTCTCTCTCTCTCTCTCTCTCCTTCTGTCTCTCTCTCTCTCTCTCTCCCTCTATCTCTCTGTCT
>JBBPDC010000032.1:9662992-9675422 GCA_037974485.1 Hemigrammopetersius urotaenia | reverse complement strand
TCTCTTTCTGTCTCTCTCTCTCTTTCTGTCTCTCTCTCTCTTTCTGTCTCTCTCTCTCTTTCTGTCTCTCTCTCTCTCTGTCTCTCTCTAACTGAAGCTTGAACTGCACAAATGAAATATTGAATACCAGCATATATGAAACCACGCACTCATCTTAACCTGTGTGCTCTGACACCATATGACCTGCAGTCATCCATACGCTCAGGCACAAAAGGTGGAGGCCACTGTTATTATCCAGGTCATGCAATTCTGTCCATTTGAACCAAACGCATCAGAGACCAGCATCAAAGTAGCGAGAAGAAGACTCACCAGGGTGCCCCATATATCCTGAAGTCCTTGACCATGACCTCCGAGTCCTGCAGGTAGATGCAGTTCGTAAGGAGCGACTGAACATTATCAAAGTCCTCGGGCCGCAGCTTGGAGACAGAGGGGAAGCGGTAGTAGTCCTGCTTGACCAGTTCAGACATGAAGTCCTTATCAAAGGTCAGCTCATGGTTCCCGGCGATGACCACCTTGACCTCGTAAGGGAGCGAACCTGCAGACGGACAAAGCAAACGGTTACGACTGTATTAGCAATTTATTTATTCAATCACTTTCCACCGATTCTGCACTGATTTATAGTTTTATATGCCACAGTGTTTATTTGTTTTTTCAGTTAACTATTCCATTTCATTTTTTTAATTAATTTAATAGTTTGCAATTATAACAGAGCTACATAAAATGTAACCCCCAGTCCTTTTACACTGTAGGGACAAATGTATTGTAACAAGTTTTTCAGTGTTTGGGCTGGGCCCCATACTTCCAGCTTACAGCTTCAGCAGACCAAGACATTCTGGACAGCATGCTTCCAACTGTATGGACCCAGTTTGGGGAAGAGCCTTTTCTATTCCAGCATGACTGTGTCCCAGAGCACAAAGCGAACTCCATAAAGACATGCTGGAGCACCTTTGAGATGAACTGGAACGGAGGTTGTGATCCAGACCTTCTCAGTGTCCGACCTCACAAATGCTACAGAAAGAATTGACAAATTCCCACAGAAACTCCAGCATCTTGGGGAAAGCCTTCCATGAAGAGTGGAAGCTATTATAGCTGCAAAGGGTCTGAAATGGTTAATTCCCTGGGATAAAAACAGGCTAGAATACTGCAAGTATTTTGGTACACAAAATCTTATAAGTATAATGAAAAAATAAGAAAAATGCAGTAAGTCCTTTCAGAGGCTTTATAGTCTCTTTAGAATTGAATTGCTGAAGTAGCTTACAGTCTTTAAAAAGTTATGTGTCGCTTGTGTTCAATGAAGTCAAATTTTATCATTTGGTCTTTTTTAAAAAACTGATTCTTAGAAAAATAGGAGTAATTGATGAATAATATCTCTGGTAGAAAAAACCCTTCGCACAGTACATGGCACCTTCGACACAATAATTAAATAGAATTAAGTACACTGTTGATCAACGACTGCATTGTTTTGTTTTCAGTTAGAACCATGTGAACCAGCATCAACACCTCAAGTGAGTTAAGGGAACTGAAACAGCTGGGCGACGCATGTGCTGTATAAAGGTAAAGTATTAGAACAGGTAAAGATGAGACCTGGGGAACTATGTGATCACTCACAGAATTGGAGAAAATGAGTGGTTCAGTATCCAGCCAGTACAATTGAAGAAGTATTAGCCAGATTTGCACCTTTGGCCTCTGAAGTTAGTTCTAACGTGTAACGCTCAAAACACAGATTAGTGCATTCCTTTAAATCCATCTAAGCTGTTTAGCAATCAAGTAATTTCAAGCAGCACAGCTCTAATAATTAAATAAGGGTCCAAATATCAGATATTCCAGCTGAATGCTGTCGGGTTTTCGTGCTAAACATCATGTGAGCCACAGAAATGCGCCAAAATCTCTCCAAATAACTGCAGACGTCACAAAGCTAGTGTTGAAATAAAGCTTCGATACAATGGGATTTAATCTGAGACTTTGTTTACAAAAAATGAACACAAAAACATTATACAGCTCTGGAAAAAAAGAGACACTGCAAAAATCTTCAGTTTATCTTTTACAGCTGCAAGTATTGAACTGAACAGCTTTGCCTTCGTTTTTAAGAACTACTGATTTTCAAATAAAAATATTGTTCTTTAAAGCATCATTTTAAAGGAAATGACAAAACACCGAAATGAAAGAAACGATGGTGTTTACAGAACTTGAATAATTCAGAGAAAACATTGTTCGCTTTTAAACAAAATGGCAATAATGAGCTTTGAGGAACTTCTAGTTGTGTTTCACCATCCAACTGGTCTCACTGTGAGAGGAGAGAGTCGATTACAGCAGTGTTTTATACTTTTCCTCATTAAATAAGATGTGATTCAGCTGATCTCTAATCAGTCCCTCATGAAGCAGAATGAGGTGTTTGTGTAGGAATTTAACAGGCACTGGACTGGAACGGTTTCACACTCATAGAGATGCTGATTTCAAAATAAACTGCAGTGCTCTCATATTTTTCCAGAGCTGTAGATTCAGAAAAATGAATCTGGTTCTGGTTTGACATGATGCTCTCCAGTACAGCAGTTGATCACGGCAGCTTCAAGTTACATATACAGCATCCTATACATGAGGAAAAAGAACCTCAGTATTGCAGGCGTGTACCTGGAACCAACACAATCACTGAAACTGACGTCTCGGCATGTAAGTGCTGACTCATCGAAATCACACAACACTCACGGAACTGCTGAATGTGAAGAAACATTTACTCAAGATATCAGAGGGGAAGACCCTCCATGCACAAAGAAGTCACTTAAAGGGGAAATATTATGCAAAACTCACTTAAAAAAAAAGTTATCTATATAAAACATGTTCATGAAGCTCTTTGCACAAAATCACTTACGCTAAGAGATTCGCCAGCTTTATTCTTCACAGTTTCAGGCCCATTCAAAATGAGCTGTTTGGAGCGCTCCCTTATTCTGACTTCAGGATGGGAAAATTTGCACAGAACCGCCCCTCACCTGTTAAGCCCCACCCACTAGATCAGTTGAAGAGCCGCCATTTTTGTCTGCTGGTTTTACGAGCACGCATAAGACACAGAATGCTGTGTCACTATCTACAGGCAAAGGCAAGTCACTCATGAAGTGTTGTGTTCCTCGAACATATAGGGCTGGATTTCGCCTGTTTTCTTCCTTTTTCAAATGTGTCAAATGTCCCAATACTTTTGTCCATTTAGTGTATTTTTCACTCTTTTTCCCCCTCCCCACTCCTTCCTTCAGTCTGGGCACCATACAGGCTAGAACCACAGTCACATCGAATGGATAGGGGAAAGAAAGAAACACTTTCACTGGTGTTAAGGACATTCTAATGTGTAAAATCCAGAATTTAAACACGCAGCTTAAGCATGGGATGGGTGGGGCGTGGCCAGCAACAGCTTATTTGCATGAAAGGGACAGAGCCCTGAAACGGCTCATTTTGAAAGGGACTGAAACTGTGAAGAATAAAGTTTTTCTTTATGTGAGAGTGATTTTAAAGAACATCATGAACATGTTATGTAGACCATAGACGACCATATAACTAAAGCTTGATTTGCATAATATGTCCCCTTTAACGGCAGTTTTGGAGCAACGCCGATATGAGCATATCTTCATACTGTAGATCGCATATTATTGTATATTATATCGTTCATTCTGTTGTTGTTTTATACTGTTGTGCTTGAGAGACACCCTCGACTGGAATGAAATTCCTATTTGCTCACATACCTGGTCATTAAACACGATTCTGATTTTGATTCACTCAAGCTCTGGTAACTTGGTATTCAAAGATCTAAAAGCTCTTTCTTAAGTCACACAGTGTTCCGTTAACTAGCTATTAGAACAATGTTAACGATGTTAGACCAATAATGTGTTTATGCAAATCCTTAGCATTTCATTTATGGATAACATTTTCCATTTATGGAAAAGCACCCTACAGCAACCATATGAGGATCATTCCAGCCGACTGCCAGTGTTTTCACTTTTGTTTCACTGAACCATTAAAGAAGCTTATAGAGATGAGGGATGTTCTCCAACAGTGCAAAGAAGAGAAAACAGCCTTACATTTCTCAACCAGTCATTCAACGCTTAATGAATAATAGTTAATCAACTGCAGAAATAATTGTTCTTCCTCAGCAGCTCTGGTACAGCAGAACCCACCTGAGCTCAAAGGCTCACTGCATCTCAACAAGAGAATAAACGTGTATCATTTCAGGTCACCTTACCAAGCACAGGCCTGATTTTCCCTGGGTGTATTCTGTTACAGACAGTGTGTGAGGCTGCAGGTTGGGAAAACCTAAAAATAAAAAGGGTCAGCAGGTCCTCACCTAACCAGTCGTTAAACTTCTTCACCTCAGACGGCAGGCCCAGCTCGGTGAAGTCGCCCGTGTGGAGCAATACGTCGCCATACGGCATCTGGATGCCATCTGTCCTCGAGTGCGTGTCCGAGACGCAGACAAAACGTGTGTGACCCGCCGGCTTTGGTGCGTCATAGGGAATGGGTTCCACCCTGAGGAGAATTACAGGGAGTTAAGATCAGATTTTCATCATCATCATCATCTTACAGGCTAATATACAGCTCTGGGGGAAAAAAAATAAAGAGACACTGTAATTTATTTTGAAATCAGAGTGTAAAACCATTCCAGTCCAATGTCTGTTACACACAAGCACCTCATTCTGCTTTATCAGGACTGATTAGTGACCACCTGAATCACATCTTATTTAATGAGGAAACGTATAAAACACTGCTGTAATCGACACTCTCCTCTCACACTGGGACCAGTTGGATGGTGAAACACTACTAGAAGTTCCTCAAAGCTCATTATTGCCATTTTGTTTAAGAGAGAACAAGAGATTTGCTTTCTTTAAATTATTCAAGTTCAACGCTTCATAATTTCTCTTTTTCTGATGTTTTATCATTTCCTTTAAATTGATGCTTTAAAGAACAGTATTTTTATTTGGAAATGGAGAAATATTGTCAGCAGTTCTTAAAAAACGAAGGCAACGTTTGTTCAGTTCAGTATTTGCAGCTATAAAAGATAAAACCTGAGATTCTGAACATTTTTGCAGTGTCTCCAGAGCTGTACACTAACATGAAATCAAATGATACTTCTTATTCAGTAATATTATCCAGGTAATTAGGGCAGATTTAATCATTATAGTGACAAATGAGGTCACAATTTCACAATATGCCTTTATGGTGACCACTGTCAGGAGTGAAAACACCCCGACTGACTGCATCGGCCATTACAGTAAGACTATAATTAGCCCCAGTTACTTTATTTCAGGGCAGAAAAGTGCTGAATATAAATCATGTACTATGTGATGGGGTTAGAGTAGTGGATAACATCACTGCCTTCCAAGCAGGAGTGTGAGGTTTGCTTACAACGGTTAACCAAGAGTCTTTGGGCAAGACTCCGAACATTACATTTATCTACAAAAAGCCGTTTTGCCAATTCTGCCAATGTAACAATTCAAAATATCAACACTGGTAACTCCCCAGACGTCAGAAATAATAAACATTGTGACATGCGTTATGAAACGTATCGATATATCTTTGCCATAATCGGCCAGTCCCGTGACAGCCGCTAGAAGTATAAAACTATATTTTCATTAAAAGCTTTCAAAATAATGAAACCGAGGCATTACAGCACAGTGAAGACGATGATCTTGTATTGTACTCCCCACAGAGGGGTTCCATTTTTTTAATGCTGGGAAAAACAATCAATACTGCAATGTGATTCAAGTCAAGTCCCATTTTATACAGGAGAGCTGGAGTCTATGAGGGCAAACTTTGCTTCTTTTGTTTACACAACATTAAAACTGCAATATAAAGACCAAAGGCAAAAAGGTGCTGACTTGTCAAAGCATAAGGACTTTGATCAGTAGGTAAAGGTGTGTTCAGTCTAATGTTCCCACCAACAAAACGAGCCTCAAGCCCAGGCTCAGACCTGCAGTGCTGCCAGGATTCACAGAAGGAAAAAAAACAGCCGTGCTTTCACCAGGTCAGCCTGCCTTTATTATACCGGATATCAAGTAAATGTGAGGTCACTTCATGGCCTTGATACGATATGAAGTGATGCTGTATGGTACATTTAATCTGTTCCCACTTTATTCACACCAGATAGTCAAAAAAAACGAAGAGTCACGTTTTTTCTTTACAAATGGGACAATACAAACAGCCCAAAACAACAAAATAAAATCTTTTTTTTTTTTTTTTTTTACCTTTTATTTGCACCAGACTATCTGTCATAAACTCCCACTTTTTATGGACGGAGCACTTTTTTACATAAAATAAAACCTTACTACCATAAAGAACATCAGAATGTTTCTTCTATAAGTTTTCCACAACAGGTTTAAAGGATTTTCTTATGGTGCCACTTTATGGCCTCGATACAGTATGAAGTGATGCTTTGTATTGTATATTTCATCTACAACTGCTTTATCACAACAGTTTGTCACTGAAAAGTCATAAACTCACACTTTTTATGGATAGGGCAATACAAAAGGAACACAGTTATATGAAATCAAGTCTAACTACGATAATGAACATCAAAGTTCCGAACATTTTTCCTTTCTCCGATAAAATTCCCACTACGGGTGTGTGAGGTTTGTTGTGGCGCTGCTTTATGGCCTGGATCGTTTTAAAGTGACACAAAATGGTACATTTGATCTGTATCTTCTTTATTCACACCAGACAGTCACAACCAGTGGAGTTTTAAACCCACCTTTCCCACTAACAGCCCGACATTAAAATCTTCCTACATTAATGATCGTCAGACCTCAGTGCATTTGTATTTTGTCGTATAAAATTATCACTAGGTGTGTAAGATTTTGTTACGGCGCCAATGACGGCACATTCAGATCCCCTTTGCACCCCCCCCCCCCCCACAGTTCTTTCCATAAAGGGTTTTTCTTTCCATTCAAAGCCAGGTTGCTATGTGCTACTACAAACGCTTTATCAAAAACGTCGCGCTTTTTGACATCTTTCTCTGTCTCCCTTGTTCTCCTGAGCCCATAATTGTGCAGTGGGGTCCCACTGGAGGCTGTGGAGGTCTGGGCTAATCAGCCTGCTCCATTCTTCTCCATCCCAACGCCCCTCATTAGACCATCATCAGCATCAGTCAATAGCCACCTCACTGAAAGCTGAGCTCTGCCCCGCAGGTCAAAGAGCCATTGTTAAAGGGCTAATCAACTGAACCAACCTTTGACCCTCCCCTGGTTAATAAGTACAGGAACACGGCGGCGGCCTTCCGCCACACATGCCCAAACATCTTCATTATCGTTAGGGAGGACAATGGGCACAAAAGGTGGAGCCCAACGTCTTGAGTTCTGGTGCTGTACCAGGAGATGTAATGGGGTGCGCTTTTACAGACAAAAGGCGGATAAAATTTAAAGCGGATTGTATTATTTATTTATAGAACTTCACATTCGGCGCAGCCAGGTTCGCCTCCTGAGGGTAAATCTCTGGGCCTAGGCTTCATCTACCATTCAAGACATATAAAATTTAAAACACACAGAAATTCATTCAGTTCTATTGAAAATAGGCAGAAATTCAGTACAGAAAATCCCAGTATCGTCAGCTTTCCATCAAACTGAATCTGAACTACAAGCAGTTATTACTTATAGATGAACAGCTAGACAGACAGACAGACCCATGGATGGATAGATAGACAGAGATTGATCAATCAATGGATGAATGTACAGATAGATGGCAGATGGATGAATGAATAAATGGAAGGACAGATAGATACACAGATGGATGGATAGACACATACAGTGACAGACAGACAGACATACAGATTAGTCCAATAACTCCACCTAAAGCTCCACCTCTTTCAGTGACAATGACAAACGAACCCCAGCAGGTGGACGTCACAAAAGCAGCCAGATGTCTGCTCTGGACCGTCCCTTCAATCAATTGAATCAATCAGGTCAACCTGCCAATTCCAGAAACCCCTCAGAAGGGCCCGGCTGAGGACGCGAGGGGCACTCACATGTGTACGTGCGGGGGCTGGAAGCGGCTCTGGTTGATATTGTAGTGAGTGAAGGCCTGGGTGGGATTGGAGCTGTACTCGTCCACAGATATGGTCACCTTCCCTTGGGAGGAGCCTTTGCGCGCCATGGCTCCGCTGGCTGGGGCATGGGCAGGTCAGTACGCAGCAGGTCCGTCCGGCGATGTAGGCATCCTCCAACACCCGCCGCTATTGCCTCACCAGAGCCCCCCGCTCACCTGCACAGACACAAACAGCCATTAGTCTCCAGGGGGGTCTTAGATGGATATTACTATTATATAATATTATACATTCATACACACACACACACACACACGTACGTGCATGTATATATTTATACATCCATTTATACACACACACACACTATACATACACATACACACATACTCCAACTTTAACCCCGTGCAATGTTTCATGTCTAAATAAATATATACATATTTTCTGCTTCACATTAAATAACTTTTTTTCTAATTTAAGGAGGTAAACAGCTTTTCTAAACAACTGGGTAAACTTAGAGAATGTTGGTACACAATGCCTTGTACACATTTTGTTCAGTGTCCACTGGGGTCAGCGTTTAAACCACATTTGTTTCTGTTGTTCGGGATGATACTGAGGACGCATTAATATGCAATTTTATAATCTTCACTAAAGTAGGGATACACACATCATGCTGTTTCTTGATTCCAGTGAGTGAACCCCAAGAGCTGATCTGATATCAGTGCTGTTTTCCTTCTGAATTTAAAATCTGTGCAGAAAGTGCTTGGGATCATTCTTTTAAGTGTAACCTGAACTTACGCATCACTTCCGACCTCCGAAAGAGAAAAATAAGAAGCAAAGGCAGAAATGTAGTGCGAAGTACGCTGTACTGTTACTACTTTATAACGGTTGTGCTGAAGAAACAACCACATGTGGATCCAATCTCGTCTGGAGAACATCTCGGCTTAAAAAGGTCAGTACTGATACAGACACGCAGATTGGATCGTCTCTAACAAAGTGACCTTTCTCGAAAAAGTCAGTTACGCAGATTTTAAGCCTAAAATAAAAAAAAGTCCAGTATGAGAAGAGGTAGACACACTCCAATTAGACGGTCTTCACTTTGGCATAACACATAAGAAATAACATTTTACACACATTTGATTTGGTTGTTTTGGATTATTGAGGGAAATATGCAGTAATATGCAATTAAATCATTTTCAATAAACACCCCTCTGCTTTAGAGCCATAACTGAACATAATCAGACCTGTAGGAGTATGCGGACCATTGAGACAGAGGCAGGGAAACATATTTTTCAATAAGAACTTCAATATTTCCAACATTGTGGGGGCATTACATGATATTCCCTGCACTGTGGGGGCTTTATTACATGTATATCTTATTGAAACAGCACTACTGAGGTCGCCAACAAAAAAATATGAAGTTCTTAACACATAAACCTGAATAGGGATTCAAATTTCAACCATTATTTACAGGAAGTTTGGTCAAATTGACCCCAAGAAAAAATTATGTTAATATATCTGATCCGATGAATAAAGCATGGCAGTAAATCTGAACATCAGATGAGGGTTAAAGCCCTGTGAGAGACGGTGATCTGCTCTGAAGAGCCTCTGTCTGAAGGTCCTGCAGTCTGAAAGTCTTTGCTATAGTAAACATTTACCTGCCACTAAAGGAATGGAGAATCACAATGAAGCTTCTGTGTGAGTGTGTGCATGTGTGTGTGCACCCCTGGCCTATATTTAATCGTTTTTCTTTTTTTGCTTTGGTAGGTCACTGGTTCATAAATCTTCAGAGGGAGCCATTTGCAGCAGGTCTGTCTAACCTTTCGACACAAACTTGAACTCTGCCCTGAGAGGGAGCTCTGGGAGAGAAAGAAAAGAGCCCCAGCTCTCCAGGACCTTCAGACCGAGCTCCAGGCTTCATTATGTTCCACCAACAGAAAGCTAGCGTTGGTGTATTTGGTTTGTTTTTTTTGTTTTTTTTTATCATTCAGGTTCTGCAAAAAAAAACCCTGCCCTGCTCAGGCTACGGAGGTGCAGGAAGGTCAAAAAACAATATCATAGAAACAGCACTGTTTCTGACCCAAGACACGCTACAGTGTACATTAAAGCGACTTTAGATTAAAAGAAACAAGAGCAAGAATTTTTAAACGTCTTCGCTACAATGTTGCAGCCCCGCGTGCGCTCGTTCGATGAATGGAATTTCAAAGCAAAAACCAAAAATAATAACCTGAAAAATAAGGATCCCAGCTCGCTCCTGACACGCAAGGCAGACGCGAACTCACCTCTTTTGTGCCTCCTTCTCTTCCTTTCTCCCCCAGAGACGTTTTTGGCTGATTTTCCTCCACGAAAAAAACACAAACGACCTTTTTAAGCCCCGTTTTTTTTTTTTTGGCTGGACCGGAGCACGGTGCACGCGCGCGATCGAGAGGGACAGAGGGATTCCTTGCACGGAGGAAAGGAGGAGGGAGGTCCGGAGAGGTGGAAAGGGCAAAAACCTTCGACCCCCAGGGGTCTCCGAGCTCTGCCGTGGAGCTGAAATGCGACAGACAGAAGAGGAAGGAGGGAGAGGGAGCACAGACTCGATGTCGTAGGAGGAGGAGGAGGAGAGGGGAAAAAAAGAAAAGAGGAGGAGGAGGGGTCAGAGAGCAGTGGCCCGGCTGCTGCCATCACGCCCAGGTGGAGGAAGAAAAGTAAGGGGGAAACGCGTGTGGCTTTAAGGGGAGCTCGCCTGTGCATTACTAATGCACCCCAGGAGCCATGCAGTGCATTAAAAAGTGCTGTAAGAGGAACAAAAGCACCGAGCTGCACGTGAACAGAGCCCTTCTTGGGCTCGTGGAAGGGTCACGTTGGACAAACTGGACGCGTGGTCCTGCTCAAAGGGGCCTTTCTCTTACATAACACTCTGCATCACCAGCATTCAAGCATTCCGCCACCCCACCAGCCCCATTTGACCCCAGTCTGTATCCATTATTGTGCTTTTCGATTCTGGCCATAAACCTCCTAGGACTACAATTCCCAGCATGCATTGTGGTAAATGCCTCACTCAACCATTGGGAATCCCCTCCCCAAAGGCAATAAAGAAATGGGGAGGTTGATAAGTAGCAATAATAATCATAATCTAGATTCCGTCGGCATTAATCAAGCAATACAAACAAAAACAGAACACCAGCCAGCCCTCCAGTAGCAGTTTTTTTAAAAAGAGGCCCCTCCCACCTTCAAGACATCATCAGAAGGGTGGGTTTCCAGAGTTTAATTAGGGAAATCAAGCTCTCATGGCTGTTGATGCATTGCTGTAAGAGGAAAGTGGGCACATTTATGGCAGATGAAGCCCTGGGTAAATTTCTCAGGTTGGCTGCAGTGTCGTTTTAAAAAGAGTCAGATCATGGAAAAGAGTCCTTGGGGAAAACTGGCTTTCATTTTAAAATAATAGTTTTCTTTTTTAAATATTCAGAATTTATTGTTTTCTTTTCAGCAAAATAAGTGTTTATAAACAAACATTTTTTTTTTTTAAATGGCACAAAAAACAGCTTTACATGACGGTTTCAGCTCTGACTGCTTTTCACTGGGGCACAATACAGGCCAGCCAATCAGAACAGAGGTCATTTGCAAACTTCACTTTTAAAAGACATCCTAATGGATACTGAGAGGCGAGGGAGAATGTGTGTATAAACTTACATATGAATGAAATGGAACAAAAATCATTTTTACATGACTGTGTTCAACTTCTCAGTAGCCTTTAGGATGTCTTTAAAGAGTGGTGTGTGTAAATAACCTCTGTTCTGATTGGCTGGCCCTATTGTACCCCATTTAAACAGCAGTGAGGCCTGAAACACTCCTTATAACCTCAACAGGAGTGGGCGGAGCTAAAATGCTGTAGGCTGAATAGGTGGATAGATTAGAATAATTGGCCCTTGTGACATTACAAAAGAAAAATAAATCAAATTGGAAAGTCTTTGCTTCCCATAAATGGACTGGATGGAGTAGAAAGTGGTTCATTTTGATACTTGAACATTGTTTACTTCCTTTTATTTCAGAAAAGGCATGAGATCAGTCCTTTAAATTACCATTTATCTACACAAAAGCACATTAAGCTGTTTTATGCATTTTTAATTCAGTGTTTTAATTCTCATGGTCTGTTATGATGTACATTTTGCAAAAATAAAATAGCAAAAAACATTGTTATTGTTATTAATACTAGAATTCTCAATGCCAGGAAATGGTTTGGGCGAAAAATGGCTAAAATAGTACCTTAATGCAAACGTCTCACAGACACACACACACACACACATGCATATGACTGACTCAGGCACTCATTTACTTCCATAGGGCCTCGGTTGTCATTATTGATGTGAGGTGTGTGTGTGTGTGTGTGTGTGTGTGTGTGTGTGTGTGTGTGTGTGTGTGTGTGTGTGTGTGTGTGTG
>JBBPDC010000032.1:9622747-9636864 GCA_037974485.1 Hemigrammopetersius urotaenia | reverse complement strand
GGTTGTGTGAGTGTAGCCTGAATGTTGGAGTTTGTGTTTAGTGTTTTGAGACAAAGAGATGAGATTTTAGGAAATGTGTTTTAGCAATTCAGAAAAACTGTAAAAGTGGGCCGCCAGGAACACTGCGCCCGGTGAGCAGAATGTGAGGACAGTACCTTGCTCAAAGGCACCTTAATGGTGCCAGTAGCAGTCCTGAGATTTGAACCCATGACCTCCAGAACACAAGGATAACTCCATAACCACCATAGTGTGTATGTGTTTAGTGTGGTGATTATGTTGAGTTGGGTGAGTGTGTTGAGTATGTTGTGTGTGTTTAGTGTGTTGGATGTAGTGAGTGTGTTGAGTGGGGTGAGTGTGTTAAGTGTGGTGAGAGTTGAGTGTGTTGGATGTAGTGAGTGTGTTGCGTGTCATGAATGTGGTCAGTATGACAAGTTGGGTGAGTGTGTTGTGTGGGATAAGAGTATGTTGAGAGTGGTGTGTTGAGTGTGGTAAAGGTGGTGGGTTGAGTGTGATAAGTGTGTCGAGTGTAGTAAGTGTGTTGAGTGTGGTGTGTGGAGTGGGATAAGTGTGGTGTGTTGAGTGGGATAAGTGTGTTGAGTGTGGTGTGTTGAGTGGGATAAGTGTCTTGAGTGTGTTGAGTTTATTGGGTGTAATAAGTGTGTTGAGTGTAATAAGTGTGTTGAGTGTGGTGTGTTGAGTGGGATAAGTGTCTTGAGTGTGTTGAGTGGTATAAGTGTGTTGAGTGTGTTGAGTTTATTGAGTGTAATAAGTGTGTTGAGTGTAGTGTGTTGAGTGTGATGCATGTGTTGAGTGTGATGCATGTGTTGAATGCGATGTGTTGAGTGTGATAAGTGTTTTGAGTGTGATACGTGTGTTGAGTGTGCTGTGTTGAGTATGTTGAGTGTGGGGCCCCTCAGCATCCCAGCATATACACGCGCGGCAGTTTTTCTATGTTCACACCAGGGGGCAGAAATTTCATTCACCAAAGCTGTTTCCATGGTAACGGGCGGCGCTATGAGAGGGGGCTGGTGGTGACGTCATGAGGGTTTCACTCCGGACCGCTGCTGCTGAGCGCAGAGAGGGTGGAGGAGCACCGGGTGGGTAAGCGTTTACACCCTCACACACTTTCACACTTACAGATCTTAAAGAGTCTCTCAGGGTAGTCGGCGTTTTGGGCTGATGTCTCTCACACACTCTCTCTCACACACACGCTCTCTCACACCCACACATACACGTATACCATCTCTCTCTTCCTCTTTCTCTCACTTTCTTTCTCTGTCTCTCTCTTTCTCCCTTTTCTCTCTCTTTTTTTCTCTGTCCCACTCTCACTCACTCTCTCCTTCTTACTCTTGACCCCCAATCTTTCTCACTTATATGTGAGCTTTCTCTCTCTCAGTGCTAAAGCACTCAAGAGTTCCTTCAACTTGGCTCCGCCCCCTCACTTATCACTTAAGCACTAAAGGTGATCCTCCTGGGCCCCGCCCACTCTCTCTTCAGCATGAACTGGTTCTTGAGTCCCGGGACAGTACACGGACGGTCCTGACCGAGCCTGTGGAACCCAACACTGCTGTGTGAGGGAATCTGAACATGACAGCACTGAAACTGGACCAAAGTGGTGAGAGACTCTTTTGCACATGCTCAGTTGAATCTGTGATGTCAGTGACCAGGGATGACAGGAGCCTGGAGCATGTCTGAAGGAGCTGGTTTTGGTGAGGAGAGCATCTGAGGAGGGCAGGCGTCGGTCAGGATGGAGGTGGGATCGGAAGCATGCCAGCACCTGTGTCCACACCACCAGCTCCAGTACCAGCAGAGGAGGAGACCAGTGACCCATGCTCTGGAAGACCAGAAGAAGGTAGGAGATCAGTGCCAAGTTTAAGTAGCAACTTTTAGACAGAAATGGGAAGTTTTGAATGGGTTCTGAGAGTGGAATTTGAATGGAATTTGAATGTGCAGAAAGCCACTAAACATATTGGATAAACAGCTGTCTTTCCAACTTCTGATGTTTTGAAGTTGGAAAATGATTGGCTGTGGAATTGCTTTGCTCTGTAAACTGAATTGAGAGCTGTAAATCATTGTAAGGGGATGAAAAAGAAAGAGGTGGGAAACTCTTTCTTACAGCCGGTCCTGCTTGAGCTGCTATGTGTTATTTTTATATTGAATGCAAGCTCTTGCTCATTACATATTCCACAACATGCAAGTGTGTGTGTAGAATGAATGGAGAGGAATAATTGAGCAGCAGTTCGTCCATCTGTTCTTGCGTTCGCCGTGCTCAGAGTGCCTCTTCTCGTGGGCTCTGCTGCTCGGGACCCCTAACAGCTGGGAGAGCAGCTATTGGTCATGCTTTGATGAAGCCCTGCTCCGTGCTGGTTGTCACAGCGATTAGGTAATTTGCCACGATAAGTGAGGGTGATTGGGCCTAACGACTGGCTGGGTGTTAGAGAGGCTCTACATTTGGGGGAGCGAGGAGAGGGGGTGGCTTCAGGGGCTCCTAGAGCGTGATAGATCTGCTCAGGTTAATCATTAGATCAAGGAGGACTAGAAGGTTCACAGAGCAGAACAAGTTCACTGAGGTGCTGTTTCTTGGTCGTTGTCATTATCCAGAGACACTTTCAATCAGTTTTGCTACTTAACCCTTGACATTCACAAGCATGCACATCTGTTATTATAATGATAAGAGCAATTATGGTTTATTGAAAAATCATATTTACCAAGTTTTGCTACTAGTTCAAATAGATGATCAGCCATGTTGTTTTTGGAGTTGCTTGTTTAGTTTAAAGGTCCCATGACATGTAGATTTTGTTTTTATACAGGTCTCTGACCTTTTATACAGGTCAGGGTAGTGGTGGCGTAGTGGGTAGGATACTCGCCTCTAGACCAAGAGGTCATGGTTCGAATCCTACCTTCAGCACATCACCAGTGGGTTCCTGAGCAAGACCCTTAACCCTGAGTTGCTCCAGGGAGACTGTCCCCTGTAGTTAGGGAATGGAATAAAATAAAAGCGTCTGATAAATGCCGTAAATGTAAATATCGTAGTGGTCCTCTAATACTGAATCTGAAGCCTCTTTATGAAATTCAGCCACTTCGAGCCAAGCTGGTCCCACAATAGGATTTCCTGTCTGTAACTTTAAATGATAATAAGGAGGAGAGAGGCGGAGTGAGGAGGAGAGAGGTGGGGCTAGGTGGAGGGTGGGGGAGGGGTTTGGCACAGACATAGAAAACTTTAGGAAGTTGTGTTGCCGCATTTCCAGAGAAAATAAAATTAACCCACTGGGTCTTCAGAGGCTGACATGAAGGACCTAAAAAATACATTTGTGCATCTAAGCACCGAGCAACTTCCATGGTTAACTCGTTTGCAATTCATGTCTGTACAGGCAAAAGTGGTCTCTCACACAGAGCATTGAGCTAATTTTTTAGGGAGGTGTGGGGGCTAAATTCTCTGGGCAGGCAAAGCATGAGAACCCTACCCCTTATGACGACATACAGGGCAAATTCCAGAGGAGCAGGAGCTGGATTTCTAGCCACTGCAGGACCACAGCCAGGCTAGGGGAACTCGTATTAAAGTTAAAAAATCTCATGGGACCTTTAAAACTGGAGCAATAAGACTAATGTTACTAACAAACACTAGAAGTCATTAGTCAGCTAAAGCTAAAACTTCTCTCGACCTGCTCAAAATGTATTCAGCTCTTCATTAAGGTGATCAAACTTGTGGAAAAAAAACTGAACTTTACTGTGTGGCCAAACTCTGTGGGCAGCCTTTTTTTACTCCACAGGGTCTGTTTTCTCTAAACACCTCAGGAGCAGGAGTTCTGATCTACAGAACAGTGCAAAGGTCTTAGGCTCCTAAACTGTTTAAAGCCGTTTATCTGAACTTTCTGTAGCAAATACACTAGAATAAATACAAACAAACAAAGAGCATTCAATAAAACCAGAATTCTTTTGTGAGGTGGTGAGGAGAACACGGGTTTGGTTCCAGGTTCCTCCTCGGTTCCTCCAGCCGTTGTTTGGATTGTGAAACTCCATCAGCAGCTCCTGATTTAATTTAGTGAAGGACTGAGCTGAACCAGGTATCTGAGATATTTAATAAGAACTACAATGTAATACTGGGCTTCCATGAGGGAATGACTAAGAAACACACTGACATACATAGAATCACTATTTACTGTATTAGTTTTATTTGAATATATTCTAGTATTAGTTTTTAAGGGCATATACTGCTGAGCTAAACAGTTTCTCAAGACTTTTGCATGGAGCAGTAGAATCCGTTTTTGTTACAGTGGCTGTTATACATACAGAGGGATCTCAGATCAGTCTTACTGTGAACACTGTGAACTTGTTAAAGTTCATTTCTACAGTTTGCAGTAAGCTATTTTCAAAACCAGGTTTCTCAACCACTGGGCCGTGGACCACTGGCGGGACTCAAAGGCTTTTGATTGGGCCGCGAGTATGAAATGAAGACTGGCCATTTGTCCGCAATTGGTCCCAAAAACCCTTTTTAGACCGTGATTTGTGTATTATTAAAACACCATTGGTGTATTATTATGTTTCGAATGAGCCCTCCTGCCCGAAAACCGCTCCCAGATCAGGCAAGCTACGCAGACAGAGAGGCACTCAGCTGCGCTCAGTTGGAAAACTATGTTTTTTTATGATGAAACAAAGCGAGTTGTTTTGGATTTGTTTAAGTGTGTTCTGAGCAAGTTTTGTCCAGTGTTTGGTGCGCCCGGCCCAGAGTTCTTATTGTTTGAACCGAATGGTGAACTGATGGGCGGAGCCAACAGTGTGAGGGGTGGAGCCGACAGTGCTCAGAGCCTTTTGTACAGAGTGAATGGGAGAGAGGCGGTGTTGAAGCAGTTATTGATTCATAATTCTGTGATAAAAATAAGGATTTCTCCAAACATAATGGTGTCTCTGCTCACACTAAATTGTACTAAAAGCCGTATATAACATTCAGTTTTTATTCTTTTGAGCTTGAATTCTGAACATAAGACCTGTGGCTGTGGGTTTTCAGTGTCAGAGGAAAAATTCTTCTGACAGGGACAATAAAACACGGCTGATTTCAAAGAGGTTTGACACAAGCAGAATATAATCCGGTATTCCATTCTGTGTTGCCATTTGAAAATAAGTTCTCCTTCTTCTTCTTCTTCTGCTACATATTTTACTTCTATGGAACATGACATTTCAGAGTCTTCGCTTTTAAAACGAGTCCAATTGTAAACATTAATAACTTTGTATGGCGGAAATGTGATGTTTTAAATTCGGTACTTTAAATTCCAAGATGGCCACCAAAATAGGGGTGAAAGCTAAGACTGGGCCTTGGCAACATGCTGTGATGGATAAGAGGGCCTTAATGCTGAGAGGGTTGAGAACCATTGGTCTAAACCACATCCACAAAGTTTCTAGTGTTTCTCACCAAGTTTAGCCTTTTTCAGTACTAAACAGACCAATTTTAAGCGGTTATTTAAAAAATAAACCTATGGGACATTCAAATAATTGCCATAGTTTTGTTCCTATATGACTGTGGACCTATTTAGTTCATTTGGTTTGTAAAAATGAGTGAGTATCAGGCTCTGGTATATCAGGCATTTTTTTATTTTGCTGTAAAAGCCCTGAAAATTGGCCCAGATTGTTGTTTGGACTCTGAAATCTGTTCACATCTGCATATTCATTAACACTGGACCTTTGCAGAAAGCCTGCATCTGTGTGGGTCCCAGCCTCACTCTCAGACTCGTGTTGGTGAGGAGGGACAGTCCACTTAAAACTTGGGGGTTACTGTATATGAAAACAGTACTTGGGGGTAAGGCCCGTCTGAAGCTGCCATTAGAACTGTAAGAATGAAGTGATGGTTTTGTTCCCTCTATCAGCCCATCTCTGTGGTTCTTTTTCACTCTCGAGCAAAGTTGAGGCCTCTGCCTCTTAAGTCCTGTCAACACCATTATCTGCAGCCTCTGACATTGAATGTAATCATTTTATGGGTGCCTGGGAAGAATGGAGGATTGTCCATAGTTCTCCACTTCAGCGCAGAAGAGCCTGCCACGCCACATTAAGGCCATTTGGCGCGACTCTTGAAGACAACTCGAGGTCCGTCTGCACAAAACTTTGGCACGGGATCCCTGATCTGGGTCATGAGCGGTTCTGATCGGACTCTGAGTTTGTCTCATAGTTCAAGCACTCGGGGCCAAAGCTCAGCCATGCAGGTTGTTTTTTCTTTTAGCTTTCTTCAGTCACTTATGAGAGGTATTATTCCAGAGCATCACAGAAACATGTTTAAATAGAATTAAATAAGACAGAATAAAAAACTTGCATCATTACAGAAGAAAGTGAACAGAGCAGCAAAACAATAGACTAAAAGCTATGCAACACAACAAGATCAAATAAAAAGTACACTTTACAAATAATACAAAAAATGTACATTTGTATGTGTATGCAAATATATGTGTATATTTAACTTATATACTGTATGTATGTGTATATGTACATAGTGTTAAGTAACCGACTAGTAACACAAAAAGTGGTTTGTAGTTGTTCTCTGTAGCAAGTCTATGATAGAGATCAGTAGTGGAACAATAATATTGACCTCAGTATTGCACATAATAATAGTAATAATAATGAGATAATAATGCACATAATGGTAGTGATTGTGTGGTGAAGGTAATGCGTAAACATGAGAAGTTAACAGTCATTCCTTCCAAAACTTCTCTCAACCCACTTTTGATTAAGATGAACAAACGTGGAGTTTAAATATACAGTGTTTACAGTCTACATCAGTGGTTCCCAACCGGGGGTCCGGGCCCCCCTTAGGGGGGCACCAGAGATAGCAAGGGTAACCTGCACTGAGGTTACCAAAATTACATTCATAAAATCCCAATATCTGAGAAACGTAAATGTGTGTGTGTGTGTGTAAAAAGTATAAGAATAATTATTTTATTATAATTAATAATTTATTTTTTGCCAAAAAAAGATTGTAATTAATCGCTTTATTCTTGTGCGTCTATGCAGGTATGAGGTGGGGTTGAGGGATTTGGCTTCTCTTGGACATAGGCAAGGAGGGCTCCAAGGAAAAAAGGTCTATATTAAACTCACACTTAGTCTTAAATACTAAGCTTTTAACCACAATCACACTATGTCAAGGGCAAGGTCACCAATGCAAAAAGCGATTGTGAAGACCACATTTTAAGACTCATTTTAAGACTATTAGACTGGACTTTGTGAGGGAGCTTTTTTGGCACAGATGTAGGTGCTTCCACCGAGGTCTTAAAAACCATCTTCCAGCATTTGTCTTACCTCCTGTGTCTCTTTCTCCACAGATGTGAATTTAGAGGAGAGGAGACAGTAGACGATGTAGAGGAGGCAGTAGAAGTGTGGCAAAGAAACATTTCAGTGACACTGTAACATTATGATACACTATATTACATTACATTACATTAAATTATATTAGACTGATTGTATGGCACTGCAAGAAGTTCCCAGTATTTTGGATCATCTACTGTAAGACAAATTTGTCACACGACATTTATAGTCCACAACTCAGTAATGGGTAACAAAGCATAGCGAACACTGGAGTCAAGGTCTAACAGGGTCAGGACTCTTATTGGTTGTGGCCGGCGGCCCTGTGTTCAGATGTGTGATGTTCTCCTGGATTGAATAACACAAGGCCTGAATTACCAACATGATTCCTTCAACACCTGGAGACCAGAAGCTAAAGGAATTCCAGCCCCGGGCTGCATGTAGTGATACAGGTAAATCTAATAGCAGGCCTGCTCATCTGACATGAAAGTGTGTGAGATCACATAGCCTCCAGTGAACTGCTCATCAATCTGAATGCTATGGCCAAGCGCCATATCATGATTCTCCTTCTGCATGCAGTATTAAGTCTGTGGCCAAAAGGATCCGAGCAACTTTGACAAAGGCCAGATTTTGACTGGGTCGAACTGGGTCGGCAGGTATTGTGGGGGGTTCCTGGTAATCAGGGATCAAAACATCTCAAAGAGTTCAAGATATTGACTTGGCTTCCAAATTCCCCAAGATCTCAAACCGATCAAGCATTTGTGGGACATGCAGGACAAACGAATTAAATCCATGGCGGCCCAACCTCACAACTCACAGGACGTAGTCCTCAGAACTCGGAGTGTATCAGTAAACTCTGATTTCAGTAAATATAACCAGTGTAAAACAGTCTAGAACCGGTGTTTGTTCTCCTACACTCTCGCTATTTGCTGCGCTTTCTCTCAACACTCAAATGAAGTCTTGTTCCTCCCCCTTGGCCTGAAACTGAGGTGAAGTATATTTTGTGCAGCGATACCTTGGAGGAAAGTTCACTATAAGCTGAAGCTGAAATGTGAAATGTGTGATCGCTGTGGACGTTTAGATGATTAGTTTTTCTGCACCGAACCTCCACCCCAGGTTCCACTGTGCTTACCTTATGAGCCACCTCAGAACTTCACAGGACATTATTAATGAAGAAGCCTGATTGAAATTCAGATGACCTTTTAGGACATTTTTGTAGGGCAGGTGCATTATTTATTCATGTCTGCGTATCGATTTATAAGTGGAATGGAAATGTTATGGGAAATGGCTCAGTGTTTATCTTTTCCTCAGCCGTACACTCGTGTAGAGTAATCCCCCGCTTTTCACGGGGGTTACGTTCCAAGAGCACCTGCATATAGTGAAAAATCGCATTGTGAATAAACGGCCTAAAATACCTATTTTTATTGTGTAAACCCTAAATATGCCCCAAATATGCTACCAGAACTCAGTTTAATGCATTCCCCTTAAAGAAAATGTAAAGGTAAATAAAAAATCAGAATCAGAAAACTTTATTGCTTAAACCATTAGCATTAACAGTTAGCATTAGCAGCGAGCAAATACAAACACTTCGGATCACTCTCTCTACCCACATGTTTAGACATAGCACAGCTTAGTAATACTAAATAAACTTAGATAAATGTTGAAAATGGGGCGGGGGGGGGGTTAAAACCCTAAAATACGAGGACAGTCATGCTACATGCTGCAGCAGCTTCTTCTTTTTCTTCTTTTTATGGCGGTTGACAACTTTTCAGGGTATTAGTGGAAAGCACCCATCTGGAAAACAAGAAATCACCCCGCCCCCCACTATATAGTCTATAGCAGTCAAAACTTCACATGTGTCAGACGTGAACAAACCACAGCACACAGTGTGACCAGTGTGAATTTCTTATCGTAGCTCTACCTTCTGAACAAAAGTGTTCCCTAATTAACAGCGTCCTCTTTCAGAGCCTTTCCACACTGGGAACAGTTTCAGGAACATCTCAAAGAGTTCAAGATATTAACTTGGCATCCAGATTCCCACCTCTCTATCCAATCAAGAACATGTAAGAGAAAGAGAATAAAAAAAAGATTTGATCTGATAAAAAAAGACTGATCTGATAAAGTCCACCTGAAATCAAAACGGATCTTTGTTCATATTACCCAAGTTTATCACAACTCTAAGCATCAGTGAGATTATAATGACACGCCAGTAGAAGTGAAAATGGAATTAACCAATAAGATCTTGTTTTAGGGACCTTCCCACCATCTCAACCAATCAGAGTGAACAAAGGCTCCCACGCTTCATGCAAGGAAAATAAATTCGGATTTCTGATTGACTTAAAAAAATTGTGTAGCCTGACAGTCCTAAATTTTTGTGAACTTTAACAGAGTGTTAGAAAATGTAACAAAAAATGAAAACAGAATGTAAGAAAACGTAACAAAAAAGGTAAACATTTAGGTAAACAAAGGTAATAATTTCTCATTTTAACGTATTGTTCGATATTTTTATAAATATTAGTTAGACATCTAATAAAACACTGTATAATACTGTATTAGTGTTTATTACACTTTGATTTATTTGTAGTACAAGCTTGCGTAGAACCTTAATTATTACTAAAAGTTCATTTTTTCTCCCAAATGTTTTGGTGCTGTTCACAAAGCATTTTTCTGCATTTAGGTCAAAGATTTCTCGAAACACGGGCGTTCGTGTATCCAATACCAGAGCTCCCTTCGCAACATGAAAAGCACAGAGCTATTGTCCTGCATGCATTATTCATTGGTGGGATGATGTCATGACATGAGGTGGTGAAAACTGTCTCTGCTGTGAAGATGCTTCCACTGTCGCTTCACATCTCCTCATGTGCGAAGAGCTCAGGCACACTTTCATTTCCATTTTAATGAGAAGGTGGCCTCGGCTGGGAGGAAAAATAATGCTGTGGGTGTGTAATTTTGGTTCGCCTCGTTCCCTTTTCACACTGGGGGTCTGCGAATTGTCCCACTGCCGAGGATGAGGAGGGTGGAGTTGGGCCGTGGGCGAGAGAGTCTCGCAGAGGATTTTCATTACAACACACTGCATTCATCACCGCTTCCCAGTCAGGAGGGCAGACAGCGTAGTTTGTGCAGTTTGTGTAGCTCCCCACCATAGTCTCCTCACTCATAAACTCTCATAAACTCTTATAAACTCTCATTAACTCTCATTAACTCTCATTAACTCTCATTTTATGATATTCTTACTCCTGTGACACAATGTAACGTTTTTCCTGTCTTTTCTTGTTTTTTGTTCGGTCTTCTCCCATGTTTCTTGTCTATGTTGTCTATGTCTTTATTTATATGTCTGTTCCATGTAAGTCTGTTCTGTCTTAGCCTGCCTTAGCCCCGCCCCTTTGTGATCCTGTTCAACTGTGTCTTGTTTCTGGCTCCTCCCCTGCCCGGGTGTTTCAATACAATTAAATTCCATTTTATTTCTATAGCGCTTTTTACAACCAAGTTGTCACAAAGCAGCTTTACAGAGTCCAGGTCTGAGCCCCTAGGGAGACAGAGGAGACAGAGGCGAGGAAAAAACTCCCTCAGCTGGAGAAGGAAACCTCAGGAGGAACCAAGATTTAAAAGGGGAATCCGCCCCCCTCAAGTTGAAAAAAATGAAAAGAGAGTCTTTATGGAGTTAAATAACAAGAGTAGGCCTCCATGAACCAGTTTATTGACAGAAAGATGTCTACGACTAACGGAGTGTCCATAGAGTCTGTAGTCCATAAAGCAACACTTTCCTGAGATAAAGCTCTAGTCTATGTATATACAGTACTGGTCAAAACTTTGGACACCTTCTCATTCAGCGATTTCCTTTGTTTTTATTATCAGCTACATTGTAGATTAATATTGAAAACATCACCTGATGCTCTGATGACAGCTTTGCACACTCTTGGCTCAGATTCATGAGGAATCGACCTGGAATGGTGTTTAATTAACAGGAGTTACTCTCCTTCTTAATGTGTACAGAACAGGTTCTGGTTTCTTTTTTTGGTTACTGCATAATTCCATGTGTTCCTTCATCATATTGTTTCTTTTCAATATTAATCTACAATGTAGAAAATAAAAACAGAGTAAAAACATTGTATAAGAAGGTTTGTCCAAACATTTGATTGGTCGTGTATAGGTCACCCCCCAGAATATTAATTTAGATTTAAACCGATTAAATTCTTAGGCCACTATTCTACTGGATCACCCCAGTAATGGCCGGCGCTGTCTCTAAAATCCCCTTCTCTCTGAGCTATTGGTCCCAACCCTCGCCACAGGACCCCATTGTCATTTCTGGCCTTCTCTTCTCTTGTCATGCTAATTCAGCTGATTTTTTTCCATCTTTCACGCAGAACACTTGAAGGACTAAGCATGGGGCTCCAAGGCCGTCTGCATCTTATTTTAAGACTTAGCATTAGAAATACCCCTCAACTCAACAAATGCTTTATGCAAGATTGATCTGAGCATCTGCGGAGATTTCAGACGTGTGTTTTGATAAGTACTGGCTGATATGTTGGAATAATTATTAAATATTTCAGCAAAAATATAATTTTGCTTCTCTAGATTAGCGCTGGAGCTACAAAGCCAAAGTTGCTAATAAACAGCAGAGGTTGGTAAAACGAAAATGGCAAAAACCACATGTTAATGTAAATGAATGTGTTTTTTTTTCACGTCATCACATTTTTTCTTATGTACAGTACATAAAAAATAGGATGTGAAGTGTGGTGAGCTCTTGTCTTGTTCACGTGTTTTGGACCATAAGAGCTAATAGTTTTAATGTTCAGTTATTTTTTAATTAGTTTTCTTCATTCTTATGGCCTATAGTCTGTCTTAAACTCCATCAGCAAGTCTACATCACCTTAATGAAAGCTGGCTGCAGTTTTGGTGTTTATGGAAAAGATCTGGGTGACCATTGACTACTAGCATTTGTCAGCAACGTTAGCTCCAGTGCTAAACTAAAGAAGCAAAATTTGGACTCCAAGCTTGTCTTGACTTATCTGATACATCTGGGATGAGAGAATCTGTGTAAATGTGGTATAATTTAATGTATTTTCTGTATTTCTACTTGTGTGACTGCATTGATCTTCAGCATCTACCGCCCCACATTGATGCACCCGGCTTTTTATTACTCTGTATATTGATGCTAAACCTGATATAGTGTTCCCAATAGAACATTTTAAACAATTTCTTCTAATCTCTAGATTAGAATTGGTTGGACTGGTTTAAATTACATTGTTTATCTCAGTATCTGTTTTTTATTTATAGAAAAAAAAAATCTTTTTTCAGGAGCTCAACAGGACATAATGGTAGATATGGAGCAGTTCCCCAGTCAGAAATTGTCCCTTTGAGACCTCTATAGATGACCTGTCATGCTCCACTAATCATCTGCTGTGTAACGAACAGCTATTGACCTTTTGAAACCAACTGCATAAACAGTGGACATGCCAAATGATCTTGAACGTCCAACGTCCACAAATTGAGACTTCATCCATGGCCATTGTGCGATGGACACACACTGTGGTTTAATGAGTGTGTGTAGTCAGTGAGCTGTCCCGAGGTTCTGCAGACTGAAGCTTTTGTATTAGGAGACCTTGTACTTGACATTGTGAGCAGAAAAATACAAATCTGCCGTTTTTATAGCAGCAACATTCAATACTGGACACACCGGGTGCAAATCTGATTGTAATTCAGAATAAGTTTCCATCAAAAAAGGCCAAAAGCATGCGTTTCTAACTTCAGCTCATTATTATGCCGCCGTTTACGCGACTAATTGGATTTTTCTCAGAACTCAGAATAACTGATAGGAGTCAAAAGTTTACTGAGGGCTTATACTTTAACTAACAAGCTCCAGTTCCTGACCAGCAAAGCCCCGTTCCTCGAGCTGAACTTGCTGAGTCGTCCGCTTTGATCAATCACCGTGTCCTGCACTAAGCAGGAATTGGCTTCTCAAGCGTGCAGAGAGCGCCGGGGCCATGTGCTCTCACTGAAAGCCTCTATTTTTGGAGCTTTATCTCATGCTGACCTCCATGAGACCAACTCAAGCGGAGCACGCAGGTTCAAAGCTGAACCGAAAGTCACCCAGATTTACCGAAAACCCTCAAAAACTGTCACTGAAGAACATCACAAACATGACACCGAGCTGCCATCATGTTTTACAGTGTTGCTGATGGGAAAAGACCATTTAGACCATTTGGTCTCATTTGCACCATTAAATACTAACAAGACTGGGTATGTCAGTTATGTTACATCAAATATGCAATAAGGTGAGAGTTCAGCCCGGTACATGAATGCACTTCTAGTTATCAGAATCTGAATCAGAACACTTGATTGATCCCGAAGGAAGTTGCTTACATTACGACAGCGCAGACACACAGTGACACAATATATAACAATATAAAATATAAAGTCTAAATAAATCCAATGAAAACGCAATATGAAATACACTATACTATATACACAAATACAGGGTATAACTACTATAGATAAATGACGTACAGTTAAGTGAATTCCTAGTAATACCAATAGTGGTTTGGAGTCTGTTACTGCTGTAATAGAGATCAATAGTATATCAGTAAGACTGACATATGTAGTGATGTTTTACATGGTGAGGCTATCGCACATAATTATAAGATATTTCATAATGATTTAAACTCAATAAGAAACTGCACAGCAAAGTAGTATCAAGTTGTTGTGTGGGCAGGAGTTATAGAGACTGATGTGTGTGTGTGTGTGTGTGTGTGTGTGTGTGTGTGTGTGTGTGTGGCGGGGGAGGAGTTAGAGAGTCTGATGTGTGGGTGTTACGGGGGAGGAGTTATAGAGTCTAA
>JBBPDC010000032.1:9590634-9603638 GCA_037974485.1 Hemigrammopetersius urotaenia | reverse complement strand
GTGATCAGTATACTGGTGGTGCTGAATGCTGAGTGGGTGGAGCTCCTTTATCTAGGCTCCTTGTATCTTTAGACACATTTGTTCCCATTTCTTTCACAGATGAGGCAGTTTAACAGGAATAAAATAGTTTTTTTGCACCAACAATGAGACTGAATATTTGTGAAAAGCTAATAAAGTCTGTTTTCTGCAGGAGCTGAAGCAGTATCTGTCTAACCTGACTGACCAGTGTAACAGCAGCACTCAGAACATGGAACTGCCTCTGGTCGTCATTCTCGATAACCTACACCACATGGCCTCTCTGGGCGAGATCTTCAACGGTCTGCTCAACTGCAAACACCACCGCTGGTCAGTAGCTACCTGAGGGAACACTTAAGAGTTACACACAACGTCCCTTCATATCACTTTGGGGCATTTCTGCGTTTTTCAAATCTTTCAATTTTTAACTTGAACTCATTAAATATATCAGTAATATTTTCCATACATCCAATTGTAACACTTATTTACATTGTTAAATCATGCAATTTAGGTTAAATGCTTTCATTCATTTAGCCACGGTTTTGTGTTTGTTGTTGTTAATCAGTTACATATTTCAGATTTGTTCCATTTGGCCCCAGTAGCATAGAGAATATAGAAAATGGCATTTTTTGAGCTTGTTTACTAATAAGTGCATTGTGCAAACAAACTGGTATTTGTAGGATTAAAAAAAAAGGAGAAATTTTTGATATTTATGAGATGAACTGGTGTTACTAAAAACTTTATGTAGTAAAAATAGCAAAAAAATATATAACACTATATAAAAATTATATATAAATACATATGGCAATTATATAAAATATTATGTAAAATTGCTTGCTTGGCCAAAAATGGATAAATTACATAATCTGGAAGAAAACACTAAAAACTACATTTTTCAAGTGTTGAGTTTAGAATGAATGAGCATTTTAACCTAAATTGTATGAATTAATAGTGTAAATAACAAGGAATTTAAAAAGGTAGTTTTCATTGGTTTCAATTGGCCAAAAGTGGCCATGAAGAAGCTGAATGTATAGTAAACGAGGAGGGCCAGAGGGTTACATTTGTTTTAATATAAAATTTAAATTTAAAAATGTGGTGCAGTGGGTGGCACTGTTGCCTCCAGAGTTGTGGGTTTGGGGGTCCCATCCAGGGTGAGTCCCCTGCCTTGCACCTATAGAACCCGGGATAGACTCCGGGTGTCCCTGACCCTAGTAAGGATTTAGAAATTAAAGAAAATGAATGAAATATATTTAATTTCTGTATAATAAAAATTGGTGGGGCAGTTTTGCTTTAACATGCGGTTTGTGTTGTCCAGTATTTAATGAACCCCTGTGTTCTCTAACAGCCCGTATATTATTGGTACTATGAATCAGGCAACGTCATCAACCCAGAATCTGCAGCTTCATCACAATTTCAGGTGAGATTTCTGGGTATTAAACTTTTTATTATGAACTGGATTGGGGTGTAAAAAATTAGTGTCTCTGATGCTCAGATGTCCACTAGAGGGCAGTAGGATCATGTATGATGTTCTAAAGTCTTCTTGTTACGTGAGTAACATGCAAATGCATTTAAAAGTCTTTTAAATTAATTTACATGTTACTCACTTAATATTTACTAAAAATACACTCAGTGTTATTTACTAACAAATACTTTTACATTTATGTTCACCATTTGAGTTCTTTATTAACCAGAACATTTTTATTCATCACTACTGACCTACAAAAACACCCCTAATATAATATATAATATATAGTTATAATATAGTTATAAAAGTTAAAGGACAGTCTAGAATTTGACTCTGTTACAGATTCTCTCATCTTAGAAAGGATCTTAGCATTTTCTTTTATAGCTGGTCATGTTCCAGTTTAACAAAAATGAGAATCTGCAGGGAGTGAAATAAATGGCTGTAATAACGGTAAAAGGCTGTGGGGGCCTGGTGGTGTATGTTCACCGTGTGTGTGTGTGTGTGTGTGTGTGTGTGTGTGTGTGTGTGTGGTGCAGGTGGGTGCTCTGTGTTAATCACACTGAACCGGTGAAGGGCTTCTTGGGTCGGTTCCTTCGCCGCAAGCTTCTGGAGACAGAGATCAGCAGCCGGGTGCGTAATTCTGAGCTGGTGAAGATCGTAGAGTGGATCCCGTGTGTGTGGGAACATCTCAACCGCTTCCTGGAGACACACAGTTCCTCTGATGTCACCATCGGTGAGTTTATTCACAGCCAACACATCGGGTCCATATGACAAAAAAATAATAATCTGAATCTCTATCAGAATAGAGTTTATTGGGCAGGAGTTTGATTCCAGTCAAAAGTGTCTCTCAAGTACAGCAGTATAAAGCAACAATAATATTTAAAGACACAATGAACAAAATACTAAACAATATAATATACAATAATATGCAATCTACAGTATCAATCTGCAGTATAGCTTTATATTTATACATGTATAGGGGTGGAGGTAGCTCAGTGGGTAGGATACTCGCCTCCGGACCAAGAGGTCATGGGTTTGAATCCTACCTTCAGCACCACCACTGGGTCCCTGAGCAAGACCCTTAACCCCAAGTTGCTCCAGGGAGACTGACCCCTGTAGTTAGAGAATGGAAGTCACTTTGGATATAATCGTCTGATAAATGCTGCAAATGTAAATGTATAATATTTATACAAATATTAATAATTAATAAATGTATATAATTTGTACATCTAATGTTTATATCTATTTTAAAATATTCTTCTTTCTTCCAGGGCCGCGTCTCTTCCTGTCCTGTCCGATGGATGTGGAGGGATCTCAGGTATGGTTCACAGACCTGTGGAACTACTCCATCATCCCATACCTGCTGGAGGCCGTGAGGGAGGGTCTACAAGTAAGAGGACATTAGAACTCACTTTGTTTGCCAGTTGTCCTTCTTTGTACCATTTCTGGTAAATATGGATATAGACCACACACCTGAAGACCTGGATTGTTTTCACTGCAAAAAGAGGCTTTCAGCCGGGGCCTGGCGACTCACCTTAAAGCAGCAAATCAGTTTTAGCAGTTGGGGAAAAGGTTACAAAAATTTCCAGAAACTTTCCATGGGAACTTTAGTTCCAGAATTTTGGAAATATCAACATTAGCTGGCATGAAATGGCTTCACACACTGGATGGTGAATCTGTTGAATTCCACAACAAAAAACCTAATACACTGTGCAAAAAAACTAATACAGTGCAGATATGTACATAGTTAGCTGAACAAATAGAATGGTTATCAAAATACTTTACAACTGATGTATAAAATATTGTATGGTTCCATAAAACCAGTCATCAGATGAATACATTTTGATTTATATTTACGGCATTTATCAGACGCTTTTATCCAAAGCGACTTCCATTCCCCAACAGCAGGGGGCAGTCTCTCCCTGGAGCAACTTAAGTTTAAGGGTCTTGCTCAGGGACCCAGTGGTGGCTTTACTGAAGGTAGGATTTTAACCCATGACCTCTTGGTCCAGGATATCCACTAGGCTCCACCACCCGGATAGTTACTAGTTAAACTTTAACACCATAGATCAAATATTACCTGCCACATAATATCATCAAACATACTTGTAATCCTTGGGCTCAAATGTGTGGCTTCAGTAGTCTGTATCTGTGCTGTGGGCTCAAGAACAGTAGCTTTAGTGGTTCAGAATTCTAGAAATCATTGGGTTTGTGATGGAGGAATGCACAATGCACATACGGGGCCTCAACAGCCCTGCAGCCAGTAGTGTTCTGTGTCTGTGACTGAGGAACCACATAGACACTCAACTTTGCATTAGCTTTGATTATGCTACAGTATATTTTTTACCAACTGTATTTTAATTTCCCAACTTTCCATTTTATTCCCGTTAATTCCCATAAATTCTCAAAGATCCCTGTTAATTCCTATGGAAAGTTTCCAAGTTTGAACATTACCAGAATTTTGCAACCCTAGTTGGGATACAGTTAAAGTTGGCCTCTTGAAGCCTATGTTGTTATTAAAAAAAGAAATGATCTAACATCAGACGTCTCAACTGATTGATGGTATTTGGGTTAAGAAGGAAAATTTGTGCCATTGGTTGCAGGGACTGTCTCTTGGAGACACTGAGGGTGAAGTGTCTTGCTTGAGGACACAACCTGTGACTTTGTGGTCCTTGGGTTCACAGACAAGTGTTTTACCCACTGGGCCATTAATACCCAAAAAAAAACAGTCTTAATGTGTGTGTGTGTGTGTGTTTCAGCTGTACGGTAGAAAGGCATCATGGGAAGATCCAGCCCGTTGGGTGATGGAGAGTTACCCCTGGGCCTTTGGCCCCCAGCAGCACCAGTGGCCCCCTCTCCTGCAGCTGAGGCCTGAGGATGTGGGTTTCGATAGTTACGCTCTTGCCCGAGAGAGCAGCCCGGGCAAACAGGCCCCCCAGGATGGGTCTGAGGGCGACCCCCTGGTGAGATCACAGCTCATATTTACCGTAGAGATTAAATGCTTGGTCCTTGGCTTCCTATAATCTTTAAATTCATATGGAGCAATTCTTTAATAGATTTATATTATTTAACATATAATAAAATCTCTAATATTATTATTAGTCTAATAATATAATCTATAATTATTTACAATGTATGGACAAAAGTGATTCTAATAGCTTACCTGTAACTTGACTGGTGGATTACTAAACGCCAGTAGGTTTATGGATGAGTGCAGTGTTATGGATGCTTGCCATCTTTCAATGCATCCATCTTTTTGACTTTCTGACCTTTTCTCTTCGTCATAGATGAACATGCTAATGAGGCTGAAGGAGGCGGCTCATTGCACCGGTCCGTCGAGCTACGACAGCGACTCCAACAGCATCAGTAACCATGACGACATCCTGGACCCCTCCCTGGAGTCTGCGCTGTGACCTTAAGGCCCATTAGATTCATATTTATGAACATCAGGAGGGTGTTCTGTCTGTAACACTGGGTGCAAGTATCTCTGCAAAGCGGTCCATGAAATCATCAAGAAAGCCATAAATGACTGTCATCTCTATTGAACCGCAATAACTGTTTTGTAAAAATAGGTTTTTGATTTGTTTTTAAAGTAACTGAAAATGTAAGTGGGCGGAGCTTAGCAGTGATTGTGGTTTAGGATTGTCCAAACCAAGACTTTGCAGCTCATTTTCTTACATGTACTTGGCTGAATTGGACCATAGATGTCACTAAAGCTGTGTGTAACGACCTGAGAGAGCTTTCACAAGGCTGTGAGTTCTTCCTCTGATTGCGTTTAAAGTACATTTAAAATGAGTTTTTACATGCAAAAACCAAGGACACTCAGCCCAATGCATACATGTCAAACAGCACTTTCCATGAGTGTTAGTGCGCTTGAAGGAACATCATTTGTGGTGCTAATCTCACAATGCCTTACTACTTTTGTACCAACAGTAGTAATTTCATATGCTGTAACTGTTTACAGGGACGCCACCATATTAATGCCTTTAGGTGGGACTCGCTTCTGGAGTGTGACGCTCAGAGATCTGAGGTCCATTAGTGAGCAGAAGGCTTTTATAGTCAGACCCAAAAAAATTGGAAAGGACTAGTTATGCATTTTTGGTGCAGCTTAACTTGAGGTGTCGCTTTGTGTTTACACAGGTTTTGTGTAAAGTTACCTTTTACCTCTTTTAGCAGGTTAATGCAACCTGCCTCATGCAACCAGTGCACAACTCATAACTCCCCGGTAGCAGCCGTGAACTAATGGTATTTCCTTAAAGAACCGCTGATACTAAAATCATGAGTCTCTCCGGATGACCTGCTGTTTTCTGTCTCTGCACTATCTGAACTCATGCGGTAACACAGAGTTTATGCTTCACATCCATGTGTCCAGTTTAGAACAACACAATTTGTGATGCTTGTCACTAGATATGGCCTGAGAACACTTTCTTTTCTGATTTTAGATTCGATTCATGTTTTATTCCGATATCTCATACAGAATTTTCTGCCTAAAATAACAATGTTGCCTTTAATATGCCATTTTTCAGCTTTTTGCAGAGATTAAAGAGATTTGCTCAAAATAATCTCAATAAATTAAAATGTAGTTCAGGTCGGTTCATCAATTAATTTGATTTCTTATCAGGTTCTCATGGCAGAAGTGGCGCAGTCAGTAAAAGATGTTTTATCCTAAAAGGTGTTAACACTTAATTTCTCTGGACTAAAATATAGTATTGAAAACTGGCTAAGTAATAATGGGACATGGTTAAATTATGTCCTAATTAACAATCTGATGTTTTTAAATAATATCCTGATTAATATTCTGACATGGTTTAATAATATCCTGATTAATAATCTGATGTGGTTAAATAATATCTTAATTAATAATGTGTCATGATTTAAGAATTGCCTAATTAATAATGTTTTTAAAAAAAGCCTGCATATTTTACCCAAATTTAAAATAGAAACACAAAGCTGGAACTGTGATTGGTCGGGATGCTCACAGAACGCAGCAGCTGATTGGTTAGAGACTTATGTACATGTTGCAGGTTTCTGCAGTATAAATATCGCAAAGGTCGAAATCGTGATGACCAGAGTCTTCTTTGTTTGACTGGAGAGTCTGATTACGGAAATGGATTACTGTTAGTGGAAGACCTTTCACTTTCTGAGAGACGTGTTTTGAGTCTTCTTATGCACAAGCAGAAGCACTTCGCGCACACACACACACACACACACACACACACACACACACACTCGGAAGACTCTGGAGTGATCTTGCTTCTCCTTGAACAGAGGGCTAGTGTGCCTAGTGGCCGCTCGGGAGCTTTCTCCCGCCGTCCGTTTTCACAGGGTGTGAATGGAGTCCTCAGTATTGCTTTGTTTGGACGTCTGCACTTTGTTCGCTCATAAAATGAAGAGTTTTTCCAAGCGTTCGCAATCTTACGATGTATGACTTCGGACACAGCGTTGAGATTTTCTCAAAAGTCCTGTAACGTTAAAGAGACACTATGCAATATTTCTGTTTAATATAGACTATTGTAAATAGACGAGAGTGGTGTGTGTTGTGGAGCACGTCGTGAATAATTCCCTCGTGTGTTTCTTAAAAACAGATTTGGGAAGTTGTAGATGAGTGTGTCTTCAGATGATACTGTGCTTGCAAAAGAGAAATATCCAGTGATGCAAATGTGAAATAAGTTGTAATGCTCATTCTCGGGGGGGCGGGGGATGTTTTAGTTCTTTGTATATTTTTTGTTGTATTATACATTTGTAAATATACTTCAAGAATTCTGACAAACGGTTTTCCAACAGCTCTTCAAGAGAAACAGAGTAAAAGCTTCATGTACAGCTCTTCTTTCCAACAATGATTTGTGGTTCCTTTGAGAATAAATGAATAAATGACTGTTATTGAACTCATTCATTGATTTGTCAGTAACGTATAGCATGTTTAAGAAGATTCGTTTCGTAGAAATGCCTTTAGTCTGTTCTCAGTCTGAATCGGCTCCGTGCTCAGTTTTTGTATACGTCATGTTCTTGAGGATGTAGAAGAAATCCTAAACAGGTGCTTTTAAGCAAAACGGCAGTTATAATCTCAATTGATTGACAATTCATTGCTTAACCAACTGAAATCAGTGTTTAAAACAGGAGAGAAACATCCATCATTGCAGTATTCAATTCAATTCAATTTTATTTATGTAGCGCTTTTAACAATGGTCATTGTCACAAAGCAGCTTTACAAAATGAAATAAATGTGAAATAAATGTATGTGTGTGAATGAAATGCCCCTGATGAGCAAGCCAAGCAGTAGTTAATGATCTGCTGAGAGCTGGTCATTTCTTCTTAATTTCTTGAATATTGTGAGTTAAAAACATATATATGCATATATACAACCTCACACCTCTTTATTTGTCATGTTTTTGTATTTTTATGGGGTTTGGGATCACTTTTCATAAAGAGTAAACCAATAGGAATGTGAAAACATTAAAAGACCTTCAGCATTATTTATACATTTATATTATTATATTATATGTAGTAGTGTACAAAAGTCTTAGGCACCTGAGAAAATGATGTTTAAAAGCTGTTTACTGCTGGGCGGTGGTGTTAAGTTTGTGTTAAAACTCATTACAAGAAATACAAACAACATTAATACAGTAAATGGTGGTTTAATGTGCGGCAAAGTGTTCGCTGAACCATTTCCAGACCTCTTTCCTCATGGAAGTCCAGTTTTACTTCCAGCTCCATCAAATCCCTGGTTTGACTCTTTTTACTGCAGGAGATTAAATCAGGTGTTGATTATGGAATTTTATTCATTCACGGAATGACTGGAGGCCCTGAGCAGAAACCTGGAACCAAACCAGCTCACAGAATATCCACTACTTTTTACTCTTTGTTTTGCTTCATCAACATTTCAAAAACCCAAACCAGATAAAACACATTACGAAGTGATTTAATTTTTCCATTTGGATTTTAATATGCAAAAATATTTCATTTTCCAAGTATATACATTTCATCTTTAAAAACAACATACAAAATAATATAGAACTTTTAAGTTATACATTTACCGTCTACACACTTGTGATTAAAGGCTGGAAGCTCTAACGGCAGGAAAGGCGTGAATCCTGATGGGCTATAAAACATTCCGTACAAAATATTCAGAATTTTTCCATACAAAGAAGTTTACCGAAAACTTTCAGGGCTGCAAAAAAAGCAGCAAAGGCCTCAGTGTGGGCCGGGTCCTTCCACTCTCTCACGAGTGTATCACTTTATCAAGGCAGAAGAAGCTAAAGTACTTAAAGAGGCAGCTCATAGAAGCACAGCCCGAAATCACTCTGCCCTAAAACCAGCACGGCGGAATCACAGCGGGGCGAAACGAGGCCACGGGCCCGGACACCTCATCCAACTGGAACAATGAAGTGCACAAGCTGGAATAACTAACCTAGAATTGACCTTTACATATAGCTGGTCCCTTAAAAAAAGATTTATAAACCAAAAATAAATACTTTTCTAAATTTAAGACATCTGGCTGGTTATTCAGTAGTAGAATCAACACATACAGTACTGTTCAAAAGTCTGAGGCACCTGAGAAAACTGAATGACTGAAAAGCTGTTTACTGCAGGTCAGTAGTGTTGAGTTAGTGTTAAAACACTAATACTATAATAACATTAAAAACAGATCACATAATTACATTAATACTGTAAATAGTGTTTTTTTTTTTGTATGGCAAAGTGTCTCTGGTCTTTCCTCCTTTCCTCATGGAAGCCCAGTATTACCTGTAGCTCCATCAAATAATTGTTTTGGCTCTTTTCACTTTATTAGATTAAATTAGGTGGAATTTTGTCATAACTCCACACAATGACTGGAAGAATGGAGCAGGAACCGAACCTGGGTTCTAACCAGCTCACAAAATATCAACTAATATATGATATATATATGATATCTTGTTTATTGTAATTATTCTAATGTTCTCTTGTGTTTTTGCTGACAGAAAGAAACCCACTGGATTTAAACAATTTGCATCAGTGCCTAAGACCCTTGCACAGTACTGTATGTCACATTTAGAAGCTACTGTTCTGCATCTCTCCTCAATGTTTCGATATTTCGACATTTCTGTGCTGTTATTGCAGGATTTCGGACTCATATATTACAGGGTTTTGTCTCAGAAGCACGGGTGCGGTTATGAGACGGTGATTTCTTCGTCGTCTGAGTCTGAGAAGTCTGTGTGTTTGCTGCTAGAGGGTGACGGGGGTGAGTCCGACCCCTCTGCCCGAGGACTCGCCATCATCTCCCCGCCGTGGCCCTCCCGCGCCCCGCCCACGTCGCTCAGGTCCGGGTTGGGGTTGGTCTTCGTGGGCAGAGTTTGTTCCCGGCAGCCACCGGACGACAGCAGCTCCCTCTCTTTAGAGTTCCTCCACTTCATCCTGCGGTTCTGGAACCATATCTTCACCTGCAGGGCAACAAGGAGCATTAGCATCACCGCTGAGGCCTAGCAGGAGCGGAGCAACACCAGTACAGCGTTTTTCTGCACATTTCTTTAACAAGTAAAAACCAACACATTGAGAGTCAAGCATTGCAAAGTTGTCGAGGGAACATTTATAACAACATCCAGTTAAAACCCAGTTTCCTTTCTAAGATGAGAGAATCTGTAACAGTGCAGGTCTGACTACCTGGTTGAGTCAAATTCTAGACTGTCCTTTAACTTTAAATGCATTTGTTACTGTTTTAGCTCCTTAAATAGCTTAACATTCATCTGGTGATCCACCATTATAACTTTATAAGGTGGCTTTTGTAGGTCAGTAGTGATGAATAAAAACATATTTTCTGACCAATATAGGGCGCAAATACTAATACTCAGTGTGTTATAATTAAGTGATTAATATGCGAATAGATCATCTGCATGCAAAAGCTTTTGACTGGTTCAACATAAATTTCTGATTCAGCCAAAAAGTTAAAAAGCTGGAACAGGTTGTGGTGGAAACTAGTCTTTGTAGGAAGGCGGATCTCCAGGACCAGGATTGATGACCCTGGTGGACCTATTATATGGTGGCTTATGATTTGCTTTTTCTGATTTTCTGCAGATTCAGGACTTTGCTGTCGATCAAGATTCCACCCAAACAACCTCTGCATTTATTACTAAGCGGCCTTCAGTTACTCCCTATCTGTCTACCAATATATTCATTAAACGAATGTGGAGGCCCCCTGCACAGTTTAGTGTTCTCCTAGCTTTAACATCCACCTACTATATCTATTTCTCTACTCCACCAACATTTACAAACTCTGCATTTAATACTAAATTTCGTTCCTTTACTTTCTATTCATCTGCCTATTAATTAATCTATCAATCTATTAATTAATGTCTCTACACTAGCGGTTCCTAATCCTAGGCCGACTGCCCTGCACAGTTTAGTGTTCTTCCTTTAAAACTGAGGGGCTGTTAATGAACTGAACTGATCTGATCATATGTACTGTGAGCAAAAAAAAACACTAAGCTGTGCTAAGCAGGGACCCTTCAGGACCAAAACCCACGCAGTGTTGCACAACATGGGGCTCTACCTGTGAGTCTTTGAGGCTGAGTTTCGTGGCCAGCTTCTTTCTCTCAGGCTTGCTGATGTACTTCTGCTTCTGGAACATCCTCTCGAGGGCCTTCCGCTGCACGTCCGAGAAGACAGCCCTCCTCAGCATCCCCCTCCTGGGCTTCCCCCTCGCTGTCAGCGGCCACGAGAAGGTCCCGGGGATGGGCACCACTGAGGTTGAGGCTGTTTTTTTTTAAAAAGAGGAGAAATAAACATGATTTAGTCCAGCGGCCCTCAACCTTTTTTGCACCATGGACCAGTTTCATGCAAAACAATATTTACTTAAAAAAACTAAAAACAAAGTTCATAAAAATTACTCATGTTTGCTAGCTTGTTGGCTAAATTATGAGGTAACCTATCACGTGACTGAGATGAATATTTAATTGATTGTCAGAGTTGATTTTTTATTTTAAAAAAATCAACTCTGACAATCAATTAAATATTTTTTATTCTGTCTTTCTGTGCGGCCCGGTACCAAATGACTCGGGTCCGTGGCCCGGTGGTTGGGGAACCTCTGATTTAGACCGCCGGACAGATTCGTCCCGCAGCGGATTCTTGGCCGCGGAGCTCCGAGTGCGGCCGCTAGCCTAGGCTAATTAGCACATTGCTTGGCTCCCAGAAGCATTGGTATGGTAAAAAGGCCCAGCAGCTATTCAGCGAGAGATAGAAGTGCTAATGAAGCGTGGACGGTAATTGTGTAGTAATGAACTAACTGAAAAAAGGCTCAAGACAGGCCACTAAAGCCATATATTACGGCAACAAAGGGGATTTACACTTCGAAACTAAACGCAACTGCGGGCCAAGATCATTTGAAGAATACTGATGGTGGGGATCTATTTCTTTTTTTTGTCTCTCTCGCTTTCCAAATTATTTTCATTAAATGAACACGAAAAGCTGCTGCGGTTGTGAAAAGGAGCAGTCTATTATGGGCTTTCTGAATAAGGACACACAGTCCCGAGACGTCCTCGAGGACCACTTGTAACAGGCTAGATCTGTTTTAAGGGTCTGCAGGAGAGAGGATCTACTTTACTGAAAGTTTAATTTCCACACCAGATCTCCTGAAGAAAAAAAACTGATAGGCTCAGTGGTGTTGGAGCTAAACTTTACAGGAGGATGGACGTTCAAAATCGGTGATCATGATACTGTGTGTTTTAACCTGTTTCATTGAAGTTTGTTGGCTATATTGTGTTCTAAACCTCCAGCCATACACAAAAGTTTAGGCATCCCTGGTTTCTTAATGTAACAATTTTGGGGTTTCTTTGTGTTAAGCTGAACATACTGGGCAAAAATAACACTTAAAATGTGGCCTGTGCAATATGGTCAGCTGAGCCAAGAACTATATTCACCATAATCTGTGTACAACTTCTTTTTGCCTGTAAAATCACTCTATTTTGAGAGTCTTCTGTAGATGATACCACTCTATCTGCTGGTGTTCACCATCAGCAGGGTTTGAGATGAGTATTACATTTAACTCAATATTCAGTTGCATGTAATTGATATTATTTAACGGCATTGAAGGAAACTGAACATCTGCGTCTACAGCGGAGCACCAAAATAAAGTGCCGGCATAATTGGAAACGTCTAATCTAGACAGATCCAATCTGCTTGCTTAAGTGAATTAGGTGTGTCTGAATGAGGGTTTGGGGTTGACAGATATGCCAATTAGGCCTACATTTGTGAGGAAAGGATTAAAAGACTCTATAAAACTCGGTTTTGCATATTTGTACATCTGCATGTTTGCAACCTCGCTCTCTTTTCTGCATTCAGGCCCCAGGCGAGTCCCCCTTTGGCGTCCCAGGAAGGCGCGCTGCCATGGTCTTGGGAGAATATTGAAACACTGAATAGCTGCTAATAGGGGAATTAGTCCATGACTGGTAAATGCCAACGAACAGCATGCTGAAGTCAACACTGTGTGTGTGTGTGTGTGTGTGTGTGTGTGTGTGTGTGTGTGTGTGTGTGTGTGTGTGTGTGTGTGTGTGTG
>JBBPDC010000032.1:9564708-9578078 GCA_037974485.1 Hemigrammopetersius urotaenia | reverse complement strand
AACTGAAGTCCTGAACCAGTGAAGAACCAGGAGCAGATGATTCCAGATGATCAGGTGGTGATCAGTATACTGGTGGTTCTGAATGCTGAGTGGTTGGAGCTCCTTTATCTAGATCTTTAGACACTTTGCAGCCTGTCAGTAAAACATTTGTTCCCATTTCTTTCATTGAATATACGCAGTGTGACAAAGATAAGACAGTTTGAGAGATAGGAAATAGTCATTTTGCAATAACACGGTAGTTCAAAGAAATGAGGGGGTTGCTGAAAGATAGAAGAATGCCTGTTCCATGTCTGTTCAATATTATTAATTTGTTTTATTACTACACTTAATGTGGAATATATGGATAAAACATGGCAAACTTACATAAATTATATCATTATTGTATGTATTTTCCATAGGTTTGAAATAATGTGTGTATTAATGACCAGTGTGTGCAGACTGCAGCTGCTTCACTAATGTCAGTATGTGTGGAAAAAGTTCTTGTGGGTTGTAGTATCATCAGAGCGATCGCATAGAGAAAACACTGACTCACATCCAGCCAGATCATACTGCAAAACTGCCCACCCCCACCTCTGTAATCAGTCCTCCTAGTTTCCCAACCTTGCCTGTCACTTATGCTCCAAAACAGCCACTTCCACTCAAGAACAGCCTGTTAATGAACTATGTTAATTCAGCAGTTATAATTTAATTCAGGTGTGTTACAGCAGGAAAAAATAAAATGTGCATTTAGCACTCATGATCAGGGGGTGGTGGGTTACATTTACTGAGTTACATGTACTCAGGAAAAGTACTTTGTTGAGTATGTTAACATTTTCAGGTGCGTGTGTGTTAAGGAATCTACTTTTACTCGAAGTTTGTCATTTATATTGAGAATGAAGAATAGAGCCTAACAAACTTTGTTCCAAAACAACTAATTAACTTTATTCAGGTGTGTTAGAGCAGGAAAAAAACAAATCTGCATGCAGTAATTCTGTTTAGAGGGTGGCAGGAAGCGCTGAACTCCATTTACAATGTGTTACTCCATGTGTTCAGTATTTTCAAGTATATTTATGTTAAGGGGTCTACTTTTTTTACAGAATAGATACCTGTGCATTTTACAGACACACACACACACACACACACACACACATACACACACACAGCCGCAAACTGTACAAACAGAAAAAAAGGGAAAAGTGGTCTCTTATTTTTTCCATGGCTGAATTTCCCCGAAGCACCAGTGCTGTAAAATGGCTTATTACAGGCTATTCCAGCCACCTCTGCAATTACCCAAACAGATGGCGATGTAGACAGCTTGGTGTCTGCTGCCAAAGCGATTCCCCATCCTCACTGCCAGTACAATGTCAGGCCTTTGAACCTGCCTCCCTTCTCTGGGCATAATCCACAAACTAGACTTTTCATTTTGCCCACAGCCTCACTCAACCTGAGCCCACCCTCCCTCTTCAGAGCCGACTGCACGACTTCTCCGTCGGACGGGTAAAGAGAGGGAGAACTGGTGTTAATATCAGCATGTCGGACTTGAGATTAATCCTAATCTCCCTTCTCTGTGTTGTGCGGCGCGGGGTTGAAAGCCATGGGCAGCAAGCAGCAGGGGAGCACTGGCCTTTGGATCTCCTGCTCAGGGACGGATAAAGCCAACGGCGGCGCCCGCTGGTCCAGTGGAATCCAGTCGGAATCCCTACAGCTCTTCGCTTTCAGAATACATTTCCTGTAGAGGGGTATGATATTGGCCTCCCACCCCTCCAAGCTCTGGGGAAGTGTCTGCTAACAAGCTGTTTCTGCAGCCCAAAGGCCTTGTTTCTGCCACACATCAAAGCTACAGCCACTTCAGCAGAGGCTGTGGATGTGTGTGTGTGTGCAGGAAAGATTAATGTTAATCTCTTCAAGTAATATTTCCTCAGGATGAAAAAAAAATGAAAAAAGTGCAACAGGTGCATATATGGCTTCAGTCGTCTCCAGTGTGTTAATCGCTGTCCTTGAAGCTACTCACAAGAAAGGCATTGCGATTCCATAAAATCTATTATCTGTTAGGTCTCAAAGTGGTTTGCATATTATGTGATGTTCATTTTGCCAAATGAATGGCATTTTCAGTCTGATTTTGCAGTGGTCAGATGTCTGTAGGCGTATCTCCACTGCACTTCAGCAGGACAGTGGTTCTAGTTCTGGCATGTTCCACCTGGTTGAGAGATGAAAACTCCATGAGAACTGCAATTAATGAGTGAATTGTCATTTTACGTTACTCTAAGACATCTAATTTGGATAGGTACCATCCTTGTATGCTAGTTAGCATAACTTATTGCCTGATATTAAATTATGTACTATACACACACAATCTCAAAAATGTCTGCAATTCTACAAATTCATGAAACAATGAATCAGTTTTTCTTTATCAAAACCACTTCTCATTTGGAAGCTAACATAAAAGCTTAAAAGCCTTAGTTTCCCAACTAACCTAGCTTATTTCACATTCGTGATTCCAACTTACTCCAAAAATAGCAACTGACACATCAGCACATCCTTGTATATGTTCTGTTGCACTCACTGGTGATGACATACTGCTTGGTGAATTTATCTTCACGTGAAAAAGTAAAGAAGAAGTCATTGGTTCATTGTTTGCACTGGTTCCATTAGATCTCACTGGGACTGACTTGGAGCATCTAACAACACTGTAACATTAGAGCCTGTGCTACTGGACCAGTGGCCAATAGAAAAAGCACAGTTTCAGTTCTCTGGTGCCAAAGGTACTAGTACTTGCAGTGGAAAAAAGCTTTACGTTGCTCATCAGAAGCTAAAAAGAAAATCCTGTTTAAGGTTCTACTCTTTGAGTGGTCAATGTCTGAGCTGAGAGGAATTCCTTAAAAGTGAAGGCCATGAAAGAAAGAGGCTAAAAAGGGACTTCAGTTCTTTTCAGGGACTTTATGAAGTGAACAGCCTCTCTGGACTTAACGTTATGTCCTCCTGTCCACTGATGGTCAAGAATGAGGGCAGCAAGGTCTCCCAGACCCCACCAGGACCTATTGAACTCAGGGATACGTTCTCAAGAGCCTCTTTCAAAGCCTACTATTTATTCAGATCCCTGTCAGAGTCGCTGCTGAAAACCAAGGCAGCATCGGCCCAAGAGTCACGAAGCACTAAAAGCATGACAGTACAAAACTTACACTGGCCTGAAGTTAGAGCCTTGGGAATGCCACAGGCTCCATTGCGGTCCTATAAGGCGAATTTATAGGCCATCTAAAGCAGAGAATAGCTGGAGCTGGAGGCCTCTGCATCAAGCTCGCACAAAAACCCATCCATGAGTAAAGAGGTCGGCCTGAGCACTTGGCCTGCCCAGCTGCCTTGAAGTGAATGGGGTTTTTCTTTTTGAGGCCATTCAGTGCTTTCTGTCTCTCTGCATACAATGTAGGTGTTACAGCTCAAAGAGAGAGGGAGAGAGAGTCACAGAAATAGAGCCCGGGCCCTTGAGTGACTATCTCGAGGGGTGTTTTTCATTCTCAGTCAGTCATGAAATCATTCCTCCTTCAGATGAGGAGGGGTCTCGCGCACAAAGGGCAAGGGGGCTCCCGATGACCCTCACAACATTTTTATGGGACCTTTTCTATCCCGGATACTAAATTTGATTCTGAATAAAACATGGACCCCTTTCTCACCCACCTTAACACTACATGTATATATATTCATATTTGAAATGGACCATCACAGAGCTTGAGTTGAATTGAGTGAGACTAGAATATACAGTATGCTAAATACATACACCTCACTTTCGTCAGATCTCAGTGTCCAGGAAGTGTTTTCTTTTTCCCTCTTTTTTTTCCTGCATTTGCTGGTTTCGGCTATTGACTCTCTTCCCCTTTTGCGCCTTATCATTCTCCAGACTCGTGACAAAGGGGAGTCTTTGAGCAGTCTATAACCCTCACTGGGAGAGAGGAGAATCTAAAGACTATTAGTGGCAAGAGAACACAAAAGAGGTCGATGGGGGAAGCTGTTAAAAAGGAAGACCTCCTCCCTCCCCTCCTCTGCCGTAGCCGGCTGTGATACAGAGATTAAAAACTTTCATTTTAGATTTTGCTGTATTCATGGAGGTCGAAGGCTGAATGAGGTCTGGTGGAGCCCCTTAGTGGTCCAGGGGACTTTTATTCTCTGTTTTGGAGACACAGTTTGACTTGGCTTACAGGGACAGAATCTGCCCTGCTGCAAAGCAAGAGGAGAGGAAATTAATGGTGTGGACCCACCAGCCTGATCACTGGCAGGGGAGCCCTGATCAGTGCCCTGGGTTTATCAGGTGGTCCGACTTCAAGAACCTGCCTCAAAGAGGCCAAGAAGTCTCTTCACGAGTTTGAAAGGAGGGATTTGGCACACGCTAGGCTGCGATATTAGTCCAAAGCTGCTGAGAAACATTTGATGGCTTTGGAGTCGTTTGGATTCCTCATTTGCAGTGCAGTGTTTGTCTAGACTTTTTTTTTTTTCTTCCCAAAAAAGTTACGAAATTGTACACATGTATTAAAATACAGAGCATTCAGCTTAAAAATATGTCCAGCTGAGTGGAGTACAATTATGTTCCCTAACAAAAGATGCTATTTCAGAGAATTTTTGATACTGATGGTAATCCTACAATAGAAAAAACAGTAAAGGCATCTGATTGTACTGGACAAAGAAACCATGATCACCAATTCTTTGGTTTGTGATAGCTGTCATTTTCCTAATCTCTTTCCTCGACTGAATATCTTGCTTCAAAGAGGATGCACAAGATTTCCTTCTGTACAAGCTTTTAGTGCAGTAATTTGTCCAAATTTCAGTTACAGCAGGACACCAAACCAGCATTAACTTGTTATGGACGAGTGATTGCGATACTTTCTCTGATGATGTGCTATTAGAAAACAAATCAGGAAGACTTCAGTCCAATGACTACTGAGAAGACAGGCCTCTGAACATGACGAGGCAGGCTGAAACAACAAATAGAGCAGCTTTGAGAAGAGGGAGGATGTGGTGTCCATGCCTGGGCCAGATTTCTCGAACCGAAATTCGACAGATTTGCCGTAAATAAACAAATCAAACAATATGACTATTTCCACAATATGCTTTTGCGGCGAGTTTTGTTCTTTGGTTTGAGAACCGTATCATGTTCGGCGTGACTTCCCCCAGATTAGAGCCGCACGCTTAACCTGCCCTCCATTCACCCTCATTCAGCCTCAAATCAGCTTTGTCCGAAGATTTCCGCAGTCACACACACCCACTCGCACAAACGGCCGAAAGAAAAGAGGGGAACCCGCGGATATTTCTCGATGCTTATTTTTTCGCATGTTAGCCCCATTTGGAAACGGGAGGTCTCGCTGAATTTAAGCATCCGCTTCGCCTCTCATTGGCCAGTTCTTGCTTCACTGCAGCGGGCCATTGCCAAAACACTCGAGGAAGTCTAAAGGTTAGAGGAGGGTTGAAAGCCGGCACTCGTTTCAGCCAGTGTCTGGATGGTGATGGTGCGTGCCCTCTCTGCATGACCTCCCAGCAGGAGGGCTGTTGTCCAGCCACATTCACGTGCCACGCTGCCCCACATGGAAGCCCTTCACCTGTTAGAGAGCCACCATTAGACCTTCACGGCCTTTTGTGGTGCACCCGCTCTTGGCCTTTCACCCAAACAGACTGTAATTTCATCAATTTTTCATGCCTGTAGTTGCCATGAATACTCCTAAATTTCCATGTCTAAACATGAACAATAAGGAAATTTCATGGACCAGACACAGGCAGGATGGTGCGAGAAAGGAAGGGAAATATCCAAAACGAGCCCACTCTATGCTCCGGCAGTGGAAAAGGAGGTGCTTTGTTCTTTAATGAAAACCAAATGATCTATTTGGGCTGATATTGAAGCCACTGAATCATCAGTATTAGCGTTCGACACATGCACATAAAAAAAGCTAAATGCCTGTTAGGGCGCTGTTAGTGATGTCTTCTGATGTCTTCAGTGTTTAGGCTTGTATATTTTGGGCTGGATTACTTTAATGACTGCAAAATTTCATCATACATTGACTGGGCATCTCATATCTCTTTAATACATTTGGCATTAATGTACAATGTACCTCAATTGACACTTAGTGATACCAACCGTTGGCTGTAGATGGCTTTCTGTCAATAATCTTATTCATGATGGCTTTTTCTTATTATTTATCCCTATAAACACTCTCTTTTCTTTCTCTCCGCGTCGACCTGAGGAGGATGGATTGCCATGTTGAGTCTTGGTTCCTCCAGAGGTTTCTGCTTCTGTCGCCTTTGCCTTTCTCACTAGGGTCTCAGACCTGGACTCTGTAAAGCTGCTTTGTGACAACTTGGTTGTGAAAAGTGCTATATAAATAAAACTGAATTATCCAAAGTGACATGCAATTGAATAATGTTACAGATGTAGGCAAATTTGGAGTTAGGAGTCTTGCCCAGGATCTCTTAATAGAATCTCTTAATGGTTTGGACAGCAGTGCTATTACCCACTAGACTGACCACTATATACATGCTGGTCCTGCTGTCATACTTAACAAGTATTGCACTATCAGATTGCTCCATGTCATGCATACAACTGTTCGGATTACTTTTCGAGCAACAAAAGAAGAAAAAGCTGCTACCTGTTACAGCAGACAGAAGGTTTGAACCTAGGCAAGTGCTTTCATTAGTTTGGGGATAATTACTTTTACACCAGAGAGGCTGTCTGTCTTTGTTAACTGCTTTATGTGTGAGAATAGATTTGGGTATTAAGTGCCTGATGTCTGAAACGCTCTTCTCTAACGGGTATCGACCAGGATAGACAGACGGTGCTGCCCCCTCCCAACATTGTCCTTTTGCATTTGAATGCGTCAAAGGGCCCAGTCTCTGGCAGAGGGCCGCTCTAACATCTTTAATCCTTAAAATATTGTCAGAGACCATGAATGCCTGCGATGCAGCCATATGTGTAATTATTCCGTAATACCCCTTACAAAATGTGATTGTCGTCCAAGGAATTGTTTCTTTTTTGTTGAGGGGGATGTTAATGGGCAGGAGCAAGGAAGGAGAGCCGCATCACCACGTTTAAAAGGAAGACGCCGTCTTCACAGGGATGGAGGAAAGACCTTTTTTTGATTTTCAAGAGAGAATATATATATTTTTAAACTGGAAAGATGAAATCTTGTACAGATTGTTTCTTGTTTTCTTTGTTGGGTGAAATGGTCCAGGAGCCAAGTCATGTATAAGTAACGTAAGGCTCCGTCTCCAGGGCTGGGAAGTTGCTATTCGGTGGCCTTTGTGGCTCGGTGCTAATAGAACTGTAATGTCTCTGAGAGCCAGGGGACATTCTTTCTTCACAAGGATTCCCTGTTTTAGAGAAAAATTCAAATGCTTTGTTTTGGTGGTCCCAATAGACTCAAGGTGTTTATAAACTGAAACTAAATTAGGGTCAGGACTAAAACTAGGCCCAGTATTACAGATGGTGGTAGGTTAATGTTTTGTGTTGACATTAAGGCTAAGATTAGAGTGAATTTCGGGTTTAAGGTTTAGTGTTAAATTTAGGTTTTGGGTTGAGATTAAAGTTATGGTACACTTTAGTGAGCCTTAGATTTGGGGGTTAGGGTTAGATTGGGTTTTTGGGTTAGAATTAAACTTGTCATACGTTTGTGTTAGGTTTAGGGTTAGATTTAGGTTTTGGTTTGAGATTAAACTTGTGGTATGTTTAAAGTGGGTGTTAAGTTTGGGGTTAGATTTAGGTTTTGGGTTGAGATTAAGATTATGGTACATATAGAATGGGCATTAGATTTGGGTTTTAGAGTTAGATTTAGGTTTTGGGTTGGAATTGAAGTTATGGTACATTTAAAGTAAGTGTTATATTTAGGGTTCGGAATTAATTTTGGTTTGAGTTTGGAGTTTAGCATAAGGTTATTAGATTTAGGTGTAGAATAAGGTTAGAATAGTGTCAGGCTTAGGTTTAGGTTCCGGTTCAGGGTTAGTTTCAGAGGAAGGTTAAATTAATAGATGTTTACTTGAAAGGAAGTCAAATACTATTTCAAAGTTGTTTAAATATAAAATCGATGTTTAGTTACATATAAAAAGTCCAGAAGAATTTAAATTAACAGATAAACTTCCTCAACTGGGAAATAAAGACCTGAAATGTGAAGGTTGTTTCCATAAGATATACTAACTGTATTACAGATATATTTTTAACGATTGTCAATGTAAAGTTCTTATGGATTTCTAATCCATATGAAAGGTGTCGGGGAACCGCAGTGTGTGTGTGCATTTGGAGAGAGGCGCTTTGTGGTTTTCTCATTAATTCTGCAACAGTTGTCTCATCTACATCTGTCCAAATCACTGGGATCTTCTATGGAGGAATGAAACACTGCTTAAATCACAGCCATTGGAATGAGAACAAAGCGTCTGACTCCCTTGGAGCGCCCTCACCCAAAGTCCTCTCCACGAACCCACAGAAAGCTTACACCCACACACACTCTCACTCTCTCTCTCACACACACATACACACACACACAGTTGCTCCCTACGAAAAAGCCTCTCTGTTAATTACCAACAAGTGTTGTTTGAAGGAGGACTTTGAAGAAGCTACATTATTCTCCCTTTCACTTTCTTATATTGGAAATAATGAGAGGGGATGACATGGGCCATGGAGAGGTCTCGCTATTTTTAATTTGAAACCCATTCTGCATCGTCGTTGCTAATAGGACTTTACACCGGCAGCCGCAAACATGCGCGGGTCTCAAAGTGCGGCGGGACAATTCCCTCTCGCCTCTCTCGGGGAGTGAGAAAGGAGCCCCAAATAAGCTGAGCCTGCTCATGATTCCCGGCTTTAATTAAGACACTCCAGATCCACTGTGAAGCTTTCTTTCCCATAGAGGTGCTCACGAGTGTGTGTAAAAACAAGCCTGAAAGGAGAAAGAAGCGAGGGAATGGATGTTTGGAGAGAAAAACAGAGAGATTAATTAATGGGCAACTTTAGTTCAATGAGACAAGTAGGTGTGTGTGTGTGTGTGTGTGTAAGCATGGATGTGTGTGTGTGTGTGTGCCACTTTGTGGGGGTTCCACCCGTTACTTCTCCGTCCAGATGGAGTGAAGCATGAGAGAAAAGAATTGCTTGAGAAACTCCACTGGAATTCTACGGCAAAATGATCTCACTAATCTGTAACTGTACCTCAGCACTTTCAAAAACTTTTATTCTTTGCCGTAAACAATTTAAACAACTTAAACACTCGAGTCCCGTGCGATGGCCGGCAGCTTGCAGTGTGTAAATCCCATCCCTGAGCACCTGGTGCTTTATGAATACATTTACTTCCATCCTCTCTCTCTCTCGATCCTCTCTACCATCGCCCCTCTCTCCCTCTCCAATGTTCTGCCTTGATCTGGGCTTACTTGGTCTCTGAGAGGTTAAGAGACACATGGGGTCAAGGCCGATAATAATGGGTTTGAAAAGCCGTCCCTCATATTTCTGTGGGAGTTTGCTCTAATCCTCCACGCCACCCCAGAGTGTCTTAGTGACAAGTCAGATTACGAAACAGTAGCTTTAAAGCCCAGAAAGTCCTGTGATCTTGGCGAGGCACGGGCCTGTGGTTCACTCGTCAGCACGGAGGTCGCCGTTTGAATGATGGGATGATATCTCACAGTGATGGTATAGAAGGCCTTCGTACTGACACACTGAGCTAACATTATTATTATAGAATGTTTAGAAAAGAACAGACAAACCAAATGAACCGGTATGGATGGGTAAAACATTGTAGAATGTGTGAATGAGGGATAACATTATATAAGAGTGGAACATTCTAAAGCACTGTCAGTTGAGAAGAATGAGTGTGGGTTAACATCGTAGAATGGTTTGAATGGCGTGAGGACATTAATGTATCAATGGTGGAAACACTCAAACAGTGTAAATGGTGTATGTAAATGGTGAAGCACATTCTAGAACAGTATGAGAAAATTTTGAAACAACACGATTCTACGTTCTGGAACAGTATGAATGTGGAGAACCCTGTGGAACATTGTGACAGGGGGATCTGACATTCTTCAGCAGGGACCGAGAGAACGTTCTCGAACAGCGTGAATAGGGAGGACACTAATACGGTGGGAAAAGGTAAAAACATTTTACAGCGTTCACATAATTTACAGTATTTTGACAAACCCGTGATTGCAGATTTCTGAATGTAGTCTTGGAAATCATGGCTGTTCCCAGACTAGCTGGGTTGCCAAGGCTTTAAAGCACAGTCTGCATGCCGGATGCTTAGCTCCAGGAGAACACCAAAGAGAACAGTAGAATTGAAGACCTCCATGGCTGCAGAGCGAGCATCCTGCTGGCCATGGATGAGGAAAGAAAGTGCTGAAGACACACCACCAGGACACAGGGACTGATCACCACTGTGGGCCCCCATTTTCAGAGTGTACAGAGTAAGGGTTCCAGGGACAGGTGGGCTTGGTTGAGGATGCTCGTGGTGTAGCGGCATAAACATCTGATGCTGTCATGATATGCATGTTCTTTTTTGTGTAGTTTATCACTTGTCAGAAGAAAAGTAGTCAGTGAGAAACACTGGAGCAGTCTGAGTGACTTTTCTTGGTTTTGTTTTGAACTCTAGCAGCAGCATTTTGAATGAGCTGGAGCTGTCTAAACCTTCAGGAAATAATGGCATGAAAAAAGTTCTAAAAAAAACTTAAGTCTAAGTAACTTAAATCTAAGTCTTGTTTGGACACACAATCTCTAACTTTAGCAATGTTTTAAGGTGCCAAAATGCTGATTTTGTTAGAGCTTTAATGTGGTCACTAAAACTAAGATCTCCATCTATGATCAAGACAACATTTTTCCATGGGTTGACATTTTAGGTGCTCCAGGTTCCAGAAGGCCACTAAGAATCTTCCTTCTTTATTCCTTCTTTTCTGCATTTGGGCGAGGAGTGGGTCAGTGGTGGGGTGGAGTCAGTTTCTTCTGAGCGCTGCCAGAACTGGAACTAGAAGTTAGTATTCACACCCACCGCTGGCTCTGGACAGGGAGGGCAGCTTGCATGAGGGAGCAGCCAGAGGCTAAATAATGGCTAGATTAGCCCGAGCAGATGGACGAGTCACAGTCCAACAGCTAAACACAGTGGCTGCACATAAAGACAGTGGTTAAGTGGAGTTCATTCTCTGCCACTGATAGTGTCAATCAAACTCTCTTTACATTCAAACACTGCTCTTTAAAGAAGGAAAGAACACTGATAAAAAAAAACGCAGCAATCTGTACTGCTACCCAGTCTGTATTTTTGTAGTTATCAGTTACCATAAGAATTTCATTGAACCCATTTACCAAGTGAAGCAGGGGGCGGTCACCAACGAGAGGCACCAGGGAGCAGCACGTGGGGACGGTACCTCGCTTAAAGGTACCTCAGTGATGACACTAGCAGTGCTGGGATTCAAACGCACAAATTCTGATTGCAGGGCCAACTCCCTAACCACTAGGCCAGCAGCTGAAAAAGGGTTTCTTTACTTTCATTTAGTCATCCAGTATTGTGCAGTTCTTTTAGAGCTTGTGTTCGCTTTGCAGAGGTCCAGTTGGGGTTGAAAGCTGCCATTTAAGAAATGGATGTCGTCACAAATGTACATAAAGATGGAGGGCATGCTTACATTTTTTACATGATACAATTTTTCTTTTGATCGGTTTATGAAAACATTTAAACTGTCTCTGCTGTAGCCCACCAACATTCAAATCTGCTTGGGTAAAAATATGGGGCATTTTATACATTTGGGCTTTTTTATTTCAAATTACCCACCCTCTGAATGCTGACTGATTTAAAGCAAATCTCATTTAAAAAATGAAGTGGTTCTCCTTTATTTCCATTGACTTTATGAATAGCCATGGTGGTTTCACAGCTTGAACATAGCACCATCCCCACTTTCTGAGTATGAATTCACAGCTTAGGGGGCATTTTCGTAGCTTTTTCTTAGCTGAAGTTTGGAAATTCTGTGTTACAGTCTCTCATTGATCACAGAATAAGCTTCCACTACTTGTTATTCATGTTAGCTTCATAGCATCAGTGCAAAACTTAAGCCAAATAGAAATACAGCATGAATGTCTACATTTGCAGAAAGTGATATAATTAGGTTATAAATGGTGTTTCTCCTTTTTCTCTCTTCCTTTTCTCACCAGGAAAGTTAAGCAGAAATCATGTTTAAGATGTGGAATCATATTTTTCCGGTTATGTCTGTCTATTCTACGTGATAACTGACGCCCTGTAAAATGCTTTGTGACCGCTTTAGAGTAAAGCTACTAACGTAATTCATTTTTACGATGTGACACTTCTTCTGACCTGCTAGAAGCACATCCAGTGTTTCTTAAGGCATCATTCTACATTCTTAGAGGAAATGTTAACAAAAACCTAACAAGACTTTTAAAAAACCCTTTGTCTTGCTCTTTAGAGAGATTGTCTGTGGGGTGCCTGATTCCATGAAGTCTATTAAAGTGTGTTTGGTCAGCATTTGCATTGCAGCACAAGGTAAAAGTCTTTTGGCCTCTGTGATAATGGTTAACTTCTCTTTAAAGCATGCTAATGATCCTCCTGTAAGGTCTCTCAAGGCCTGCTGTCAGTCTGCATTCATTAGAAAGAGAACAACGAAAACAGGAAGCAACTAAAGAGATTATTTGTTTTTCACAAACTGTAGCTTTAAAGGAACGCTGCACCCAAAAGCTAACATGGCTGATAATGAACAACTGCTAGCAGGGAGTCATTAGCATTATGTAGCCCATTATGGATGAGTAACTAGCCCCTATTTACAGCTACTTCATTGTCAGAGTTTCCTCATTTAACGTTTTTAGTGTTTGGAAAAAGGTGTGTAACTGTACTTTTAGACCTGTCTCAGAAAGCCTCGTCAGGCCTTTCTTAGTCATAGGAAATGCCATCAAAACCTCATATCTCCAAAAAAATCAACTATATAGGAGGAAGAAAAAAACTAACTCAGAATCAATCACATTCAGAGAACATTACTGATCTCGGAGGAAATTGCTTATGCTATGACTGCACAGATGCAGAGGCAAGAAGAATACATACTATTATACATAATATTAAAGTCAAGAAAATGCTTTGTACTAACACACTATGTTACATACACAACTCTGTGGTCAGTAAGAGAGCTGGATATAAGTACTGTAGATAAATAAATAAAATGACTGCTGAAGTTTACTAATTAACAGAAGTGGTGTTTATTTCGAGTCTTTTATAGCACTTAATTGTGACACAAGTAGATATTTTATACATAACACGACTACTGGATAAATAATGAATAAATTCTTATTGATTTCCAGCATAAGTTAATCTGACAAGTCAAAGTCAAAGTCAACTTTATTGTCAATTCTGCCATACGTACCAGACATACAGAGAACTGAAATTACGTTACTCTCAAAC
>JBBPDC010000032.1:9554192-9564608 GCA_037974485.1 Hemigrammopetersius urotaenia | reverse complement strand
CTGCTGTGATTTCTTGGCCAGTGCAGTGGTGGTGTTCGTCCAGGAGAGATCCTCAGTGATGTGCACACCCAGGAACTTGGTGCTGCTCACTCTCTCTACAGACACACCGTTGATGGTCAAAGGAGCATGCTGAGTGTGCGCTCTCCTGAAGTCAATAACAATCTCCTTCGTTTTCTCCACGTTCAGAGAGAGATTGTTGTCTCTGCAAAAGTCATTTTGAAGTATGTCAGCATCTTTTTGCTGACATGACAGAATTGGTGTTCTCCTCCAAGCATGTTGAGTCGCCAAATGACGTTGCATTAGTGGCAGACTGAAAAAGGTGGAAGCATCTGGGAAGCATCTGTGCCCCTTCAAGTTGAGCCAAAGTCAACTTTGAGGAGAAGGAGTTGTGTTGACTTAGATTTCAATTAACGTAAAGAGATTTTTAATGCAATTTGGTCTATTCTTCGTGACACACGTCATTCATTTGGCACAGCAAAAATATCCACTGGCATTTTAAATGTCATTGTTAAAATGAACTGGCAGTATGAACATATGACAGAAGTAACTATGTCTCACATGTTTACCTCCCCTCTCATGTTCCATGCTGGACACCTTTTAGGAATGAGGCAGCTTAAGGATGCCAGCTGCTTGATGGGTCAATTGTTTGGCCCCCGAATGTTAATTGACAAAAATGGCTTATTCGTTAATTAATGGGTTACATAATTACTTCATTAATTAATTCACTGATTGATTAATACATGGATTACTTATTTGGATCTGATGTGTTGGAAGTAGAGCTATAACTGCCTCCAATTACTTGGTTAAATCACACTATAAAAATGTATTTGGTGACTGTTTTTAAAATGTACTGTTCTCTCCAACCTTCTTTAAATGTCTTCCATCACACTTTAATTTTCTTTAATTGATTTGATTTTGTTTGTTTTTTTATTTCCTTACTTTATATGTTTTTTATTTTTCTTGGTTTATTAGTATTCTATTCCTGTAAAGCACATTGAATTACCTTTGTGTATGATAATGGGGTACATAAAGGAACTGGAAAAAGTACTTATTCGGGGGATCTCAATGTTTTCTCTCAGTGATAAGTGGTCTGGTGGGAGATAATAATTATTTTTATTAAGATAAAATGATTTCCTCCGACCTGCCAGTGCATGGTGGCATTATCAAACATTAGAAGACGCTTCTTAGGCAAGACAAAAGATTATGACTATGACTCTCCAGCAGATTTTAATTTTACTTTTACTTTCACTCTGATAGATATATTTAGTCATTTTTAATGGTTACATTTTCCACAGTTCATCTTTAGTGCTTCACATGTATCTTCTTTTTTGTGTAAAATTTCTTTCTGGTGTGTTTGCTTAGCTCCTGAACTACTATACTGTTTCTCAAACATTTCTCTTCATTTGAAGCTTTAGCATTTTATTTTAGACCAAAACTACAGAAAGATAGCAGGAGGGAGCTGAACATGCTTCAGTTCCTATTCTGATAGATTCTGAATAAGTGGGCTAAGAAGTTAAACTGAAGTTCTTTAGGGGCCTTATACAGGTTTGGATCCGATACTTTATACTTGTGCTCTTTTGGTCATTTGCCCTGATTACTAGTACATCTACTTCTGATTTGTTATTTTAGTAATTAATGTTTAATATAAGATGAGATAAATAACTGTTTATTAGTCCCACGGGCAGGAAATTTACCTTCACATAGTGAACAGAACAAGAGAAGAATATAGAAGCAGCATAATCTATAGACATTAAAACTATACAATAACAATGTAGCAAAAAAACTTTACACTGTACAGCGTCTCTATGAGTGTGAAACCATTCCAGTCCAGTGTCTGTTAAATTCCTACAAAAACACCTCATTCTGTTTCATGAGGGACTGATTAATGATCAGCTGAATCACATCTTATTTAATGAGGAAAAGTATCAAACACAGCTGTAATCGACTCTCTCCTCTCACAGTGAGACCAGCTGGATGGTGAAACACTACTAGAAGTTCCTCAAAGCTCATTATTGGTATTTTGTTTAAGAGAGAACTAGAGAATAGTTTTCTTTGAATTATTCATTTTCTGTAAATGCTGCATTATTTCTCTTATTCTGATGTTTTGTCATTTTCTTTAAAATGATGCTTTAAAGAACAATATTTTTTTAGAAATGGGGAGAAATATTGTCAACAGTTCTTAAAAACTATGGCAAAGCTGTTCTGTTCAGTACTTGCAGTTACTGAAGATAAAACCTGAGAAACTGAACATTTTTGCAGTGTTCTTATATTATTTCCTGAGCTATATATATATAAACATGTATGCATATATTTTAGTTCAGGATGGGTTAAGCATGGCACAGTAAGGAAGCTGTGCTTCATAGTGCACACCTGCAGTTGTGTGGGGGAAGAGGATGGAGTGTTTGGAGGCATCGGATCTGAGGTGCCCTGAGCTTTTGTGAGAGTGTAAAGAGGGGTGGAGTTTTGTGGGAGGTGGGATGGGGGTGATGGGGGGTGGGGGGGGTTGGGGGGGGTAGGATTGCTGTGGTGGGCTTTGATTCCTGCGGCCTCTCTTTTCAAACGCATCCCCCAGGCCAGGCCTGGGAGCCGCTCGGCGCTGCTCACATCCTCGGAAAATTTGGGATGAGAAAAAGTTTATGGAAGCGAGTAGGAGTTTTATTCAGCCAGCCCCGCGGAGCTCTCCCTTTCACAGCCGCTCGGAGGGCAGCTCTGTAAGGGAGCAATCAAGCATGCGCTGGGAATGAGCTCCATCGCCTGCCTACCTGTGATGGCCCCCCTCAAGTGCGCCTAAGAGAGCCACTGAATTGGTTGTATGGGGGGTGGGGTGGGGGGGACAATGGACGATGGGAACAAACAATCCGGAGAAGTCTATCATTCTGTGCGCTGTTATCTTAGGAGCTGAATGAGAGCCGAGTCGCCCCTTTCTCTGCCTGATAGTCAGCAGTGTTTTCAGCAGCCAGTGACACTCCTCTTGCTCCATTCAGCCCCTCTCCACAGGTTCACGAGGGCAACAAGTGCAGTATATTAAAAAAAAAGAAGAAGGAAGGGTGGGGGGGTGACTTCCCTTGTCTGGAGTTGAGGACGCTGAAGCGAACGGCCCAAAAAACCTTTTGCAAATGTGAATGTTAAATTAAAAATGCTGTTTACACTGAGTGTGGAGGGGGAAGGTGTGTGTGTGGGGAGAGTACAATCTCAAAATGAACAAACCGTAGAACATGTTGGAAATGTGCCATGTTATTACATTACGCTTGCATGACTTTGTATTCATGTAGTTATATATAGTGTATATGCAAAGTCACAATAGTCCATAACATTTTTTTTTTTAAAACATTTTTAATCCACAATTACTATTTTATTTGCTAAAGTATTGGGGGGGAAAGGAAAATGAGGGCTGTACAAAGGTTATGGAACATTTTTCCAATATGTTAAACTCTAAAATAGAAACTATAATTGACTATAAGATGCCATATATTTAAGTGTGTTCTCTGTAGTTTTTATTTTTACTTACAAAATGCGTAATTTGATCAGGGGTGTTCAAACTTTTGCACAGCACCACACCTTCCTTTTCATGCTCGATTCTTCTTCCTAGGGAAAAAAAATAATAATGTAGTGAAACGTTGGATATCGTGTTGAATTTTTCACTGCGCATACCTCTGACCGGCCTGGTCCTCTTTCTTCTCCCTCCGCTTTAAAAGCAGACGCCTCATACATTTATCTGTCCGGAGTGAGCGCGTCCTCGGCGTGAAGGGCCCTAAAGGCGTGCTTCCTGACCACCAGTGCTGCTCCCTGCCTGTGGGAACAGGGAGACCATGACTTATCCGAACATATGGTTTCCCAATTCAAGTCAAAATGTCTGAGCCCTGTTGCATCTGGTGCCATTTTGGTTGGTTAAAAATGCCACACAGGGCTGTGACGAAAGGGGAAGAAGCGGAGGAAAATACAGTCGTTACACAGCCTCGAGTTCCGTTTCTCACCTCATTAGCCACTGGCCTCCGTGACCAATTAGGCTTTGTTGCCGTTGCTGGGGTCATTATGCTCTCATTTTCCTGCGTGCTCATTCAGCTGTCTCCAGGGAGAAAACAAAAGCACGCGGTGAAAAACGCCGGCAGGGCGGGAGGCCGAAAGAGGCGGTGGATGTTTCCTTTATAAACGGATCGAAAATTGAAGCCAAATAAAGAGACACTGAAAGTAATTAGAGCACTTTGCGGGCCGTGCCGCCGTCGTGGGGTTACATCTCCATAACAGCGAATTCTCAAGGTTATGCGCTCGAGGCGAAGTCCTCCGTAAATATACTGTTAAACTAAAAAGAATATCATTGTACAGTTAACAGTGATATTATATTCAGTATATCAGTGAGTTCTTTACAGTATTACTGTAGTTTCATCAGAAACCTGGTTCGACTCAATCAGTCCTTTATTAAACTAAATCAGGAGCTGCTGATGGAGTTTCACCATCCAAACAACGGCTGGAGGAACCGAGGAGGAACCTGGAACCGAACTTGTGTTCTCTTCACCAGCTCACACAGTATCAACTACTGTTACACACAGAACTGATCTAATACTTTTACTGCTTTAATGTTTGTTTGCATGTATTCAAATCTTCACTTTTCGGGCAGAAATACACGCTGAGAACAATTTGCTTTGCAGTCTAAAACTTTTGCACAGTACAGTAAATGTGCAGGTGCAGGTTTCTCATCCAGTTATGAACACAAGCCAACCATACTGATGCATGCTAGCCAGATGTGTAGGCCTTAACTTTACTGTCAATCCGGCAGTTGCATAGTAAGAGTGAATCCTGAGTACTGATTGGTGGCCCTGTGCATTTAAAGGGTTAATCCATAAAGGAACAGTCAAAAAAAATGTAGTTCTAGTCGATTTGTTCTAGTAGAGTTGTGGATGCCTATGCACACCAATTAGCACTGTGCGGTCGTGCATTGTCCGGTTTGGTTTTTGGCTGAATTGTTCCTTTAAGAGGAGCCCCAGCTGGGCGACCACAGGCAGAAGTCAGCTGGGAGATTGTTTAAATGCAATGCGTCCACCGTGCAGGTCAGTAGTGCTAAATGGGGGCCGGAGGGAGAGGGTAGTGCCAGTGTCAATCATGGAGTCAGGATGGACAATGGGCTGTAATTGGCGTGGGTCCACCTCATCCCCACATCCACAACAGCCAGGGGTCACCCCCACGTCCACCCTTCTCCACACACACCTCACACCATCCCGACTCCGGCTGACCGTTTATCAGGAGCACACAATCGTCCCACACACACACACACACACACACACACACACACACCAAACAAATCTGTGGCAGGGACCGTGGCAGACACACCATGTTACAACAAATTTACAACGGTTACAGCGTGGAAATGCAGTATTGGCACACAGTAGAGACACACAGGCCAGAAAAACAGTCTTTTTATCTCAGGCGGCTAAAATAAAATGCTGAAAAGACAAGCTTAGTGGTCACTTGTATAGAAAATCTTAAGAAATGGTGTCCTTAAGTTTTCATCTATAGGTTTAAGCAGGTTCTGTAAAATCTCTGCAGGAAAATAAACAAAACAAAAATCGTCATTGAGCATGGCTATTGAGTTCACAGCTTTCAGTTCAATACAAAATACCATATGTAAGTGAATAAGGTGTTTTATGCAAGCATGTACAATACTGTGCAAAAGTCTTAGGCACCTGTGCAAATTGTCATTTCTATCTGCAGTGGTTTCTTTCTGCAGCAAAAACAACTGAATAATAGAATAAATGCAAACAAACAAGCAAGCAGTAAAAAGTAAGATTTCTTTTCTCCAGTCATGGGCTTCCATGAGGAAAGAGGTCTGGAAATGGTTCAGTGAACACTTTGCCACACATAAAACCACCATTTACTGTATTAATGTTGATTATATTTGTTGTAACGTGTTTTAACACTAACTTAACACCACTGCCCAGCAGTAAACAGCTTTTAAGTATAATTTTCTCAGGTGCCTAAGACTTTTGCACACTACTGTATGTGCTTGACGTACCATACTATAAAGGAAACTGTTTTGCGTAAAGTATTAGATGTCACCCCTCTCCAAATAAAAGACCACAATGATGTGAAGCTGAGTGAGATGTGGAGAACACACAACAGAACACTGGCATTTATAAGTAATTACAACCGCAACAACAGCAGAAGAGGAGTAAGATTAAACATTTCGCTGTGAAAGTTAACATTTAAACTATAAAGAAAGTTAGTAACCCATCTACCATACATTAATTCTAGTGTGTTTAACCTCTAATAGTAAGTTAACAAAACAAAAATCTCTCTTAACATATTTGAAGTTTCAATTAGAGGCAGAAGTCTGAACCCTGTCAGATAAACTTATTAATTTATTTATCATTTCTATTTATTTGTGAATTTGCCATTTTAGAAAGACACTAAATATAATCAGGCATAACATTTGCAAAGGTTGTTTTTTAAATATGTTGAATACATAAAAACTGTGACTGTTGAAATATGCAGGAGTGTGTTCTCTGAAAAGGGTTTGGGATTTATTTACCTTTAGAAAAGTCAAAAACAAGTAATTTGACAAAGGGCACCCAAACTTTTGCATGTGACTAAAATAAAGTTAAAAAAAAAAGAAATGTTAAAGGTTTTCATTATACAGTTTATAATTACGAAATAAGCAATACATATACTTCACAATATGTAAAATACAAAACAAAAAATAGATACAATATCAAAATTAAGAATACCTCACTCTGCATGTGATGTTTTCAATCATACTAAGTCTGATTTCAATCATATTAAGTCTACTGTTTACGGCATTATACAATATTATGCGAAGATATAAGTACGATTTTGTTTAATTCTTTGGCATTCTGTTTATATGTGTTTAAATTTTAGCTTTATGTTCCATCTTCTATTGGTTGTTTCTACTTTTCTTTACTTTTATCCACATTTTCTGTTTCACCATCATTATGCATAATTTAAAATAAATCCTGGCGATAAATAAATCTTTATTTCTAGGTCTTGGTATTGGGACATGTCTGGTCCCTGTGCAGTCCTGTGGGTGACCCCTCTGCCAGGGTGGACGTTTCGGCTGCACCGCTCTTCTGTAATTATTTATTCTTTAGTGAAAAAATGCCGTACAGCAGCTCAGCGGGTCGTCTCTCTCTCCCTCTCTCTCTCTGAATGAGGGCATGAATGGGAAACCAGTCCCTAACAGCAGGCTGAACATTAGGCTAATTCCCTGTGTTTAATACAAAAGGAGCAATTATATGCTAATCAGCTGAACTCAGCACTCAGCTCCTCTCTGTCTGTGCTGCTGAGGACGCTCCTGCTTCCCTTTAGAGCCTCCAGGGGAGAAACCTGCTCAGATCTGTGTCAAATAAGCATCCGAATAAGCATTCGCTGTCAAGTGTCAGTGCGGAGTGAGTGATGCTTGTCACCAGGGCTGGAAACGTAGTGGTCAGCCCTTAATCACAATCAGTAAACAGGCTGAGGAAGACACAAACAACATAAAACATCTAAATAATGTAATAATATTATTATAATATCTAAAAACAGTAGAAAAGAGTCTAAATAAATCCAATAAAAACTCTAGAAAATACTGAATATGTATATTCTATATACACACATGTTGGTTATTAATACTATAGATACATAACTTACAGTGAAGTAAATTACTAGTATCACTAATAGTTGTTGGGAGTGTGCAATAAAGATGAGTAGTAGATCAGTAATATTGATATAGTGATATTCACATGGCATGGGATTATTGGATCTGGCAGACGAACTGGACTTGTTTAGGTATGATTATTGAAAGCCTTGTTGCCTGTAGAGGGTTTGTAGTTATTTACCATTATAGAAGATTGTAATTTGATCAGAGGTGTCTAGATTTTATTGTGTCTTTCATAAAGTGTTTTACACGACAGATACATAAATTAATAAATGTCAAAGATTTAATTAAAATGAGCAGTCTACATCAAATTCATGTTAAGTGCATAGGTCTAGACATCTCTGATTAAATTACAATGTCTTATAATGGCAAATAACTACAAACGCTCTATAGGCAACAAGGCTTTCAATAATCAGTGACTGTCTTTTTACTGAGTTTTACATACTGGGCAGAAAATGGAGCATATTATAAAGACCATGCAACAGTTATGGCACATTATGGCACATATGTTAAACTCAGCAATAAATAGAAATCTTTTACAAAAATGCCACATTTAAGTTTCGTGTTGAGAATCTTCTAACGAGTGTGAAACGAGGTCAAATATTTTCATTATATATTTAAGTTGTCAGCTATACATCAAACATATTTGTCTACATTTATAAATAATTAAAATAATTAAAATACTCTTGAAATTGATTATAATGTTTAAGGATGCTGTAAATCATTTCTGCTTGTTTCATGGAAGCAGTGTCCTCAGTGAACCTGACAAAAAGGAAACAATGTAAACAAACAAACAAACAAACAAGTAAACAAACTACATGCTTACAGACCCTTAGCAAATTATTATATTTTTTATCATATTATATATTTATTTATTTATTTTTTTTAATTATTTTTATTTTATTGCATCTTTCATAAAGTGCTTTACAGGACAGATACTAGAGATTTTTTAAAATCGCAACATAAAAGTAGAAAAAAAAAATTGTAATAAAAAAATCTCTGTTATAGTTCTTGCCTGCAGTTCTGGTGGGTCGACCACTATGTTGATAAATTGTAAACTTCATCTTGTCAAACCCACCTGCAGTACGTGAATAAGTTGAATTAATTCATGAATATTCTCTCAGCTTTCAAACCTTTATTCTGAGGTGAGTAACCAAAGACGAACTGTCATTATCAGGACTTTCGCTGAAAAAAAAAAAACCTAAACCGGGAGCCTTTCCCTCTCTGCCCTTCTCTAATTCAGCTCCAGAACTCTATTGTTTTAAAATGAACTTCCCTGAGTGGTTTCATTAAGTCTCAAGTCTGCTGCCCCACACCCCGGCTTCACCCCCCACTGAATCCGTCCCACCTCCTCCAGAAAAGGACCCCTATAGTCCTTCTCCATCAAATGTACATTTACTAGTCGCTTGGCTTGAGACATCTGCTCCATGCAACCAGTCAATATTGCCCCCCACGCCACATACACACACCTCCCCTTCCCTTCAAAGAAGCCAGTTCATTAGCTACGTCAGCTTTACAAGCGGAGGCTAGCGGCTCTGAAAGTGAGCAGCCACAATGCAGGCCTCATTAGCCAGTGATTTATCATCAGGCAAAAGGCCAGGTTAACCTCTGACCACCGCAGGCCTCCCGTCCTCTCTCAAAGCCTCTATTGTCAGCTCCCCAGGGCTTCTGGCTCTGTGAAAGGAGGAGAAAGATGATCCAGTTAAAGTCACGTTATTCCACCACCCATAGCAGAGATAAATGGAAGGGCCTTGGCTGGGGATCGTGGCCGATTGCCCCGGGGAGTTCGCCCCAGAGCCCCTGCTTAGCTCGCTTTATATGTAAACTTCTTGCCTATTTCTGACACCATTAATGCATCTGAAATGGACACAATGAATTATAAGTGTGTTCAGATAAGATAAACCTTTATTAGTCCCACAAGTGGGAAATTAATGGAAGTTAATGATAAAATGCCGGAAATGAAACAACAACAACAACAACCACTGTACCAGAAGTAAGATAATTATAGCAGTTATTATTTAATAATAATTTATTATTATTATTATTATTAATAATAATAATAATAATAATAATAATAATAATAATAATAATAAAAACCATCATAATGACCCTACCATTAAACGTTATCAATATTACCGTTATAATTATCTTATAATTATGTTTTTATTATTTTGTATTTATTTTGTAATGCAGCATGCAGTTATGTTTTTTCTCTATACTCTCTATTTAATTAAATGAGGCATCATTTAATTAAATTTCTATTTCTAAAGGCATTCATACTTCCCAAACTGGCCTGATTATTCATATTGTTGGTGGTAGAATAAAACCTTCTGAACTTTTAGAAGAAGAAAATACATGTTTTTACTTTTAATGGAAGACAAATTAATGAAACACAATGAGTTTATCATGAAATAAAGTCAAAAGGGATGGGGTAATGGGCCTCATATGTGTTCAAATAAGTAAAAAAATAATAATTTTCCACTTGAGCATTGTTCTTAAAATCTCACATGACAATTAAAGGCAATCTGGGCATCACTGGATTTGCCAAAATACATCTTTCATTAATCTGTGAAAGTGGTCAGATATAATTACTGTGCTTATATGAATTTATTGAACCCTCCAGTCAAATTATTATCAGTATAAAATGAAACTATGCAATTCATCGTGTATGTTGGTGTGTGTGAAAGAGTGAAGATTCTGTCATACATGAACACACCACAGCACACAGTGTGAACAGCACGAAATTCAACCTCTGCATTTAACCCATTCAC
>JBBPDC010000032.1:9520251-9530876 GCA_037974485.1 Hemigrammopetersius urotaenia | reverse complement strand
TGGTGAAAATTACAGGCCTCTCTCATCTTTTTAAGTGGGAGAACTTGCACAATTGGTGACTGACTAAATACTTTTTTGCCCCACTGTACATGCAACCACTCTTCTATAACAGACCATTATAGCACTGCAGAGGGTAGAAAATGTATTGAAAATAAATGTTTGGCATTTTAACTAGAAATCTCAAAGACCTGAAAACTTTACAACCATACCCTTCATCTGAAGACATACAAGCCATTCCTAAGGTTGCAAAAGACCTTCATAAGATTTGCCACTGACATGACTGGTGATGCTCCTCAGGTTCTACTTCAACGTGGAGTCATGTGGCTCCCTGCGGCCGGAGACTATAGTGATGTCGGCGCTTGCCGTGCTGAAGAAGAAGCTAAGTGACCTGCAGACGCAACTGAGCCACGAGATCCAGAGTGACGTCCTCACCATCAACTAAAGCGTCAGTACAGGGGTTACACGTACCCAACACTGTTCAAGCAGCTAATGTGAGGAGAGTGGGGAGATTTTGTACAGTAGTTTTTTGTTTTTACTTGTTTAAAGTTGTGGGTTGTGGAGAATATTCTTGATAATAAACTCAAAATATGATTCTGTGTAACAGTGTGTCCATCTTCACCACCAGAGGGCAGCACAGAGAAGCCAAACAAATCATACTGTGCAATCTACTGTACAAAATGTTATAAAATCACTGAAACAGCAGTACATTCAAACACAGCTAGGACTTCATTCACCAAATTTCTTTACAGTCAGATTTTTGAGGCTAAAGTGAGCTGAAAGGGCAGATCGCTGCCTGTTTGTAGTCTTTACACCAGATGTAGTTGATCATACAAAAAGTTGTTTCTTTCGTTTAGATCTGAAGGTACGAGATTAATATAGCCAACAAACACTAGAAGTCAATAGTGACCCAATTCTTTTTTCCCAGAAGTTCTCTCAAGGCGGTGCAGAGTATGACTCATGTTTACGGAAAAGATGTCTGACCACAGACTTTTGAGGTTTATTAACATTGTAGCCTTAATACTCCAAACATGTCTAGGCTGATAGATGGAATGAGGAGAAATGCAGGGTTTTTTTTTTTCTGAACTGTTCCTTTAAATGGCATCAAAATTTCAAATCAAAATTGACGTGAGATAATCAGCTAAAGCTCCTAATGTCAGTTCTGACCTTTTTTATTGCAGTTTTTTTCCACAACAATTTAGATATTTTTCTTCTGAACTCTTCTTTAAACAGCACCAGTGTTTCTAACCCAAATTTACATGTATGATAATCAGTTTGATGTCAGAACCAGCCTCTTAACTACTGCAGATTTTCCCACAACAGTCAAATCATACGTAGGGCTGGATGTTGAAATATTTTAGAGACTTAAACATTGATACTGATACTTGTTCCTGAGCATTTTTTTTTCATAAATTAAGCTAAAATGGGTGTGGCTTTTTTCAGAAATGAAAGTGAGGTGCTGGAAGGGGGTGTGTTTACAAACCGCATTGAGAAGCGATGAGGTTAAAAATACATGTTGAAGGACATTCAGACAGCCAATCAAGGCTCTAGATTTTGGAACAAGCATGTCTGTTGGTTCACTGATGCTAAAAACTTCTCAGAACTGTAGCACTGAAGAAATGCAGTAAGAAATATTGAAATTGACACCCAGCTCCTAAGACAACCGCTTTAAAAGTCCCCATATGAAAGAAGCGCTACATAGAACTGGACGCCAGTTTGTGTAATATATTTATTTCTTCCTGTGAGTTTTGGTTTTTTTCCATACATGAGTATTGAGGATTTAGAGGAAAAGTGCAGTCACATAAAACTTCTCTCTTTGACCTTAATAATTTACCCTAAAATAAATAAAAGGATTCTGTAGCACAAAATTACAGCGACATAGATCAAGTGAGTTCATTCTTCACACCGAGTGTGAGAGACAACATCTACATATAATAAAATAAAGACTAATATCCAAATCTATTCGGACAGGTCCTCCTGTAAAGCTCAGGGAGTTTTAGGATGCATCATTGCTTCCTTTTAGAATTCCATTTAGAAAAAAAACTGCATGAAGTGTATCTGGCCAATTAAGACGTTCCCGCCGAGTGAATCTTTTCATGCGGGGTGAGTGGCCTGTGCACGATTTTTACAACTCGTCCGTGAATTTACACATCCTCTGGATTTTGGCTTCATTTTTTTTCATTACAGGATCTAAAAGTAGCAGGTGACAGCCATTATCGCTCAGTATTTCAATATTCTATATTTCACTGAGAGATATATATATATATAAATTTCATTCAGTTATACTGCATGTGGAGAACTGGCAAAAAAAAAAGACCAAACAGTTTTCTTGAAGATTGTGTATTGCTTCTTAACCGATACCACATAAATGTTTATTATCTTTTTTTGGCACACCACAGATCAGTTAAATGTCATAAAAATCTCAAATAGTTCTATAAATCTTTAAAATACTGTGCTGTTTCCTAAAATAAGATATATAGAGATGATTTATAACTCTAACTCCTCTAAGGTAGAGATAAGCAAACACGTTTCTGAACGTCTTTACTGCATACTTACACCAAACGCCATCGGGGGAGGGGGAGGGGGGAGGGGGGGGGTGTGTGGTGCGGTGCGTATCTTTAGCCCGTCCGTTCACGTTAATCACCGTTTCTGTCTTTTCCCCTCGGTTCGAGCACGACCACGGTACTTGGAACTCAACGCAACGAAAGATGATGATGTGTATGAAGCTGCTGGCTAGTTAGTCTGGTCTGGTCATAGCTGTGATGCAGATGGACTGAAACCATGGTGAGAAACTCAATGCCTGAATGGTGGGTATCGAAACAAAGACTGAAGCGGATTTGATAATTTCATAGCACTGTCAAGCAATGAGCTGTTTCCTCAGCTATTTGCTTGAACAGCGAATGTTCAAGCAAGATTTGGCCACCATGGCAAAAAAAACCCCCAAAAAACAATTTTTAAAAAAAGGTCACAGCTTTCCTTTCAATACAAGGAGGAGCCGAGGGTCCCCACGGTGGTGGTGGGGCAAAGGCCAGGGTTCAGAAAGGGCATTGAGCACAAACACTTTGTGAAGAGTTAGAATACAGAGCAGCACGACAGGGGCGAGTATGCCGTCAATCAACTCAAAACATGCTTCAAGGTAGATGGTCTACAGTTTACATAAAGCAACAAATTGAAGGACGTATCTCTCTTTACCTCTCCCACTCGCTTTCAGCTTTATAAAGCGGCTCTAAAACGTCCAGTAAACAACTGACCATGTTACAATTCGAGACAGTGATATGTATAGTTTTGCGGAGGTTTTGCGTAGTGTCTTAGTCTTTCCTCAGAAAGAAATGTCCAAATAATGAATCTGGGAGGGTAATAATAAATAATAGGTGGTTAAATGGTAGTAATAATGAATAATAGTGTGCCTACAGCAGACAAAAACACTTCAGTTAATAAATAAAATATACAAATAATCAGAATGGGTAATAGTACGTTGTAAAATAATAATCATAATAATCATAATAATCATAATACGCTCAAGTGTGGACTGCAGCTTAAATAATCAGTGAATATGTTTCTCTAAAGGCAACTCTTCCACTTCTTCGCCGTCTCCTCACCTGACTTGCTAATCCCTTTTTAATGAAGTATTCTTTAAGCTCGCATGATACTGAGAACACAAAGAAAGAAAAAAAAAACAGCTGGGAGATAAGGTCTAAAAATACAGGAGAGGGGGGAAAGCAGTCTAGTCTAGTAGGAGTTCAGGAACCGAACGAAATGGCAGCGATGCCGTTAGACCTCCTCACGATGTGGAAGACACTAAATATCAGTAGAAATTACACATCAGAAAGACTCGAGTCATTTGTTTACCCATTCAGACGAATATCTAGGTAAGAAGAGATGAAAAATGGCAGAGACCTTCGTGTGGCGTCGGGGGCGCTCATTCGGCGCTTAGACGTGTTTCTGGTGAAGATGCCCATGAGCAACGTGGAGTGGGTGAGTGAACGGCGTGGCACCAACCGTCCCCGTCGCAATGGATCCATCTACTCCCAAATCGAACGCGTAGAAGAAAAAAAATATATAAGCACAATATAGGCAGCTGATACACGAACAATCCCTCCTTTTTCCTGAAGAAATATTCTCTGGATAATCAGTCTTCTTAGCAAAGATAGAAAATGATCGGCCAGCTCTGCTGGTTTCAGTGCGTTCGGTGCGCCAGGCCAGAGTCCAAAGTAAAAGCCAAAGAGGGAACGAAGGGTCAGCTCCGGTGTGGGGACTCCGTACGGTGTGTAGGCTTTGTCGCAGCCGGGGCTTCTGAAGAGCTTTTGTGCTTGTGCCGGAACATAGTCTTAGCGCTGTGTGTCTGCTTCTTCGGGACGTGTGTCGTGTTTCCACCGCAGGCAATGAGAGGAGAAAAAAAGTATTATTAAATTAAGTGGAACGAAACCAAAAGAGAGAGAGACGAAATGAAGCTCTATGAACAAAAGAAGGCTGCGATGTCCCCTGACAAAGCCAAGCCCAGTCTCATCTGTCCAGGAGCAACTTAAGCGCCCGCTCGATGTTCATCCTATGACCGACGCGCGTCACGCCCAGGTCGATGAGGTCCTGCTTCTGCAGGCTGGGCAGATGGCTGCCCTCGATGTCGTTGTCCATGAAGGCGTCTCTGTGCTCGGACAGGTTGAGGCTCTCCAGCCAGTCGGCCACGTCCTGCTTGCTCCAGGCCAGAACGGGCTTGGTGGCGAAGGGCTTGTTGGAGGCGGCCTGGATGAGGGTGAGGGGCGAGGGCGAGCGGCTGCGGCCCGTGCCCAGGCTGAGGGGCGGCGTGGGCAGCCCGAACACGTCCGTCATTGTGGGGGAGGAGACCGAGGCAGGAAGTGAGGCAGAGGAGGCACAGCTCAGGCCAGAGTCTGGAGGGGACATGATAGGGCTCGGGGCGTGGGGGTGCGGGTGGTGAGGGTGAGGATGCTGTGGAAGTTGCGGGGGGTGTGAAGGGTGTGGCGAGGAAGGTACACTCTCGGACTGTCGGCACGGCGATGGGGAAGCAGGCACGTTTTGGCCGGATTGGGTGCTGAAGGAGACGGCGGTGTTCTGCTGGGTACCTGAGACAAGGGACACCGCGGCGTCCGGGTTTCTGCAGGAAAAGGTAGAGAGTGAGAGAAAAAGAGAGGGAAATAGTGAAAAAGCAAAAATCATAGAGAAAGAAAGGAAGATGGTTCAGAGAGAGGAAAAGAGATAAAAAGGGAAGAAGCACAGTGAGAGAGAAAAGTGTGCAGTCAGGGCTGGTAATGGATGAGTTTGTCCTCCTTTGCAGTAGTAACAGCCTCTACTCTTCTGAGAAGGATTAACACTAGATTCTAGAACAGTAGAGATGTTAGATGGAGCTCCATCACTCCAGAGAACACAGTTCTGTCTGCGTCCCGTCTAGCAGTGGTTTTCTATGAACTTTTTACATGTAAATTCATACAATCCACGACAACTGTTTCCCAGCTTCAGATCAGCAACTTAAAGTTAAATAGTGTTAAACATTATTCAGCTACAAACTTAATATGTTTTATTATTTGGATTCAGAATTAACTGGATTGTCATTATCAAACATAAACCTCATGTATGGTGTGCAAATGTTTGAACACCCTCAGTCACTACATTTATTCAGTCAATATATTTTTTAGATTTTTAAATGAAAATAAATACATATTTTCTATACAAAGCAAACTCAAATTTTTGGTGCACAGGTTCTACTTGATGACTGTTTACTTAAGCAAGATGTGGACACATTTACAATTAGAAAACTGACAATTATTTATATGTATTTATTTTATTTTGATAATTATGTTCCAATATGTTTCACTTATTTTTAGATATGTTATATATGTTATCTTTATAGGTAGCATTGGGGTGGGGAGGTCCCAAGACAAAGTTTCCACAATAAAGTGACTCTTTAATTTGACTAGAGGCCCTCAGTCTTTTGCTCATGACTCAGCTGCCCTTTACATTGTGTGAACGTTTCCTAAAAAGTGACAGCGATGATAAAAAGCAATGCATAAAAGAATGTGTAATGCTGTATCTGCAGCAACCCAAGCCACCCAGAGTTACCTGTGTGTGTGAACGTTGTGCTAATACACTGTGTTAGTGTCGTCCTGAGCCATCAGATAATCTAAAGCCAACTACACTCACTCACTATTTCCAAAGTGCCAGCTGAGGGCGTTTCACATACTTGCAATTTAACACTGCAAATCATAACACTGCATAAGAAACAGGCTTTTTATAGCATCATCACTTTCATACTAACAGTTTTATGGCTTGACAGGCTTCCATTAATTGTGCAAGCAAAATATGTATAATAAGTGACAAAATAGCACAATTAAAACCAAGATACGGTATTGGAATTAAACTGAATGTGTCTTCTCCGACACTTTCACGACACAGAAAAAAGAAAAAACAACACAAAAACATGTGCACTGCATATTCAACATGTCATTCCTGTCTTCCTGCCACAAAGTCAGTGGAAGACACAGCATGTCCCTTTACTCAGTGAGTTCTATAAACTGCCATGTTCCTGAACTGTCAGGGCATTTTAGGGTCAGTTCTGTGGTCTGTAAATAACCAAAGATTTTTATACTAAATGGGGCTCTGGCCTGAGTGAGGTCTGCAGTAGGAGGCAGCAGCGGTGCAGCTGTGTCGAGAAGATATGCCCAATATAGGTACCCAATATAAGCACATACGCACACACTTCAAGCTGCGCTGCTTTTTAAGTATGAGAACACTAGAACGCAGTGAAGATCTGCGTGCAACTTCAAACACGTATGCCTTTGTCATCAGTGGGTAACTGACGTTTGCACTGTTGGGTAAGCGGGGCTTTTGAAAAGCCTCATGGGGCAGTTTGTGTGTGATATGATGACTGAGTAATAAATGGGTAATGTTCCAAATTGACCGAGTGCACGCACACACACACACACACACACACCTCTCTCTCTGCGATGGTTTGGTCTGTGATCATCACACTGACGTTGCTCATCTCGTCCTCAAGGCTGTTCTCATTATTATGTTGCTAGGCAACCCTTTCTTTCACGGGCAGAGCACACACACTAATCTCAGTGGCTAAATGAATGTCTGTGTTACTGGACAGCAAATGCTGAACAGCAAATGCTGTTGGTGCTGGTGGTGAAGTTGAACGTACCTCGTTCCAAAATGAGTCCTACATCCTGTGGGAGAGTCTAACGCTTCCCCTGGCTTTGGTGCTTTGTCCTTGTTGACGTGTTGCAGGACCGAGTTCATCTCGGCCATCCCCTGGGGCTTGGCCTCTGGGCCATGGGGGTTTTTCAGATCCAGAGGTTCACCCCAGAGCTTTGAGGTTCTTTGTGTTGGGGTTTTCAGTGGCTCTGGTGGGGCTGTACCTGGGGGTGGTGGTGGGACGGAGGAGGGCACCCTGAAAGAGCCCATATTCTCCTCGTTCAAGGCGTCCTTGTAAAGTGCATTGCTCTTGTTGACGGCGTGCTTAGCCTTTGGCTTGGGCAGGACCTGCACCCTGTCCACCAGAAAGGCTTGTCCATCTGCATAGACTGTGCAAGTGTCTAGGGTCTCTCCTCCTTCCGACGATAAAGTGGAGATGCTAGACACAGTGGAGACTGTGCTGGTTGTCTCCAGCTGAGGGTCTCCACTGCTCCGGCTATCCACCTCAATGCCTGAGTCGATAATGGGCTCGTAGGGTTCCAGAGGCCCTGTGGGGAAGCTAGGAGGTGTGCAGTTGGTAAGGACTGTCGGTCTCTTCATTTCAGAGTTGTTAGTGGTTAAGTGGGGGTAGTAGGGAGCAAGGGAAGGTCCCCTCATGCCGTTGGTTTTCTGTTTTAGCAGCTCATTGATTGTCCCCGACTGATCTTCGGGGATGTCAAAACTGTTGGCAAACTCTAATGGGGGAGGCAGGGGTTCACCAAAGACAAACTCCTCATCAATGTCCACAGAGGCCAGAGGAGGTGGAGGGATACCAAAAGGAAGTTTGACTGGTTCATCCACAGAGCTGATGGTGATAATGGTCTTTCCCTGGGGAGCTGTGGACAGAGACTTGTTGGGTGGAGGGTTATTAGGTGCCGGCTGGTTGGGATCACGGAGTTCTCCAGGAGTACTGTCTGGACATGCATCCTCATCTCTCTCCCCTTCTGATAGACTGTTTTCCTCTGATTTGGCCCCATCTGTAGTGTGGACCATCAACAGCCCTGCTGACTTTTGCTGTGATGTGTCTACAATGTCAATCAGCATGTTCTTCTTCTCCTCCACCCTCTTCTCAGGCTTGCCCAGATCGTGTTGGTACTTTGATTCAGTCTCGTACTTGGACTCAGTCATCTGTCTCCGCAGGCCTCCCCTCGGCCGGCCCATGGTGGCAGTGCTGGAGAAGCTCACCTCCACGTTTGGCCGAAGCTTTGTGTCAATGAACAGTGGCTTGTTGAGGTCCAGCTTGGATTGGTCGCTCTTAAGTGGCAGAGGCTGGGACTGCTCCCTCATGGCCCGGTCTCTGGCAGCTAGAGCTAAGGCTAATGGGGAATTGGGGTCGAGGGGTTTTCCAGTAACAGGATGAACATAGTTTCCGCTCCCTGAGCTATAAGTCTTGTGAGCAGGCAGACTGATGGGACTGTGTCCTGTGCGAGTGTTCAGAAGCTCCCGTACCATAGTGGGCTCAGGGCTGTTGAAGTCTGTCACATTACCGCCTCCTCGTGGGATGCTTAGCAGGGATGAAGGGGGCGCCATAAGCCTGCGCAAACGCTCGTCACTGCTGAACATGCCCTCATCAATGGACTTAGAGTGTCTCAAACGTGGGACAGGGGTTGGAGACACATCCTCATCACCAGCATCTGTGGATCTGAAAGATGGAGAGTTCCTGTGCACCTCTAACCTCTTCTCCCTTGCTGTGCTGGAGGCCATTGCAGTTGCAAAAGGGCTGCTTGTGTTGAGGCCGTCCTCTGGGCGAAGTTGACCTGTGTGCTCTGGTGTATTCGTCTCAATCTCCATACTGCTTCCCTGACTACTCTTGCCACTGCTGCTGGTGGAGGGCTCTTTGATGATGATGGTGGGGATGGGAATGGAGCAGGTTTTCTCTGGGCTATCCTCTACATTGGATTGCTTGACCAGCATGCCCTTCCTCCTTGCGGGCTTGTTTGGCACAAACAGAGCAGAGTGACCCACTTTGCCAACATCCGAGTACGGGTTTTCGGGGATCTGGGCCCTGCGCATGTGAAGGCTCTGCTGGGCAGTTGGACTGTTGCAGGTCTCAGAGTTGTACTGTTCGGGGCTATCTCTGTAATACATGCCCTGCTCTCGCCAGGTTGAAGTCAGGCTCGAATCTCCTGGAGGTGTGCTATTTGTGGCAGGAGTTTGGGCTGTAAAACCTGCTCGGATTGTGCCGTAACCACGGCCGGCAGGTGGAGGAGCATTGTTGTGGGGTGGAGATGGAGGGGATATGGCTGGTGGTGGAGGAATGTCTTCTGACGTGTCAGGCATCGACAGGCTTCTTGTAAATTTCAACATGGGAGGAGTGAGGAACTGCTTTTCTTCTTCCGTTACGCCTGTGGTTGGATAACAGAAGGATTATTAGCAACCATATCTGGTAATAAAAGGCAAAAAAACAAGCAATTACTTAGATATCCTGTACATGCTATTTTTTACATAAAGACAACAAAAACCTGGCAAAAGTGGGTCCAGTGAAAAGAGGCAATCTTTTTAGTCTCGATTTGGTAACTGTTTGTGTCCTGTGACATAACATCTTAATGATTATTTATTTATACAGGATGAAAAAATACATAAAAGAGTCAGTAAATAAAAATGTCAGATAATAATGTAATAAAATATACATGGCCTCCAGTGAGCTGGATAGTGTTAAATAACATTGTAATGCAATCCTGGTGTTAAAGAAGACTTGCCTATGGACGTCTGCCGGCGCATGGTTCCCTTTGGTACACCCAGGTAAGGCCCTTTAGGACTTCCTGCGACTGGCGGGGAGTCCACTGATACGTCCTGGCTATTGCACAGGGACTGCACAACCACACAGATTCATGTTTAAGGTGTAGGAAAAGGACTTCATAATCTGCAGTGGGTTAAAACAGAGCTGATTGTTTCACTGACTGTTTTTTTCTTTTAGCGATAATTTAAAAATCTCTTTCTTCAAACTGTATTTGAATTCTATGAGGGAACACGTGACTACGTCATGTCCAACAGCTCCTACTCTACAACACATGGTTCAGTTTTCCTGTTTTCTTGTATCTACATAGGACAACAGCAAATGGTATGCCTTGAACAGTGAACATAATGCTAGTATAGGTCTCAACGTAAATACTTACATTCATTTCCGATGCCACAGCGAAGCACCTGCTTGTGGGCCGTGGTTTCACAGCCGCCACCCTCACGTCCACATTCGAGCTGTCCCACACAGGTTTCTGGGGAGGTACGACCTCCTCCACTTTATCTGCAAGACAACAGCGGCCTTATTTTAGGCTTTCAGGAAGCAGCAGCAAACCACAAGTATCAAAATCAAGCCATTATCCTCTCACAGGATCTACAAAAAAATCCAAACCAAGCAAGAGAAGGAGAGGGAGAGGAGACAGAAATAGGTACATTGACACTGGTCAAGGTCAAAGCCGTGCAAGCTCTTCCTGATTCCATCG
>JBBPDC010000032.1:9512751-9515251 GCA_037974485.1 Hemigrammopetersius urotaenia | reverse complement strand
ACACACTACATTACACACGACCGGATATCTAAAAAACACACACACACACACCCACACTACATTACACATGACTGGATATCTCCAAAAAAACACACACACACACACACACATACACACACACACACACACACACACACTACATTACACATGATACACCAGATATTTCAAAAAACCACAAACACACACACACACACACACACACACCGCAGGAAGGTGCATGCTAGGGGGTCAGAATGGGAAGACGGATTTCATACCTTTATCCACTTTTTCAGCCAAAGAAACAGGAAACAAAAAAATAAAAACAATAAATATAAACATCAGAACATCCTGCAACATTTGAATGCACTGGCAACAACATTCCCAAAAGACACACAATGAGAAGTGGCAGGAGTGTAAAGGAGGCTGTGGTACTTTAATGATCTGAAAAATATTTTTTACCACATCTGTGTGTTTTAAGAAGCTGGTCATTTCAGTTACTGTCTTAAAACAATGTGAGAAATATGAATAGCTGTGAAATCCAGTCACATTGTGTTTTAAATTGTGCTCCAAAACTGTGATTATAGTTTTCATGATGAAGCCCAACAGAAATGCTCCAAATGGGTATTTTCCATTTGTTAGTTATGTGTTAAATAATTTTGGCATATTGTTCTCTCACACACATTAATTTATTTAAACCTAAAATTAATTATACATATATATGTATATTTGTTCTTTATATATGTATAAAGAATATAAATATGTGTGAGCACCAAAATTAATTAACTACTAACCTTTTGGAGCATTTCCCAGAAAAGTTTTATTTAAAAAGTTATATGTATACAAAGTATTGATTATAGTTCAAATAAATTATTATTTGTATGATTTTAATATGTATTATTTGATCTCTTGTTTTTTAACTGGCTACTTCTACTAAATGCATTGCCAAGTTTACATTGGGTTTCCTATTGATGTTCTCTATATTTTATTTCAGTGCTTATCATTTCTTATCACTCCCTTGTTTTATTGTTCACACGATGAACTTCTCCTCCCTCCACCAGTGTCCCTCGGCGTGGCCTGTGTGGTGCTTACCTAGGTCCTCCAGCTCTGAGGTCATGGATTTGGAGCGCGTGGAGAGAGCGGTGGAAGGAGCTCTCCTGGGCGGCGGAGGAGCTACAGCAGCAAATACAGAGCAATTAATGCGCTTAGCCTGGCAATGAGACAGATTCTCTGTTCCACAGAGGCACTGAAGACCCCCAGCCACATCCAGAGGAAGCTCGGTGGGTGGGTGGGGCCTCGGTGAGAAGAGAGAACCAGACAGGCTACAGATTAGTACCAGGGTTAGTGAAATTGTAGATTAGTTTGAATCCATCAAGCATTATGGAGAAGCAATGATCTTCATTATGAGGGTTAAGGTTTGTTAATAACAGCAGTGCTGCTCCAGATGTTGAGATGTTCTCAGAAGGTCGTAATGAACGTACCTTTCTTTCGAGACTTGTCATCAGGGTCCAGATTCCGGCTGACCGTCACCACTTTGATGATAAGGTGATTTCCCCCGTGTCGAATCATATTAACCACCTGTTTGTGGCCCACCTTCACTACGTTGTCCTGGTTGACCTGGAAAAGATAAAGAAATGAGAAGCTCTGGACCTGATCTGCTTTTGCAGTGCTACATCTCTACACGCTGAAAACGGCTCATTCAGTCATTAGTATGTCATCAGGAGGCACTTAAAGTATGGCTGGTATGACAAGCACTTTTAAAATTAGAAATCAGAATCAAATAAATAGAAAATATCAAAAATTTCATTAATTAAAACTATTAGTAGTGCTTGTTTATGGATTTCATGCCAGAAAATGATGAGTAGAGTTTCCCTGACAAAATACAGTCTGATAAAAAAAAAAAAAACAAGCACTGGAACACACATCTGGGCACCTAGACTAACATAGAATAAAACCACTCGGCTAAAACACAGATTTAGTAAATCCTAGACTGGAGAACTTTTAGAAGTACATTGCCCTTTCTGCAAATCAAGATTCAAATCAACATCAAGATTCCAAGTTCCAAGAACAAAATACTCAGCATTACTGTTCAATAAATACTAACTACAGTTTTCATTTGGTACATCATTCAGCACCAGGTATTAGAGGGACTGAGCACTGTCGCAGTATAAAGTGTGGCGGAGGATTTGTGATTATGGAACTCGTAATGCAGAGAATGCAATTCAGCAATTTAAAGAGAATTAGTACTGACAGTTAAAGTATTTAAGGGGAAATACATGCAAATACACTGCCCTCCATAATTATTGGCACCCCCGGTTAAGATGTGTTCTTTAGCTTCTAATAAATTTACTTTTGTTCTAAATAATATAGGACCACAATTCAAGTGCATTTATTCAGTGGGAAAAAAATCCCACATTAAGAAATAATTATTTTATTATTATTAAATTATTATTAGCACCCCTGATGTTAATACTTTGTACAACCCCCTTTTGCCAACAAAACAGCACCTAATCTTCTCCTATAA
>JBBPDC010000032.1:9477643-9493623 GCA_037974485.1 Hemigrammopetersius urotaenia | reverse complement strand
GTCAAACAGAAAACACACGAAGCCAAAACAGGGGAAAACAGAAAACAGTGGCCCCTAACGGCCACCAGCCGTAACAGCAACAAAGTTTTCTGATTTTGATTATTTATTTACCATTACATTTTCTTTAAGGGTAATGCATTAAACTCAGTTTAACACAAAAATAAAATGTTCCGGGAGCCGATTTGGGGGCATATTTAGGGATTACACTATAAAAATAGGCCTATTTTTACCAAAAACACAGCAACGCCATTTTCCACTATATGCAGGTGCTCTTGGAATGTAACTGCCATGAAAAAGCAGGGGATTACTATAATCCACAACAATTCTGACTATCAATTTTAATAAAGATGCATAGCCACCAATCAGACATACTGTAGTACTGTGCAGAAGTCTTAGGCGCCTATGCAAATTGTTAAAGCCAGTTGAAGTGTCTTTCATATTTCATAATATCACCGTAAAAAACTCACTGCTCATCTAATCAGGTTTTAAACACACAACTATAATCGTTTCAAACAAGAACTGAGCCACTTTCATATTTAGTCCTAGACTGGATACATATCCAATTCATGAGCATGTGACCTTAATGAGAACAGCCAGAACAAAGTTAATATATTGATGTACATGTACATATCTGCACATGCACATGCGTCCCGAGTTGGGGATACAGCAGCAGATTCTAAATGCAGGCAGAAGCATTAAAGTGTCTGCCCATGTTTCAGCTCCTCCCCTAATAATGAGCAACTGAGGCTGGATCAGAGCTGCTGATCTTTGAAGATTTGTGCTGCCAGTTTGTTGACTTGTTACTGTTTTCGTTCACACTGACAGATATGACTCTCTTAAAGAAGCTGAACAATAAAGCTGCGTAGCCATCGAGGTTCAGATCTGGTTGGAAAAGATCGGATTTGTGCGTACAGTTTTGACACCAAAAGTACTCTGAACAATGGTCTTTGCTGCGAGTTCCAGTGTTTACCACTTTATAATCCATTACAGATGGGTCAACCTGTAACCAGTGGGCTGAGGAGTATAGATCAAAACGACTTGTTGTCCGGGCATAGTGAGCTATAAAAAACCTTGACCGTTGCTTCACTATTATTCACTATTAATAAATGTACTGTGCGTAATGTGTATTTGGAGTTGGGAGCTGATTCAGAAAGTGAAAGTAGGGCAGTTGTGTAATGTCAGATTGTTGCAGTCTGGGCAGCTAACAAGCATTAGGAGCTTAAAACGCTGTACATCTTCCCTGGAAAGAGCTCCTTTCCTGTAAGTCAGGAGGCCTACGACAGGAAGTAGACTGCAACTCATTGCCATGATTTCGCTCTGTGCGTCTCCATGACAACGTTCTCTGAGCGAGGGGTGTGTCTGCTGAGTAGGAGTTCAGCTGGTTGCTTATGGAATTTTCCTTTTTACCCCCCCCTCCGCCTCACCCCCCCCTAAGTTATCTGACGCCAAATGGAGGCAGCTAGCACAATATTTATAATTTTGATAATGTTAAACATCCTTACCATGAGGTTCCAGACTGATTGACTATTGACGTCTTTCCAGTAATTCTTCTCAGATCATGTAGCCCTCGAAAAGGTCAATAAAGCTTTCCAATATATGCATGGATTAAACCCAGTACCTCCAGCCCTCCCATCACATGCACTAGCAGGACCTCCTCTATTGCACTTCACTGTAAATAAAAAAAAAGGGGGGGGGGAGTAAAAAGCTCGCCAATTTGGGCCAAACGTGACCTTGGATTACATCACAGCTCTGATTTTTCTGACGCCTTCCTCGTGTCGGTGTTGAGCAATAGTGACCCGCAGCTCCAGCATTAGGGCCGCTTACATAACCAGCCATCTGACAATGAGCGCTTTTGCACTCTCTGTAAACCTTTTTTTCCCCCCAGCAAAATATTAATAAGTAAACAGTTGTTCTGTGGTGTGAAAAGGAGTCCGGACAGTAATTTTGGAAACGGATGGGATGGTATATGGGATGTGATGGGCTTCTGGTAGTCCCGAAGGACTCTGAGCAGAAATGAGTGATTCAGTGGGCAGATGCAAACGCTTCGGTTATGAGCACAAATATACTGTAGCAAAACCTCTAAAAATGGAACTTTGCTGGAGAGGGAAAACTGGCTTTCAATGTAAGTGAAATGAGATTTTAGTCCAAGTCATTGGTCTATTGGTCCGTTCATTACGACACACTTACAAACAAGGAAAGACATCCGACATCATACAAAAACAAGCTCGCATTGATTACATGGTTGTTGTAAAACCAGTGTTTGGAGACACCAGCGTTTTATCACTAACAGGGGTGTTAACTTTTACCAAGTCTAAAGATTATTTTTCATTACAACCACAACAGTGACACACATCTATTTTGATCAGAGACCTGAGCTTTAATTACTTTTTATGAGTCTGCAGGGTCTTTTGCTCCGTAAGACTGAACTGTTGATCCGCATTTTGTCGCTTTCCGACCGCCACAGCTGTGATGTCTGACACACTAGACCCTCGGTTCTCTCCCCCCCATCAAATAAATGATTCGACCACAAAAATCAAATTTTTTAATGATAAAAAATCTGAATACACGCGCACTACAAATGACATTAATGGCTGTTTTGAAGTTGGAACCATGTAAATATAGGAGGAAAAGGGGTCAAATTCCAGCTATAAAAAGAATAATGATAAAATAAAACAGAACGATCCACGATCACATTAAAAATACCTTTGCCTATCCTTTTTTTATTTTATGTATTAGCTCAGACATAAATCTCTCCATTGCGGTGGGGAAAGTAGGATAAAAATCCATTTCCACAGGTCTGGCAAATCTTATTGTGTTCCGACACGGTCAGCCAGCAGTTGGTGTTGGTGACAGACAGGACGTAAAGAGCCAGTACACGCTCTCCGGTGATTCAGACAAATTACAGCTGTCAATTCTAATACAGCATTCATACAGAATGTGTGGGTGACTCTTGATAAGTCAAAGAAAGAAAGAAAAAAGCAAGAACTCAAAGCGATATCCGACACAAGGGGAAGCATCGCTCCGATGTGGCGGTATACGCTCGACGATGTTATGATCAATTAACCCGACGCCTGTAAGCTACTGGGCAGGGGAGCGAAAGGCCAATTGGCTAATGAGAAGACATTTGATGTGCAACAGACCATGAATAATCGCTTAATGACCCTCACCGCTGTCCTTTCCCAAAAGCCTTTCGGTGTTAATTATTTCAAAAGTGACAAAAGAATCGGCCCTTTGGAACAATTTACATTTCATAATTGAAGAGGGAAATTTGAGGCCAGTGGATTAAGTGGATTCAAAGAAGCAAAACTTAAAAAAAACCCATTAATTGAAGAGCGTTCTTTAAAATGAGGGTTAATCCCTCAGGAAATTTTAATGCAGTAATGAATGATTATGAGATCGACAAAGATATCAGAACAGCGATGATCTGGCACTGGGGAAGAGCTCGTGAGAGAACATGCAAAGACCTGAACCTGCTTTGACCTGCAACTCTTCTTGACAGAGGTGTCAGGTTTTGGAAGAAATCTCCATTTAGATGCCCGGTATAAATCCTCAGACGACCTCAGGAGAACAGTGCACTTTGACAGTAATAATAAGTAAAAAAAAAAAAAAACTCATTTTCAGTTCCTGTGGGGTGTCTAACTAAAGAAGACGTAGTCCTCCTGAATTAGGCTTTGGGGATTTTAAGGCTAAGCTCCCTTTCTCTCTTTCTCTCTCACTCTCTCTCTCTCACATGCACACACACTCACACACAAACATGGATTATAAGAACATTTAATCTTACCTCGATGCATCAAAGCTGTCGTACGATCCCACTGTGTAATGTCGAAACAACTTCCGTCTTTCGGAGCGGTCTGCCCTGGCATCTGCAGAGACAAAACAAGCACTTGATGTTCACTTAAATCCACACAAAATGACTTAAAATCACTTGACATTCCACAACTGCCAGCAGAGATCAGGATCCGTTGCAAATCCCAACTATAACCAACATTTCTTCTGTTTCACTCATTCTAATGAATATGAATTAATATGCATGTCCAGTCTCATTCTTTTACAAACTGCATAATAACTACATACCATTTCTGAATGCTGTCCTTACATTTGTGTAGCCAACACATGTTTACAAGGTTCAAACTCCAAAAGTCTTGCTCAGCCATATTTAGGGTGTGTTTTTTTTTTACTTTGTTTGAAGACCTCTGAAAATAGTTTTTTGTCATGCCATGTTTACACAATATTTAAAAGAAAAAATATTTTCATTACATTCACTTTACTCACATATTATTATAGCTGAGGCTTTCCAGAATATAATAATATTTGTGAGTTTGACGTAGATGTTTTTAGTTAGATGAAATACTTAAAAATGTAAAGGTGTAGCAAATTGCCTGAAAGTGCCTGAAAGGCCTCAGACCTCAGAGGGTTAAAACGCTTTAAGGACAAATTTCAGATCTTTACACGATCATCACCACCACCATGAATACCATTATTGCCATAATCACAGTTTTAATTACCTTATTATTAGCAACACCATCATCACCATCCTGACCATAATTACGTTCACTATTCTCACCACTACCATCAACATCCCTGCCATCATTACCATCATTACCTTTTTTATAATTCTAATCATCATCCTTATCATTATTACCATCATTATCCCTATCATAATCAGAACAATCATAATTCTTACCATTATCACCATTATCACCCTCACCATTATTATCATAGTCACTGTTATCATCACCATCATCAGCATTAACATCATTAGCAACATCAACATCATTCACTGATCATAATGACATTCACTGTCATCATCACCATCATTGTCCTTATCATTACCATCACTATCATAATCATCATAATTCTTCTTATTATTACCATCATCACCATCAACACCATCAGCATTATGATCATAATCACTGTCTTCATCATCATCATCATCATCCTGGCCATAATGACAATAACTATCATTACTATCTCCATCTTTTCCATAATTACCATAATTACCATAATCACTAACATAATTATAATCATAATTATCCAAATAATTATTACAATCATCAACAACATCATTGACCGTAATGATATATGTTGTCATCATCACTAACATCATCCTTATTATCATTGCTGTCATTATCAGTATGATATCATAATTATTATAATTCTTATTATTACCATCATCACCATCATCATCACCATTCTGACCATAATAACATTCATATTATCACCACCATCATCAGCCTCACCATTATTACCATAATCATCATCATTATCATCACCTTCGTCATCATCATCAACATCATCACCACCACTGTCAACATCATCATCACCATCCTGGCCATAATTACAGTAACTATCATCACCATCATCAGCCTCACCTTTATTACCATAATCACAGTCACCATCATCATCATCATCATCACCACCATCATCGTCATCATCATCACCACCACTGTCAACATCATCATCGCCATCCTGGTCATAATTACAGTAACTATCATCACCATCATCATTGTCATCATCGCAGTCATGATGATGATGATGATGATCACATCATCATCATCACCATCATCATCATTGTCCTTACCATCATTACCATCATCATTATTATCATCACCATGGTTACTCGTACTATCACTATCATAATCACCACCACTATTACAATCTTGGTTATCACTATCATCTTCATCCTCACTGCCACCATAATCCTCATCACCATCAACACTATTACCTTCTTGATCTTATTCATTAACAACATCTCCATCATTACTATCATCAACATCGCTATCTTCATCACCATCATAATCATCAGAACATCAACACCACTGCCGTCATAAGCATCACCATCATCACTATATATGTCAGTGGTATTATGAATATCTTTATCATGATACCACATGAAAATGAGACACATGGTTTGGTCTTCCACTTGCATGAAGAAAAGCACAGGGGACAAAAATGCTTAACTGGTCAAACTGTGCAGCATATGTCACCATGTCTCAGCAGCAATTTCTGCTTATAAGTGAATCATACAGAGAAGATATGCTAGTGAGTGCAGTAAGAAAAAAAATGCACAAAGCACAATACTTGCTCTTTGATCAGTGACTAACTTCAGAAGAATCAATTGAAGCTCTGGGCTTCTGGTAGGAGAATAATGGCTTTCCTAGACACCAACACTTGGAAGGTCCATTTGAACCTCTTCAATGGTAAAAATCAGCACTTTGCTCCAGTGGTCAATGCAGCGTATTGACTCACTCGCCATCAGCAGCTGACCACAGCCACTAGAATGCTCTTTGAGGGGAAAACAAACACAAGCTTTGAGTAAAGGCAGATATTGACCAAATGCTATGGAAGTGAAGCTAATGAAATGTCCACTGGACAGTCAGAATAAAAAAAATCTTCTTTCCCCTTTCTGCAGATAAAGTGAAAGTGTCAAGTCTAGTGATCTCGATATCAATTGGCAGTGAAAAATTAAACACGAGAGTCTTTCTACATGTAGAGCATGTATATAAGAAAATACTTTATTACAAGAAACAAAGTTAGAATTTCTGTACGGAGGAGAAGAAACTGTAAAATTGTGAAAAAGTCCTCACCCTGTAACACAGTTAGCTCTAGGGTTAGCATTAGCTAGCTAATGGCTAGCATCAGCTCACTGCCAGACAGGCTATCCGTGTGTGTGTATGTATATCTATGTATATATAGACAAAAGTACTGGGACACACCTACTGGGACTATTGACTTCAGGTGTCCCTTTACTTCTGGAGAAGGGCTTCTGCATAACAAGACATTCTGGACAGCACCATGCTTCCAACTCTGTGGACCCAGTTTGGGGAAGAACCTTTTCTATTCCAGCGTGACTGTGTCCCAGTGCACAAAGCAAGCTCCATAAAGACATGGCTGGTCACACAGAGCCCTGACCTCAACCCCAACCAGCACCTTTGGGATGAACTGGAACGGAGATTGTGATACAGACCTTCACGTCCAACATCAGTGTCTGACCTCATAAATGTTCTACAGGACGAATGGACACAAATTCCCACAAAAACTCCAAAATCTTATGGAAAGTCTTCCAAGAAGAGTGGAAGCTGTTATAGCTACAAAGAGGGACAGAATCCATATTAAGGTCTATGGATCTGAATGCAATGTCATTAAAGTCCTGTTGGTGTAATGATCTGGTGTCCCATACATATACAACATAGTCAACTGAAAAATTCAATGCAAGAAATTAACAACAAGAAAATCATTAATCTGTTGATCCAAATGCATCTATTTGAAGGGCCTAATTAGAGTTGGGTCATGACACCTGCAGTAAACATACAAGCTGTTCTTCATGAATTTTATATACACTCACTTTATAGACACAATGAAAATATGCATCCTTTGTACATGAACGCAATGTATCACAGTACCTGCCAGTTTACTCACAGGAAAATGATATACACATTATAATCGAGGGGATTCAATGCATTTTCGGTGCATATTCATCCTCTTCTTGATAGACTGTTTAAATACAGAACGCACACACCATCCCTTCATCCCTTTCTGAGACTGGGGGGGGGGGAGGGTCTTTAGTTCTTGTTTTTCTTGTATATGTTCCGCTGTATTTGGCAGGTTGAGGTTTCAAACTGCACCGTTTGCATTGTTCACTGCAGTTATGTTGATACATGATGATATCAGTTGTCAGGAGGCTGCGTGGGATTCAACACTTTCCCCCTCCATCCTACTCACTGCTTAGCTGTTAAAGTCACAGGCTCTCCATTACTTTGTTGTGCAGAAAACATTATGCCATGTGGATGATGCAGAACGCCAGCTGTCTCCTGCTCGTACAGCCTTTTTACCGCAACGCTTTGTGAGGGCATGACGACAGTTGGCCTATTATTAATCTCGTGTTTATTTCTGCCATTTTTGCCAAACCTAATAAATAAAAAAACACCAAGCAATGTAAGCAACACTGATAGTGGTCAGTCGGTGGTGTGTGAGCTCTCAGCTTAATGCTGTAACGCTTAAAGCCACAATAACACATGATCGATTTGGTTATTATATGTCAGTGTATTTTGGGGTTATGTACAGAATATGAACAAAACAGAAGGTGATACCTAATGATTTAGAGCTATTTTAGACATAAGCCAGGTAATAATAAATAAACGATTCAGATGCAGCATTAATCAAATCTCTGTAATGCTGTCATTTTTCTTTAACAGCTCTGATGCTGTTCTCCCGCAAGAGCTCTCGAGCACTCATGCCTCACACACATACATACACACACACACACACACACACACACACACACACACACACACACACACACAGATATATAAGTATGTCCCTGTTCATGTTCATGGACAGAGTGTAGATGATAACAGAATATTTGTGTGCATACATCTATCTATTAATCTCTAAGAGAGAGAGAGAGAGAGAGAGAGAGAGAGAGAGAGAGAGAGAGAGAGAGAGAGAGAGAAGCACTATTAATTAGCACTATTAACCTCAGAGCACTATTAATGGGGCATAGTTTCAATTATGTGCACATTTCTACTAAAACAATTTCACATTAACCAACCACTAAACAGTACAGAAGCCATTAAAGGAATAATGCAGCCTTTAATCAAATGTGGACATTTTTGCCACACATGTAGTTGATCAATCAATGTACGTTTGGTGTCCAAATTTGGTTTCATTGGTTTTTAACTGCAGCTGCCAGGCTAACACTAGTTTTAAACTCAATAGTCACCCAAATATCCCAAATAATTTATGTAAAAATAAATCATCAAAATGTCTTTCAAACCACAAAAACTGCACACAGATGCTCCTTAAGGTTGCACAGACTTATTAATGTGGTTTAGGGCTGTTTTACTTCCTCTTAGTGAATTGTGTTGTCTAAAGTGTCTTGGTAGCTGTGAAGTTTAGATTTTTATAACCTACATTAAGTCACACAGTGTCCTAAACCTCATCAAAAAGTCTGCTCCATTTTATTGAAGAGCTGGATGCATTTCAAACAGAATGAGAAAAGTCTTGGTGATACATTTTTGCAGAAACTATTTGGGAAATTTGGGTGACTATTGAGTTCTAATAGTTCTTAGCAACATTAACATCTGGAGCCTAAATTTCTTGGCTGATCAAATCTATGTGAGGAAAATGGAACATTGTGAACTATTCCTTTAAAATCAAAAAGTTAGAGAACATAAGGAATATAATCTGAAAGCTGACACAAAGTAACAATGGTCTGGAGATTTAATATCGAGGCTTCACATTGTGATCATGATCACTAGGCCTGTGAGTTTCACATCACAGGCCTGTTTGGAAAGTGTAACCCAGGTTCAGCACCTTAATAGACTTTAAACAAGAATGCTGTCAAGACTTCTGATTGGTTGTCTATATCGCATTCTATTTGCATGTCATTCATGCTAGCATTTCTTGACTAACCTGCACAAATTTACTGCACTCACTAAATACACCCACCTTTTCTGGTTTAATTGGAAATGTATTTTTCTTACTTTTACAGTGGCTGGATTTGGTGTGAAATTCTACATTCAGGACAAACTCATTCAGATGTCTGAGTGGAACCAGACCTCTGACCCTAAAAGTTACTAGTTAAGTGAACACTTAGGTTAGACCTTTGTGAATTTATGAAAACATTCAAGGTAGAGGGAGGCATACAAGCAAAATATTAGATTTGACACTATTTTACCATTTTCAACATTAAATACATTTACGCCATTTATGCCCTAACTACAGGGGACAGTCCCCTGGAGACAAATGGGGTTAAGGGTCTTGCTCAGGAACCCAGTAGAGGTTTGCTGAAGGTAGGATTCGAACCCATGACCTCTTGATCCAGAGGTAAGTCTCCTAACCACTAGGTTCCACCATCACCCCAATTACAAACTTGTATAGGTTCACACAAGTTAACACTTTCACACTAGTTGCACCCGGTTCCATTCACTACCGCTGTAAAGGAATTCAGCCACAGGTTTCTTTACTATGAACTATTTCACACCAAACCCACTTGGAATGACAAGGCAGAGATGCAAAATGATGTAGAAATAAAAACCAAAATGGGTGAAATTCCAATTTAAGCCACAACCTATTTTAGGACATCTTTTTAAAGAAGATATTGTTCAGATGCCGAAGTAGATATTGATCCCAGTATCACTTTTGAAAAAAGTGAAAAAAGATTCTCAGCCGTAATAACGTTATTATTAAAATCTGGATTATTGTATATTCAAGATTTTAAGCATCTTATATATGATTTTCCAGTCCAGCAAAGAAATGAAGTGGATATTTCTATGTGACATTTTTCATTTCGATACTGTCGTCAACAGCGGGTTCAAGCATCCTCTGCGCTAATTTATAACACGAGTAAATTTATTACGTGCACAACAGCGGCACACACTTGAATCAACATATTAAACAGAATGCCTGGCCACTCTGACCACTGCTCTGAAATCTAAAATAAAGGGAAAAAAATCTTCCTCAAAATCTACACGTTTCACAGCCAAAGTTATCAAAGTAACATCTACAGTACCTCCAAAATGAACCTTCTTCCGGGATCTTGGAGTTTCATCCATCTGGCTCACTGTTGCCTTCAAGCCCAGAGCCAATAGCAGGGAAACGTTCGATCCCGCAGAAAGAAAGAGTAAGCACTTCTCTCTCTCTCTCTCTCTCTCTCTCTCTCTCTCTCCCTCCTTCTATCTCTCTCTCTCCCCCCTCCGGCCCTGACGCCCCACACTAGCTCCACATATCCCCAAACTTTTTCTTCCCCCTCGCTCCCTAAAACAGGTGAGAACTAACTGCCCACATCATGGAGGGAGAGAAGAGAAGTGTAGCATTGAAAAGCTCTAATGCAAGCTCTGTTCTCCCTGCTGGAAGAGGGAGAGAGTGTGTGCATGTATGTGTATGTGTGTATGTGTGTATATGTGTGAGTGTGTGTGTGTGTGTGTGTGAGAGAGAGAGAGAGAGAGAGAGAGAGAGAGAGAGAGAGAGAGAGAAAAGATGGTACAAAAAGGGAAAAAAAAATCTTGCAAAGGCCCACTCCTTAGCAACAGGGTTGTACAGTGTAGAGCACGTTTCCATGGAAATGTATCAATCAGGAATGTGCATGAGTGTTGCTCTGAAAGGTTCAAGAGACATCGGCACAATCCTCATGCTATTCTAAACCCAGCAGCAGCAGCAGCAGTAGCACAGCGCTTATCCAAATCAGCTTCCTAACACCGCACCACCTTGCCAGGGCGGATGGGGTGATCTCCATTCTGCAGCGTGGCACTTGTTCTTATTGGAGTTATATTACAAGTACACTACAGCGGTAATCTCAGGGCATTGTCACAGTACTAGTGAGGCTATTTTGTGAAGAGGAACTCGTTATGCCAGTCATACAATGCAAGACAAGACCTGTGTCTGCATGACAATGACTTCGAAGTATATCAGGGAACATCTTGCACACAGTGCAGTTAAACCAGAGGTGAACCCTCAGGGTTTTCAGAGGAAGCCTAATCATTCCTAATAGGGCTGTTGCAGTTGGTTCACTTAGTAATCAAATAATTTAGCATTTTTTTCTGACTGCAACAACAACAAACGTTCAGTTTCACTTCACATGCATGACTACAAGCATGCATAACTATAAAAAAGCATGCATTTGTGAGATCCTGCTGGTGTGGGTTTCCTCCCTTTTAATGATGCTCACAAAAGCAAACAGAGTGCTAATATCTCCTCCACATCAAGAGGGTACAGACTACTGAATAAATGCATACATACTGAATATGGCTTCTTAATGACCTGTGGATCCCTTCTTTATCAGGAAAATTGCTGAGCATTTTTCAAGAATCTACTTTCTTAAAATGATTTTCAATGATGTAATTATGAAGTAATAACATTGCTAATGTCTGGGAATTCAGATTTTTTTAAGCAACAGGATCATCTATGGATTTTAATTGATTATGCAAATAGAATTCATTGTTAGGTTTTGATTTTAAACATAAGTGCAAAATTCTGTATGAGATTGACCACCAACATAATTAGGAAGTGAGGAATCAACCAATTTATGGCCTGATTTCCAGCAGATGGGACCAATTTAGACTGACGGAATATGTGCCGCAGCCTAACCATGTTTAGTCACTCATCACTAGATGTATGCCAAATAAATAAAAGTTTAAAATAGCTATGTAAAATGAATATTATGTATGTTAATGCCTACATGATATGACTTCTAAATACAGTATAAATACAATATACATGTACATATATACTGTGAGGCGAGGGGGGCGGAGCACCCTCACAGGCCCGCAGGACTGAGTGCAGAGCTCCTTGCTTTACGAGAACCAGGCAAGATGAGCTGAGAAAGGAGCCAGAGCTCTTTAAAACACAGCTCTCTGACAGAGAAGGGAACGAGAATGAGAGGACGGAGGGAGAAGAACTCCCTCCTCTTTACCATTGATTGGTACTATAACACTCGTTTACATTGATTAATGTTGTAGAGCATTTATATACAGTGTTAATCTTTTATATAAAGTTATTTTTTCAATTTTCCTTTTGATGTGCTATCTGTCACTGCTAAAATTAACCTACCATTAAAATGATACTGTTCTGAGACTTTTCATTTCTTTGTTATTGGACAAACTTACAAAATCAGCAAGGGGTCAAATAATAATTATGTTAGGGGTGTCAAGCGGCGTCTCGCCTGTTTCACTTATACACATCACTGGGTGGGGAGAAAAAATAATGATTTTTAAAAGTCAACCCCTAATATAATGGTCGCGGTGCCCACACTCAAGCCTGATTTAGGGCTGTTCAGCGCTTTGCGTTGAGGTGATATTTTACACATGATGTTTTCCAATGGTACAAAAATTCCTTATTGCATGAATTGCAGATAACGATACTATCAACTGTTCATCTGTCCATTTCTAAACGTAAACTTTCCAATGCAGCGCATTCTCGTCTTCATTTTACAGAGCACCAGAACGGGGCGGCGGCTCAAAGTCACGTGGTGCGATTAATCAGCTAATTGTTTTTAATGCGTTATTGTTTCTGTAATTAATTGTAATTTACATTTATGGCATTTATCAGTCTCTTTTATCCAAAGCGACTTCCATTCCCTAACTACAGCAACTTAGGAAAATTAACACGTTAATTGGACACCCCTACTATATATATGTGTGTGTGTGTGTGTGTGTATCTGTTAGAGCATTACATAAGTGATAATTCTAGTAGTGCTAGTCCATATCTGCATTAATACACTCTCATTTGTGCTGATTTGTGTTTTCTATTAGAACATTTTTAAACATTTAATTAAAGGAGGAAATTCCTCTACGCCTCCTGTTCTCTCCAGACACAAAAGCAAAACTAAAAATATTGTTCTTTAAAGTATCATTTTAAAGGAAATGACAAAACATCAGAATAAGAGAAATATTACAGTGTTTACGGAACCTGAATAAATCAAAGAAAACAAATCTCTCGTTCTCTCTTAAACAAAATGGCAATAATGACCTTTGAGGAACTTCTAGTAGTGTTTCACCATCCAACTGGTCTCACTGTGAGAGGAGAGTGTCGATTACAGCAGTGTTTTATACGTTTCCTCATTAAATAAGATGTGATTCAGTTGATCACTAATCAGTCCCTCATAAAGCAGAATGAGGTGTTTGTGTAGGAATTTAACAGACATTTCAGCGATCTATTTCAAAATAAATTTCAGCGATCTATTTTTCCCCCCAAAGCTGTATAACAAGTTTTACAAGCTTAAATATCCATATCTAATCTAAAACAGTCCAAAATTGTTCTCATGCATCAATGTTAGCTTAGATGAAGTCTCATAGGGCTTTCAGCAGAACCTGGCCTTAGTGCAGAGTTGTTTTTGTCCTTGTTTTTGACAGGTTTTGGCAATTATGGCCTGAACTGAAGGCCTAAGCTCTCAGAGCGATGGTTCACCACTGAATTACACACAGACTGAAGTGCACTACGTTCCAGTACAAAGGACACGACAGTGTGAGACTGGCTAATTTATGACTCAAATAAATTCACGATTGCCAGCTTACAAACTGACTCTTCTCCCCAAGGATGCTCTAAATGTGTGTCATTTCCACATATAACACCACTCGCATGTTCTCACTCCTGTGTGTTTGACGGATAAGCCACTTTCCACAGCTACAGATCTGGGTACACAGAAGCAGAATGCATATGGAGGCCAGTTCAGCTCCCCAAACAGCTGAGCATTTCTCACCTTTCACACTCACTGATGTCCTGCATCCACAGGCCTCCGGCCTCGGAAGACAGAGATGCTAAATTTAACACTCAGGAATAAAAAGAGAGTGATTTCATCAGATTTCAGGCAACAAGGCCACATTATATGCAACGAAAAGACACTCACGTTATGTAATTATGATCATCGGCTCTTAAAATGTGACCTTTCCTAAATTTCCGCACACACAATACATTCATTTATGCATTCATTCATTTTCTGTTCAATCCTTACTAGGGTCCCTAAAGCAATACATAAAATATTCAAATTTGAGTACAGGGGGTCTCAACATGTGATGTTTTCAGTTTACGACGCTCTCTCCCATAACTAGTTTGGTTGCGTGCCGCGGAAGAATATGCAGAATATGCAGAATAACGCAGCGTATAAGGGAGTCGGTGCCCCACAGTACTCTTGCTGACGCCATTCCCGACTGTTAAAAGTGGGGTGGTGGAAGCTAGTGTGTTGGATACTTGCCTCTGGACTAAGAGATAATGGTTCGAATCCTACCTTCAGCACCACCACTGGGTTCCTGAGCAAGACCCTTTACCCCAAGTTGTTCCAGGGAGACTGCCTCCTGTAGTTAGGGAATGGATGTCGCTTTGGATAAAAGCTGATAAATGCCATAAATGTAAATGTAAGTGTTTCTGTACTCATTATTGTCATTTTATCCTGTTACTACAGTACAGTAAAAATGTACAGTATGTTTGTTATTTTCCTTTATGCCCTAGATTATGGGGATTTTATTGTTTCATGATTGGTAAGCGAATCAGACTAGGGTTTGTTTAGACAAAGACCAAAATTCGGGTTACATCACTGTTGAAGGAACGGATCTGTGTTGAAACTCGAGGACCCCTGTAATAACACCAACCAGCAGTCAGAACCAGAGCCACACACTGGGCCGCTGATCAAAAGCCGCATCCTCTCGAGCGCGGCACCACATGACTGGAGTGGAGATGTTACAGTGAAGAAGCTGAGTCAGCCCGCCCCTCTCTCGACTCGCCCCCTGAGTCACCAGGGCCAAAAGCCCCTCGGTCAGTCACAGCTGCTGTTTGCCACGACTCGATCTGTCCGCGGCAAGCTGTCATGAGCAGCACTATTCTGCTACGAGTACTGAGCCCACGCTGTTGGACTGTACACGAGGGTCTGTGAGGCACAGCGAGACCAAATCAGCAATAAAACAGAGGCTTTAGTGTGTCTGAAAAACAATAAAGCCACTGCAGCTGCTCCTCTCCGGCCGCTCTGCTCCTCATTACTGGAAAAGAAGGGAAACCTGCGCTTGTCGTCCAGTTTAATGGAAACGCTTCCGCTCACCTTCAGGTTTACAATTACAGACTGCAGCCCTAACGCTGCTTTTAGACAACAGCGTCTGTTTTCAAAAACCAGCTAGAGATTCGAGATTCTTTACTTGTCACATGCATAGTTATACAAGTACAACACGCAGTGGAACGTATCCTGAATTGCTCCTTTTTATAACTCAGCTAAAAATATAACAATTACAATTTAAAAAAACATAATTTACATTGAAAACACTGATCTAAAATAAAAAAGAACGTAAACAAGGAACACAAGTTAAAGCTAGAGGTATTTTTAAGTAAAGGGTAGCAGCAGTAATGTAAACACAGTAATGTGATGATAAATAATGTCACATATGGGAAATAAGTGAATATAATATGACACTGTCAGAGTGGGGGCTGCTAGGCCCACACTCTGATTTGCCTCTAAGGGAACAGGGACGGGACAGGCAGGCTGGCATACTGATGCTCAG
>JBBPDC010000032.1:9452387-9469230 GCA_037974485.1 Hemigrammopetersius urotaenia | reverse complement strand
TATATATATGACCATATGATCTTCATGCAGTTTCATGCGCAGAGTCTTTATGCGACCTTTTCTAGTCCCACTAAATCCATCTGATCTGTTTGATCGGTTGATCGGTTTGTGGCTTTAAGACTGATGCGCATAACTGATCTGTATTAATTGGCTGCCCTCGTACAGAAAGCAGTCCAGGCTGAACAATCAAGCTTTCTTCTCTGATTGTGACTGGGTGTGGCAACCCAGAGCAAAATAAAAAAAAAAGACTCTTCTTTCTCCAGCCTGTTTCTTCTAAACAGAACTGAGGTCAGTTTAACATCAGTATGAGATTCTGACCATTGTCTCCCACTTCTTAAATTCAGCTCCTGAGAAAGAGCTTCTCAAATCTCAGCCCGATCCCAGTAATATCTTCAGATCAAATCTCTTTTCTCTCTCTGCTCTGATCTTTATTCAGTTCAGACCATCAGATCTTCAGATCCACCAGAAGATCCAGAAGAAAACTTGGTTTCTTATAAATGAGCCTGAAATTTGTCTAAGTGATCAAATTCAAGTCTCGACTCGTAAGTTCAGACTGTTTAGATCCATAATGTTGTTTAAGAGAAGAAACTGAGAACCGATGAGAACAGCAGGAGAATTTTGGTCTTTAGTTGATTTTCTCTTTTGCTCTTTATTTATTCTAAAGGGGGGTTTAGGAGAAACAGGTCAGACTCAATAATCTCCAGATAAGAAGATGATTTATTTCTGTAGTGAGCAGAAAATGCATCTATCCTCTAGTTCTGAATCCAGGAGATAATGAATGAATGCACTGGTTTATATGAAATAGCAAAAAAGGGATTCAAAACTGTCTGCTTTTGCAGGTTAATTTCTATTCGTGGACTGCATGGGCTTAAGAATGGGTGATATGTTCTGAAACGTTAATGTATTATTAAATATTTATACTGAAAAAAGTACATAAAAATATATTTTTTGAAATGTTTCAAAATTGCAAAATTCTCAATGAGATTAATTTGTTTTCTGTTGCCTGAATGTACAGCACATTGGATCAACTTCTGTTGTTTTAAAATGTATTTACAAATAATCTGACATTGACTAATATGCACATAAACACAATAGCTGATGTATTTTGACAGTAGCTACAAAAGGACATTAGTGGGTGCACCATAAAGCGTCTTTCTGCCAGCAAAGTGAACATTAGAATCAATACAAACAAACAGTAAAGCAGAAAAAGTATCAGATCAGTTCTGTGTGTAACAGTAGTTGATATTGTGTGAGCTGGTGAGGAGAACACAGGTTCGGTTCCAGGTTCCTCCTCGGTTCCTCCAGCCGTTGTTTGGATGGTGAAACTCATCAGAAGCCCCTGATTTAGTTTAATGAAGGACTGATCGAGTCCAACCAGGTTTCTGATGAAACTACAGTAATACTGAAGAACTCACTGAACGGTACATCACTATTTACTGTAGGATAATATCTATATTTATTCTTTTTAGTTGTATTTAGAATGTTTAGTGAAATGAATGTGAAAAAACTCTCAGTGCTCATCTAAACAGTTTTAAATGATAATTTTCACAGTTGCTTCAGTACTGTATGTCCCCATGCCCAGCCTCCTCTTATCACACTCTACATGTTGGTGACCTTGATACGTTACAGTGTTTGGTGTTGTTGCTGTAGCCAGACTCAGTGCGGCCGGAGTGGATCAGGTGCTGTGCTCATTCAGATGCGAGCCAACCTCCACTGCTAATCCATTTAACGGGCAAATGCCCAAATCTATGCCACTGTTCCAGGGCCCAGGGGTGCACTGTCGATCCTCTCAGCCCCAACTGCCTCGTGTAAAATCTCAATTTGAAACAGATGAGTGGAGCTCAGTGGCCTCAAATGTCTGGAGAACAACAAGCAATTATATTTCTCATATAAAGTCACCAGTCATCGAACAAGACAAAAATGAGAGAGACGAACATGGAACTGGTGAAGATACAGACTAGCTCTTCATACACACCCTGGCCACTTTATCGGAAACCCCCCTCTGGTAGCTCCACCTTGCTTCAGCCCGTAGCCCATCTGTTGATGCACAGTTTGTATCAGACGTCCTTTACACCGTCATCAGTGGTCAGTTTCAGACCACAGAGCCAATACTGGCGGGATATTTTTGGACAGCGGTCCACTCTCAGGCTAGCAGTGATATCAGGAACATTGCTGTGCTTGATAGACTCGTATCAGCATCACATAAAAACACCACCAGGGTCACTGTCACTGCAGGTTCACCACCCTAAGAGTGGATGAGCCCTATGAGAGTATTCCTAACTACGGCAGAAACACCAGAAATAGCCAACCTTCACAATCCTGCTTGCGCGAATGCAAAAATAAGCAAAACCAATGATGAGAAGCAGCATAAGTACAAGCCTTAAAAAGGCCCATATCATACATTTTTCTTGCATTTTAATTATTTATTTGCTGTCGATATTTTTTGCAGGTTTATGCACTAAAACCTTTTATTGACACCATGTTTGACCAACTTAAATGAGGCATGCATTCTGTAAATCCTTGAGCATTTATTAGGGCTGATGTTAAGACTGTATTTCCTGTAATAAACCAAGCTGTTTATGTTACTGTGCCATTAAGACTGAGATACGTAAATGCATTTTGAAATTTGATTGGCTGTTTTCATTTTTGCCTCATTCAAAAAGCAGCCAGGATTATAACTTTATAACTTCCGTGTGAGTGGGGGTGGCTAAACTGCTGTAGTTCATTTTTTGTAACTTAATCTCCATGTATGCACAGTGGAGTGAAAGGTACAAGATGAAACTTGAACAATGTTTACCTAATGCATGTTCAGTTCTATGAAAGGGGCCCTTTAAGAGCTTAGCGCTTGTTAAAGTGTGATGGGTCTGCTTTGGGGGCCATAACTAAAGTAAATCTCCGCAAAACAATGCAAAGTGTGACTATATGTTTTTCAATAACTCACACGTCCTTGGAGGAGAAACGGCTCTAAAAACTAGTATAATCAAAATAATAATATTAACAGGATTACATTTCTGCAAGAAAATGTGCAGTGTGATTGTGCGGATGCTATGGTAACTGTGGATGTTAACTGTGGATGCTAGGCGCTTGCTATGGTGCTACAGGTGGTTGCTATGGTAACTCTAGTGGTTGCTATGTTGTTGCTAGGTGGTTGCTATGATGTTGTACAGAAGACCCCATGGAATCGCCACAGGCTGCAGAACCGATTCTTCAGTCACGGTTGACCATTGGCCAAAACTATAAACATGCTCTGCCCAGCTGGCCAAAATCCCACAAAAACTCACTCAAAACACAACAAAACTCTTAATTTCCTTTTACTCACATTCGAAGAAAAATTAGCTTGGACTCACGCGCCTCCCAGGCGGTCCTTGTGGATTTTGGAAGGTCAGAACGACTCGTGGGAGTCGCGTCTGAATTGTAACAACCTCTACTATTGGTTACTGCCGGAAATTGATGTGAACATACACCAATCACAGTGTAAAAAAGGTTTTATTAGGAGATGTACCTCCAAATAACAACAGGTGTGGTAGCATTGGATCTGGACAAGAAGGAGAACTCTGGGAGTTGAAGGGGTGTGTTGCGATTCTGTCTTCTCACACCGCCACACAGGTTCAAGAATCTCGCGATTTCGGTTTCATGTCGCATATCTACAGCCCTAGTGTCAATACTTTTAACCAAAGGAGCAGAGTATTGCTTCATGCTTTATCCAGATTTGAACCTTCAATGATAACATGCAACAATACAAACAGACCAGCAGCTTGTTTACAATGTCTTACAATACTTAAACCAAGCAGCCACACCCCTGTGGCCCGGTGCAGAGGGGGCGGGAACTGACCTGCTGTGGCGCTGGGGGGTGTGTCTCCGGGTGTCACCCTCCCCCAGCCGGCCCAGGGAGGGCGAGCGACTGCGCGGGGGGCGGCTCCCCCGGCCCATGGTCTTCACCGTGCCATTGGGGCTGTTCTGCATCTGCTGGGGCCTGCGGGGCGACAGGCTGCGCAGCGGCGAGGGCGAGCGCGAGGGTGAGCGGGCCGACGGCGGTTTGTTCACGTTCAGGTTGTTGTCGCTGTTGGAGCGCAGGAGCACCCGAGGAGCAGCCAGAGTACTCCTGCCCGTCTGAGGCTGCTGAGTCCGACCCCTGCCCGAGCAAACCGCCGGAGCCTCCCGGAAAGGCACTGAGAGAGAGAGACAGAGAGATTGATAGGGAGAGAGAAAGAGAGAGAGAGAGAGAGAGAGAGAGAGGGACAGAGAGATTGATAGAGACAGAGAGAGAAAGAGAAAGAGAGCAAGAGGGCGAGAGGGGGAGAGAGAGGGAGAGACACAGAGAGAGAGAGAGAGAGAGACAGAGAGAGACAGAGAGACAGAGAGAGAGAGAGCGAGAGAGACACAGAGAGAGAGAGACAGAGAGATTGATAGAGGGACAGAGAGAGATTGATTGATAGAGAGAGACAGAGAGAGAGAGAGTCACAGAGAGAGAGAGACACACACAGAGAGACAGAGAGATTGATAGAGAGACAGAGAGACAGAGAGAGAGAGATTGATAGAGAGAGAGACACACACACAGAGAGAGAGAGATTGATAGAGAGAGAGAGAGAGAGAGAGAGAGAGAGAGAGGTGTTTTCTATATGAAAGTGAAAGACAGTCATCAAATATGCATCATTTACCACTTTACCAAATATGCCACTCTATGTCCAGCTAAAGGGTGAATGTAGCTAAACAGTAATGGAAGCCTTTACCCCACCGTTAGCAAAGTGCTAACTGTGCAGCTAAATCATTAGAGCCATCATACAGAAAGTGAGAGAGAGCAGAAGAGTAAACCAGAGATGGAGATGTTCAGATTTGTTTCAGAGTGGTTTAATTGAGCTCAACAGCTGTGTTTGACAACATGTTTGACAAACTTAAATGAGGCACGAGTTCTGTAAATCCTTGAGCATTTATTAGGGCTGATGTTAAGACTGTATTTCCTGGGACCAGATACTTCTGTCAGCTTCCACAGCCGGCTGGACCAGCACTGACACTGGATCAGTGAGGATATCATCTCTTCAATACTGTATCATACTGATACTAGAGAACACAAATACTACTGAAGTTAAAGCTTTGTCAGAGGCATCATACCCACATGCTAAAAAAAGCAAATAGATCACATGCATCCATCCATCCATCTATCCATCCATCCACCCACTTCACTATCCATACATCCATCCATCTACTTATCTATCCATCTACCCATCCACTTATCTATTAATCCATCCATCCATCCACTTCACTATCCATCCATCCATCCATCCATCCATCCACTTATCTATCAATCCATCTATCCCCCCATTTCTCTACCCATCCATCCATCCATCTCTCTATCCATCCATATATCAATTCACCCTTCTATTCATCTATCTATCTATTCATAAATCGAATAAATCTGTTTCCATTATATGGGCCACATTGGCCCGTATTTCTCTTCACTGGCTGAATGACTGTGTGTTGTTCAGAGTTGTGATTAAAGGTCTGTGTTGGTCGCAAATGAGTTTTGGATTTCAGTTTGGGCTGTGCCATTCATAAGTTTGGGAATGGCTGGTACAGGTATGAGTATTTACAGGAATGTAGTAAATGTTTGGGAAAGATGGTATCAGTATCAGTACTCAGTGTCAGATGATTGAGGAGAAGGTATTCACATGTGATTAGTCAGGAGATCTGTCACTCATGCTCACAAGAGGAAACTGGTGACAGAAGGCTGTCACTCAGTTTCTCTTCATTAGGTGCGACTTCCAAACAGGCAGCGTGAAATCTGCCTCAGTCTGCCTCCAGGCAAGCTCCCAGACTATGTGTTCCATTCACCAAAATCTCACACGATCTTGTATCAACATGGAACCCATACAAGATAATGCAGTCGCTGAAAATGGATTAAGCAATTTAAGTCTTCCTAAAATGTAAAAGAATTCAGAGTCTACAAAGATTCTGGGAGGCAGGCAGCTGCCAAATATGGCTTAACCTGGCATTAATGAATCTTGACTAGATTGCATTTCCGCAAGAAAAGTGTGATTGCGTGGTTCGGAGACACAAACATTGGTTTTAGGGCCAAGAACAGCAGGGCATCTGACTTCATTCAGCATTCTGCATTTCACTGCTGAATCATGCAGGGTGTGTTAACTTACCAAGCCATTTATGGTTAAAGACAGCTGAAAAGGGGTGGAGCAAACCGTTCTCACCCAAAAAGAGGTGGGAAAAAATAACTGACCTGAGCTTTAGTGTCTTGAAGTGGTGACTCGACCACAAAATTTGAATTCTCTGCCCCTGATCAATCAATCATTGAGCTAAAATTCAGGTTACAAGCTTTTGTGCTTGCAGTTATTTTGTTTGTTTGTTTATCCATGTGTTCAAAGAGTGTGAGTGTGAAGGACAGTGCTGAGGATAAGCAGATGATGTGCATTGAATTAAATAAATAAAATTAGAAAATCATGACCAAGGTGTGCGTGGAGTCGACTCTGCGAATCAGAATATTTTCTAAACAGCGAACATCTGTCCATGAAAACATGGAGGAGCTGCTGACAGTGTGGTTGAGGAGAAGCAGCTCGCAGGAGATCTGTAACAGAGGTGATGATCTGGAAAAGACTCGAGCTGTTTACGCCGATTTGCTGCAGCAGACCCAGGCACTTCGGCGAACGAGGCATCAGGCCGCTGGTTAAAGCCAGTCAGGGTTCAAGAATTTTAAAAGAGGACCAGCAAATGCTGTACATTATACTTAATAATACCAGTTTATTGCAGTACATTCTATTGTATTGAGTAATTATACAATTTGTTATTTAAAAGCACATTTATCTTATTTAAAACAAAATAATGTGCCATTTTCTGGAGGTCCGGAACAGATTAATGGCATTTCAGTTCATTTTAATAGGGAAATGTGATTTGTCACAGAACGAATTAAACCCGTAAGTCAAGGTACCACTGTATTTCCTTATTCAGCGTATAGCAGTTTAGCCCTCCCCATTCATGATGAAATTCTAAGGAGTGTTTCAGCGCTGCCTTTTGAATGAAGTGCAGCCAATCAGAAAAGAGATCATTTACATATATCAGTCCTAAGACAGAGTAGCAAAAATAACCTATTTAAAGATGTAAGAATGTAGGAATGAATCGGGATGAATTATGAGTTACAGTTTTGGTACACAAACAAGAAAAATATGGAAATATGTAAAAGAAGGATAATACAGAATGTACACCCCCCTCCGCAATCCATTTAATTAGAAACACACATTTTGCACTCCACTTAGTGGCCACTTTAGTAGAAACACCTTCCTTAGGGTTCCACTGTAGAAGTTCTGGTTACAGACTGAAGCCCATCTGTTACTACACCGTTTATCAGCCTCATTCTACCTCATTCATTTACGGTCAGACTTTAATCACAGGATCGGCGTCGACAGTGTTTTGTCACAGTAGCACATGGCAACAGATGGCTACAGTCTCCACACCAGAAAGACAGATCCTTGGGGTTTCTAGTAAAGTGACTAGTGGCACATAATAATCATAATAAGGCCTGTAGGTGATCTTCTGCAGCATTTTTGTCATTAGGTTCTTGTTTGGATTGTGCAATATTACTCTTCTGCTTGTTATTCACTCATCTGTATGTTACTGAATGTCTGTTTCATCCCCTCATCAGCTGCTGCTCTCTCATTTAACTCAAGGCGCAAACACTAAGTCACTTTTCATAACCACTTGCACTTATAATCTGTTATTTTATTACAGCTGTTATAGTTATTTCTTACTTTATTTTGTTAGTTATTTTGTTACTCCTTTTACACTATTACTTCTTTTAAAACTCTTTATTTTTCTTGCTCCATTGAGCATGTTTATGAGAAAAGACTTTCCCTCGGGATAAATAAAGTTCTTGCTTATCTTATATGAGCCTGAGTGAGTCACGTCAAGATGAAATCAAAGAACAGACACAGAGAGTTTAGGGTAGACGAACACTGAGGACAGTCTGGTGTGCAGAACTAAACGCAGCCCACTGCCAGATGGGCGGCAGGGCTGCACAATATGGACGAAATATTAGTATTGCAATTATATTGTTATATATTATATTTTGTTGTGTTAAAGTGCCCATTTAATCACTTTTTAAATAATTAAACAGGCTTGAAGTAAATACTTACAAAGTTTGAAAATGTGTCTTTGCTTCCTTACTCATTCAGTCCATATATGGAAACTAAGCTGCAAAAAATATAGCATTTGTGATGTCACAGAACCAACATATTTACAAATAGTTCCTTATTCAACCTATAGCAGTTTAGCCCCGCCCATTCACAATGAAGTTCTAATCAGTGATTTAGCTCTGCCTTTTGAATGAGCTGCAGCCAATCAGAAAAGAGGTTATTTACATATATCAGTCCTATGGCAGAGTAACAAAAACTACCTAAAGTTGTAAGAAGAATGTAGAAATGAATTGGGATGAATTATGAGTTACAGTTTTGGTACACAAACCTCCCAAAAATGGGAATATAAATCCCAAAAATATTTATATTTAATGTAAATTATGGACCCTTTAAAAACCCCTCGTCAATCAATAACTCCAGAAAACCCTCAGTATAACTCTCCTGGAGCTGGAACTGGTCACTCTTTCAACAATAGAGTGATTAGTTTATAGCTCATTTGCATATTGCAGCCTTCTGAGATAATCAATACTGTGCTAATGATTAACAGGTGATGAACTGTTCAGCCCTGGCTGGAGGGGGGTCAGCAGGACAGAAGTTCATTCACATAAACAAGGCTGACACAAGAGCTCAAAGCAAATATAGGTGGGCTATATATCCCTATAGGTGGGCTGTATAGAGAAACAAACATACAGCTCTGGAAATATAATAAGAGACACTGCAGTTTATTTTTAAATCAGCGTCTCTATGAGTGTGAACCCATACCAGTCCAGTGTCTGTTAAATTCCTACACAAACACCTCATTCTGCTTTATGAGGGACTGATTAGTGATCAGCTAAATCACATCTTACGATGTAATCGACACTCTCCTCTCACAATGAGACCAGCTGGATGGTGAAACACTACTAGAAGTTCCTCAAAGGTCATTATCGCCTTTTTGTTTAAGAGAGAACCAGAGATTTGTTTTCTTTGAATTATTCAGGTTCTGTAAACGCTGCATCATTTCTCTTATTCTGATGTTTTGTCATTTCCTTTAAAATGATGCTTTAAAGAACAATAATTTTATTTGGAAATGAGAAAGCTGTTCAGGTCAATACTCGCAGCTATAAAAGATACAATCCGAGAAACTGAATATTTTGCAGTGGCCTCTGAATCATGTAGAAATATTTGTGTTTTTCTGTTGGTCAATCACATACTTGACCCTGATATTTCAATCTGAATTTAGCAAGAATGAAAGCTGTTTGATCTGTTATGCTGGTAAGCATGAGTTTAAATCTGAGCTATTTTCATTTCAGTTTGAAGACATTCCACTCACAACAGACACACGAATAACAGCCTCGCTCCCACCTTACTGTATTCAACTCTCCAGCTTGTAATTCTGACGAATTAACTTTAACACAACATTTAAGTGTTCTGGGAGCATATTTGGGGGCATATTTAGGGTTTACACTATAGTTTTTTTTGTTACCAAAACACAACAATGCGTTTTTTTTCACTAAACGCAGGTGCTCTTGGAACGTAACCCCTGTGAAAAGCGGACGGTTACTGTATTTGCTTCTTTGCAGAATGTTGATTTTTTGGCAATGAGTGTTTTATTTTTATGCAAAATAAGAAAGGAGAAGTGTATAACATGTTTATCAAGTCGACTTTATATTAAAGCTGGACGGTCACAGTAACAAACGCTTTTAAATTACAATTCCATCAGCTCATGAGTGGAAACCCCTCATAGTCCATGCCTGTGGCACCAGCGAGCTCAGAAATGACAAGATGCCTCAGGCTCTGCTTTTGCATTCCTTGTTTTTCTTCTGGATCTTTTTAGCTCGCAAAACTGTCCTAGCAGGTCAAACCCCCAAGCTCTTCTTCTCGCAAGCAGCTTCGCCTGTAGTCCAGCGGAGGCCTTCTCTCAGGGCTGGGCGAGAAGTCCCTGGTGTTCAGTCCTCACTCTGGATGCATGATTAACAGTTATATTTCTGGCCGTGCCGCCACGCTAAAGGAGGGGAGGGGGACGAGGTTCTGCGGAACAGAAGGCCATGTGCAGTCTCAGCGCACATCCTGCTCGGTTCCACAGCCACTCCGATACGAGAGGCTATAAATACAAGCGAAAGAACGACTCCACGAGGGCAGAGACGAGGAACGGCGCGGAACGCGGGCTCTGTGTAGATGAACAGGCTGACGTAACGGCATCTGGGCGAGCTTCGTCATAGCGACTCTCCTGTTAATGACGCGGTGGAATCCCACGGGTCATGACCTCGTTTTCCTAATGCATTCCTACTGATGATCGTTGAGGTGCTCTGTTTGGTTGGGGTGTTTGTTATTGTCATTAGTATTATTAGTAGCAGTATTCTTATATATAGAAACAGATTAAAAAAAAAAAATAGTGACATGATCAAAAGGCTCTTCTCCACAGGTTTACAGGAACCGTTCTTAATCTAAACTGTACTGTGACGGTACTGAAGTTGTATCAGGTTCTAGACTGAACTATTCTGGTACTGAAGTTGTTTTAGGTTCTGGTGTTCCAGTGTATCTCAGTCCGGTGACGGAGTTTCGGACTCAATTCTCTCCACAGTTTCTGGCCGATCGTCCCAAAACCATGTCCATGGATTTGAGTTTTTCTGTCAGAGCTGCTTTTGTTATTGTGGTCTTTTATTATTTCTAGTCTTGTTTGAGTGTTTAATGTTTTCTCTGCGTTCTTTATCCATGTGATGAGAACCGAACCCAGAGAACTTGTTAGTAACGTCCTGGATCTTCTTAACGTTTCTCACAGAGTTAGATTAATTTGTTAGAGTCGTAGAAACTCCCACTGAAATTTATCTTCAGCCCAAACAGACAGTCAAGCTGGAGGTTCATCACTTCCCAGCTGTTAGTTTGTGTCTCCTTTGTTGTTTTTTGGCACGATTCCATGTGCCAGTGGAAAACCTCCAGAACAGAGTGGGCAAGTCTGAAGAAGTGAGTCTTGAGAGTGGATTTGAAAGTTAAGAGAATAAATCCTTAGAAGGAATTCCAGAAACGGCATAGCTACAAGATCCAAACCCCATGATGGACAAACGAGCAGAGGACATAGCGAATAGATTGGAAAAAGAAGATCTGAGAATGCTGGAAGGAGTGTCGTAAGAGGTCAGAAAGATATGAGCTTTGAATATTAAAAGCAAAATCTCAAAAATCAGTATTTAATTGGGAGCGAATGACTGTTAAAATGGACAGAAGTGATGTGTTCCATGGAGGACGTTCTGAGGACACAAAGTCCTCAAAATACTTGAAAAAATCTTCAAACTTAATGCAAAACACTGAAATAATCCACAGTAACCAACAGTCCGGGATGTTTTGACACTAAAACAGGCCTCCAGACTGTATGCGGAAACGAGTATCACTGTGTAAACGAGGAGGTCCTCTTCCACGCCGGTGACATCATTGGCACGCATGTGACAAACAGTCATTTCCTACATGGAGCGCACACACACACACACACACACACACACACACACACACTTTACATCGCTGTCTTTCAGTTCAAATGATTCATCTAAGCATTAACGCTAATGAGGCTTTGAAAAACACCACAAAAAGGTTTATTCTGAAACTGATCCGCCTCTTAATCCCAACCCTGGAGGCCGAGGTTACTTCCTAAACAACACTTCTTTCCTCTCCAGCCTCAATCAAACTTCCATCATCATAAACACAAGCAGAGCCGAGGGAAGAGGAAAGTCGAGAGGCGGCTCTGAGAACTGAAACATCGACGTCTCTGAACTGGAACGAAGATATAAACAAGTTCTGCCTCCGCACCGACCTCCAAACGTCAACACGTGCATCGGGTACCACTAAAAGTTCACCAGCCCGACACACAAACACACACATACACACACACACACCGAGCCCCAAAGCAGGTGTGTAACGCCCTCACCTTCCTTCTTGAGCACGCTCAGTATGGACTTCATGGCTGCACTTTTCTTGTGCTCGGTGCGTCCCGACGGAGGGATTCAGCAGAGAGGAGCGCAGGAGCGGAGGAGAGAGGGATGGAGGGACAGGGACGGAGGGAAGAGAGCCTTCAGCCCTCCCCTCATCATGCCTTCTGTGACTCTGAGAGAAAAGAGCTGAGCGCTTCACACGTTTACTCCACATCCCTCTATCCCCCTCCCCCTCGCTCTCTCACTCGCTCCTCTCTCTCTCTCTTTCTCTCTAATTACCTACTTCCATCCCTCTCTCTCACTTCCACTTCACCACTCTTTCTTGTGCTTTCTCTCGTTTATCTCTTCCCATTTCTTTATTTATCCATCTTTCTCACTGCTCTCTCACTTATTCTCTCTCGTTTTCTCTCCTTTTATCTGCTTTCATCCTTCTCTCTCACTTCCACCTCTATGCTCTTTTTCTCTTGTTCTCTCCTTTATATCTCCATTTCTTTCTTCTTTTCCTCTTCATCTCTCTTTTTTCTCCTCGATTACTCTCTGGCTTATTCTCTCTCTCTGATTATCTACTTCCATCCCTCTCTCACTTCCACTTCTCTGCTCTTTACTCTCCTTCTCTTGCTATCACTTACTCTCTCTTTCTCTCATTTATCTCTCTCTCTCTCATTTATCTCTCTCTATCTGTTTCGTTCTTCCTTTTCTCTTCTCATCCTCGATTACTCTCTCTAGCTGATTCTTTCTCTCTCTTTCTCTTGCTCTCTCTAATTCTCACTTCCTCTTGTTGTCTTTCTCTCCATTTCTTTCCTCTTTTACTCTCCATCTCTCTCTCTGTTATTCTCTCTCTCCCCATTGTTTCTCTCTTCTGCTCAATTGCAATTTTTTTATTGGTAATTCCACTTCTATTTCTTTCTCTCGATCTCTCTTTTATGATCTTCCTCTTCACTTTCTGTCTTGTTTTTCTGTCTCTTTCTCTCTCTGCCTCATGCTCTCTCCCTCCTTTTTCTTTCCTCTCAGACTTTGTTCATTTCTTCTTTCTGTCTTTAACTGCTTTTTGCTCTGATGCCATTTCTCCCTCTCTCTCTCACTCTGATGACTGTGTTGACATCTCCTTCCCTCTTTCTCTCTATTATCTTATTCTCCCTTTCTCTCTCTCTCACTGTAATCTCTTCTCTTTTTCTCTCTCAGAAAAAGTGTCGTTTCTCCTCTCACCACTTCAGAAACACTGAAACTCAGAGAGTGATGGTGCTGAAGAGCCGGCTGTGCTGAGATCACACGGCCGAGAGTAGAGAACTCAGAACAACAACGTGATAAAGGGTGTTCTGATGCAACCAGCGGAGGAACGATGTGCACGAGCGCTGACACACAGATGAAGCCATGCTGGAATGAAAAGGTCTGCGAGGGATTTGAACCTCTCTTCTCCTTCAACAGCTGGATGGGAAACAAACCCCCCGAGTGTTGCTAGGCAACCCGTGGATGGATGTCTAAATTAGTCAGCGCAAGTTGCCTGGTTGTGAATTCTCCATGTATGTGGGCCGTCCTTCTACAGGAGCAATTCACAACCTCTCTCTCTCACACACACACACACACACACACACACACACACACTCTATCTCTCTCTCTCTCACACACACACACACACACACACTCTACTCTGACCATGTCATTTGTGCTGGGAATGATCCTCCACCCAAATAATATCCTGTCTGTCTATCTGTCTATCTGTCTATCTATCTATCTATCTTTATACATATTTATATTTATTTATAGTGAGTGAAGGTGGTAAGGGGTGGGGGTGTCATTAAAAAATCACAACTTTTTTTATTTAGGACTCCATAAGTAGACAGGCTGAGAGTGTGTGTGTGTGTGGGGTGGGGGTGGGGTCAGTGATGGCTCTTTACGTCTCATCTTGTTTGCAACTGTTGAATTGTCACCATCTAGAGGTTTAACAGAGCCATTACAACACACACGACTCCCTGCATCCTGTGCCCTGGCATCCATTTAACCCTTTCATCAAACACGTCATTATTTCTAGGACCTCTTTACTGTGTCAGCTGCGACTTTACCCATAATTTATCTGCGGTCTTGTACAATCTTGTAGCGATTATTTACCACAAGATTTATTTCTTGTTAAGCGTTGAAAAGCTGTTGAGTGAAGCCAGTTTCTGTAACGGCACCTTTAACAGTCCTTTATCGTTAAATGCACTCGTACCTGTTTCAGCGCTTCATATCTAACACTCATCTTAGTATAATTATATTAGGCGGCTTTTTGTAAGTCAGTAACGATGAAGAAAATATATATACCATTTTGTGGCTAATAAAGGAACTCAAATGGTGAAAATACTGTAAATGTATTTGCTGGCAGAGAATATTAAGTATAATTTTAGAAAATGAAGTTAGAAATCTCAGTGTATGCCTGGTATTCGTATAACCGCTCCATGAAGTGTGTTCTGGCTACTGGAACGGTCCATTAGGTCCAATTGTGAACGTTAAGCGCATTCACTTTCTCTGGGAAAATGGAGCGCAGATGTATGTTTTTCATAGTAAGCATTTTTAAATCAGGCAACATGTCTGTAGTCAAGGCTGTAGCGGAATACGGTTTAGTAGCTCATTCCTGAGAGTATAATAGGCTGGTAATGTGGTACATTGATCTTCATCGAGGCTGTATACATTCACACGTGTGAATGCACATTAACTATAATCTTGTACACCTGACATTCACTTGACCCTTTCCTCAAGTAGCTCATTCTTCAGTCCCTCTGTCAAGTAACAGGTCTATAGAGACTCTTAGACTCTTACTGTATATACACCAGTCAGCCACAGCAACCACCGACAGGTGACGTGAAAACCGCGGATAATCGTGTCACAATGAGACCTGTCAAGGTAGGAGGACATATTTGGCAGCAAGTGAAAAGTCCGTTCTTGAAGTTGAGGTGTTGGAAGCAGGACAAATGTGCAGATGGAAGGACTGAAGGACAACCAATGAAGCAGCGACAAGGTCATTGGTGCCCAAGGCTCAGTGATGTGATTGGCTCATCTGGTCCAGTCCTAATTGCTAAAGAAATTGATGCTGGCTCTGATAGAAACGTTTCAGAACACAGGCTGCATCACAGCTCGCTGTGTAAGGGACCGTGTAGCTGCAGACCAGTCAGAGTGTGTCTATTGCTGAAAGCACCTATAATGAGCATGCGATCATCACCATAGAGCAATGGGAGAAGGTGGCCTGGTCTGATGAATCACATGTTATTTTATATTCAGTGGACGACCAGGTAGGTGTGTGTCACTAACCTGAGGGAGAGATGGAACCATGGGCAGAAGGCGAGCTGGTGGAGGCAGTGTGATGCTCTGGGCCATGATCTGCTGGGAAACCATGGATCCTGCTTTCATGTAGAAGTTATTTTAACACAGACCACCCACCTAAACATTGTTATCATTCATGATAACAGTGCGATGCCACGCTGCAAAAACTAAGGAATGGTTTGAGAAACATGGCCAACTCCAACAAGACTTGATCTCCATGTTCTCCCGATGTTAAAAGGCTACTGAGCAAACTGGTCTGATCCATGGGGGCTCTCCTCGCATTTTACAGCACTCTGCTAGTGCAGATAGCACAGCAAGATGCCTTCTGAGGTCCAGGCCTTGATGGGTCAGAGCTTTTTTGCTGGTATGAAGGGCACCAACACAATATTAGGCAGGTGGTTTGAGTGTCTGAAGGCCGATGAACGTACATTTACAAATAACTTGAACTGATTTTTTGTAGATTTGTCTGTAATCTGACAGCTTGTTCAATCTGTAAACTCGTTCCTAGAGCAAAACTCTTTCCTCCTTTCTACTGCCGTTCTTTTCTGTGCCAGCGTGCAAGACCTCCATCTGTTTTTTGCGGCTATGCTGACATTTCTATCTCCCTCTTCGTGCCGCACAGCCTGTGTGTATTTACATATGCAGAGAGGGGGTCGGGGGGGTCAGGTGCTCATATACGCTCTTCAAACAGCGAGGCACTTTCAGCAGCACTCCGACAGAGCAGAGGACTCTGGGCAATATGACACAGCACTGTGTCGCCATCAGGAAAGACACTGATATAGAAAATCTAGCAGATCCAGCCTGGCATGTTGTAGATTCATGCTGCGTTTAAAGGTCCACGAAAAGTCATGTAGTCAAAACGTATTACAGTATACTGATGTACATTTCGTCAAACATTCTCAGTGAATCCAACTCATACATACAGAGACGTCTTATATAAATAAACAAGCAGGACTCAAAAAATAGGCTTCATCTTTGGCACATGAAGTGACTAGAAAAGGGTTATTTTATATTCCTGTTGATTTTCACACCACATCCATGTTATAAGAAATATAAGGACTGACTAAGCTGGGGCTGATTTACCTCTAGCCCAAAATGTAGATTCACACAGCCTGTCTGTAACCCGTTATCACATATTATACTTAGTGAAAAGCCCCCTAGCTTAGTCATGTAGGCTAATTTTATTAAGCCAGGGATGTCCAGCTCCCCATTGGATTGGGTTGGCTGCTCCAACACATCTTTACATCTGTATCTTTACCTGTCAGTGATTAATTTAACTTTGCTTCATAGGATGCCTGTATTTATGTTAGCTGTGTTAGCAGGCCTCTTTTATTCTGTTCAAATTGTCTTTGTTATACTGAGTAAATTAAATGAACGAAATGGGAGCATGTTTTACTGACAGGCTGCAAAGTGCCTAAAGATAGGAGGAGCCTAGATAAAGGAGCTCCGCCCACTCAGCATTCAGCACCAACAGTATACTGATCACCGCCTGATCATCTGGAATCATCTGCTCCT
>JBBPDC010000032.1:9369501-9386599 GCA_037974485.1 Hemigrammopetersius urotaenia | reverse complement strand
TGCAGAGGAAGTATTTTGTGCTGTTCACACTGTGTGCTGTGGTGTGTTCACGTATGACAAATGGTCACTTTCACTTTCACTACAACCTATTCTTCAAAAACACATTCGTGGTGGAGTGATACATGCAGGACATTGTGATAGTTATTGCCACTATTTTACCCTCATCAACATTCCCTTATAAACACTCAGAAGACGCTCATAGGTTCACTGGTGGGTTTGGAGAGTAAATAAAAATGACTATTTCTGTTGCAGACGTTTGGTTCCATTCATCGGCACTAATCAGACTGAGTTTGTCTAGTGTCACACGCCTGAATGACTGTGTTTACATCTCAAATAAAGCAGAATTCCTCGTGACAATTGGTGAAATTTCCCTTGAATGTTATCCTTAAAAAACAGGTTTAAAAGTGGTTCCTCTACGGCAGAGGTAGGCAACTGTGGTCTTGGAGCGCCGGTGTCCAGCACAGTTTGATGGTAGTTCTCCTTAAACACATTCACTAAACCTGACAATTAACTGCTGAGATGAACCAGGAGTTTCTGAGCAAGGAAATCACCAAAACGTGCTGGACCACAGTCCTCCAGGACCGGAGCTGCCCACCCCTGCTCTACAGCATTGCTGGGAGCTTCAGTTTGTCTGGTCATCATTCCTAATATGTTCTCAGAGTCTTCTGAGGCGATTTGCAGTTCTGAGGAGGTTTCCATTGCACTGTATGAAAAGAAAACTCCACCCCAGTCCAGAAAGCGCATTTTTTTAACTCTTACTTTGAGACGGGAGAGGCCGGATTAGCAGAGAAATTTGATTTGAGATTATTTGTTCAAACAGCTTTTTAGTCTTATTTGCTCTGAGAAACCAGCCCTTCTGCAGTGCGTCAACATGGCTAGTATCATAATATTTGCCAACAGAAAGAAGATGTGGGCTCTGATGTAGTTTATGTGCCTCCATTTGTCATCAAGGTTGAGGGGCAGAACAAATCCTGTCTTGGAGGGCGGATTTCCAACACAGTGTATTAGTTTCATTAAATACTCGACGGTCTAGGTGTGTTTGACCAGGTGTGTTTGAGCAGGAACCCATCCAGTGGTGCTAGACCCTGCAGATCCGGAGTTAGTCACGAGAGTTTGATCATGACCTTCAATGTATTCTCTTCCTCTTGCAGTTGCGGTTTAAATGATCACACTAGACGACATGTATGTGGTTACACAGTTTTTCTTTCTTTGTTTTTGCTCCATTCATTTCACTGATGTGTGTTGTTCTGTTTCACTCTGACTGTTTGCTTGGCATGGTATCCCTGAATACTGGTGCAGTGCATGCTTCCAGCTGTAGGCTTCTCCACGCTGTGTGCTGTTCAGTTTGTGTGTGTCACGATTCATCTTCTCGGTTTCACTGGGTGACCTGTTGTCCTGGAGACTCTGTTACTATAAACTGGACTTTGGGAGAAAAAAAGTAGATTTTTTGTCTATTATAGAACTATTTTTGCTAAATTGACGCTGTATTCTACAATTAAAGCAGTTCTGTATTTTAGAAATGTGTTGTGTTTTATTGTGTTTTGGTCTTACACATACTTTAAAAATCTCTACATTAAAAAAAATTAAAGATGTTAAAGAGCCAATATCGTACACATTTCCTTGTATTTTAGTTTTGAAATTAAATGACATTTTATGAATTAAAATGATGATTAATTTTTACGTGACCTCTCTCTTATCCCTTAGAATTAAACCGTATTAAAAGTCTAATATAAGTAAATGACACTATTCCACTACAACATCAGTGTCATTTCTGTGCTGAAAATAATCTCACAATCAATTGCAGCCTGCTCACTGACTTTTGATAAAGCGGGGGGCCTAACCAAAAATGTAGAGAAACTAATGGACCACTGTCTGTTCACCTGTATGGTCTGTGGAGCTGATAAACTGGACAGTGAGTTCAGGTACAAAGCAGATGTACCTAATGTCTAGTCAGTGTAGGCAAATGACATCACAAAAACAATCTTTTTTCCAGCTTAATTTCAGTATATGGACTGTTTGTTACGTTTTTCAACACTTTCAGAAAAGTGATGAGAAATTGGTTTCCCATATTATGAGCCTTTTAATATGAGATGAAGCTGAACACGGATCTGAACTGGGCGTTGTTTTTTTCCCCTCAATTTAAAAATCCAAATATTTGTCAGTTTACTTTGGCTTTCAAATGGCATTAAAATAGTCCTAAGTGAGGTTCAGGTTATTACAAGCTGATGACGCAACATTTGTGCAGCTTTAAAAAGAAGGAATACCTATTACATGAACACAAATATCAAATGTGTACAAAATGAGCTTTGTTTGCTAATGTGGATCTATTAATCTGAACACTGGACTGAACTGAATAAGACTCAGAAATCAAGACTGGCTGCAACATTCACAAGTTTATTGCATGGTGTTCCCATTTCAGACCTCTGTTTAGCGTATATGTGTGTTTCTGCAGAATAGTATTTGGTCCTTCACCCACAACCCTCCACCTTTTTTCAAGGAAACAGCCAGAACACGGCTGAGCTCATTATCCAGATGCTGTATGTCACTAAACATGGTCGTTTTTTTCCTCCTTATCATGTGTTTCTGCGATCAAGCTGAAGATCTCTCGATATTTTGGTTTGTTTCGTTTTGTTGTTGTGCTGTTCGGTGAGTGTGACTGCGAGCGAGCATCCCAGCTTTAGTGCAAATCTGTTCAATATGAAGTCAAATTAAGGCAACATTAGGAATGTAGAAAAATAGTTGTGCGATTCTTCTGCTTAGAAAAAAGGTACAAAGGTTTTGTCCTCCACGACCGAGATGGACATGTTTCTGAGCTCCTCGGGCGAGTTCACGAGTCTGTAGCCCAGCTCCTCCAGGACTTGCTGACAGACCGTTTGCGTGTGATCAACGATCTCGGGAGACAGCTTGAGCCTCCAGCTCTCTGCGGTGGCAGCCGAGTCCCTCACCGTGCCGTACTTGTGCTTTGCCGAGATGTCGTTGCTGCCTCTCGTGTTGTTCCGGATCCACTCCTCCACGTTCTTCTCCATGGAAAAGCCCAGAAAGTCGTAGATCTCCTTGGTCTTCTGGAGCGGGTTGCGGGCCAGGTCCTCGTACCTCACCAGCATGTACCTGCCCCGGAGCCAGGGGAGCCGGCTGGAGCCGGTGGTGATGGAGTGGAGGAGGTCCTCGCACACGGTGCTGAGCTGGGTCAGGTCCAGGTTGTAGGGCTTGCGTCCGGTGGCCCTCCAGATCCTCCAGAGCCTGTAGGTGTCCCGGAACGTCTCAATGCGTGATGACAGAATACCTCGTGGGTCCCTGACCAGCTGGATGACCTTGAGATTCAGTCGAGGGTCCTCCATGAGCGCTCGGAGGTCACCGATCTCCGGGATCCGCACAGTTTTAATGGCCACGTGGCGTTTCTCTCTGCAGAACTCTGCCGCCAGGGTCAGGTTGAGGGAGGCGCATTTGCGGATGCATTCACCCTCATCGATGTATGCCTCGCTGGGGCTGAAAGCGTCACAGACCGGCGCCGAGCAGAGGGCCTTGCTGGCCCCGCGGCGGAACAGCTTATCTGTGGTGTGATTCGTGGGCTGGGGCTTGATGTAGCTTTCTAGGAAATAGAGGTCGCAGTCGTATAAGCTCCGCAGGAGGTCCCGGCTGGCCCCCAGCATCACCCTGCGGTCAGCCAGGTTCCTGCTGTGGGTGAAGTGAGGGATCAGGGTGGTCTGGACGTGGTAAAGAGGCTCAAACAGGTAGAAAATATCCGGATGCTGGTTGAAAAGCTGCCCCACGAAAGATGACCCGCTACGAGTGGTGGCCAGGATGAGGATGTGAGTTTTTCTGGAGTTGTTGTAAAAGAAATAAGGAAACTCGTCACACAAGCCCCCGAAAGCCTCCGCCTCCAGCCCCGGGCTGCAATTCAGAACGTTCGGGACCGGGCATATCTGGAACTGCTTGCCAGTCAACGTCCTGATCGCTGTGTACTGGATGGCAATCGACGCCAAGCCTAATAGAATCACAGCCTTCCAGGAACATTGCATGGCTGAGTAACTTCATTTAGATGACGCTTGCTGATTTGAAGCTTGTCGATGAAGGGACAGCTGAGGAAGAGGAGAAAAACAAACAGAAGGCGTCAGACTAACTGATCTGTAGAAAGACAAATACATATTGAACATGAAAGTAATTGCAATAACTATTCGAAAGGTTATCTGACTTATCCGATAACTCAAACTCAGATAAACTTGTGAATGGCTTTTTACTGGGTTGGTCTCTGTGAAAGAATCTATGAATCATTCGTCTCTGTGGAAGAGCTGTTCTTTAAATAATCTTTTTGATACTCCAAGCAAAAACAAAAGGTTCTAACCATAGCAGAACCCATTTCTGGTTATGTAAGGAAATGATTATTTTTCCTAGACAGATAGACAGACTGATAGATAGATAGATAGATAGATAGATAGATAGATAGATGGATGGATGGATGCAGAGAGAGAATGAGAATCTATGCAGTATCTATACAGCATGTTTTTGCCAGTGAACTATATATAACAGAACGAATACAGATAATTAAACATCACTACAGTAAAATGAGTCGAGGTCTTTTAAGCTGCTTTGGTTCCAGAGGCTTGCAGCCATGGCACAGTTTTGTTCAGATCCACCACCAGCCCTCCTGATTAAACTTAATGAGACATTAATTAACCAAACCAGGCAGTGGATGAACACTGATCTTTAATTAATGCTGATCTTCCTTACAGAGAGATTTGGAGACATTTAAGCAAATACATGAACACACACTCAACCATTATTTACTTTTAATACTAATATTCATTTTTTTCAGAGCAAAACCCAGTTTAACCCAGTTTAAAAAAAATTAAATGTCCTCAAATCCTCCCCCTTATCACGAGGAAGTGTTAACAAGAACCACCAATACAGAGTTATATATTTACAGAGTGTATTTTAACCGTCACCACCTTCACTCACATATACACTCATACACACCCCCACAACCCTTCAAAGTCCAAATACATTGGTTTTAAATAGTCCTTGTAGTTCCTTATAGTAGCCGTCCGATTCGAAGGTAAATCCCATTCGGACGCTGACTGTCAGTGAAATATAGCTCCACCGCTCCACCGACCACCCTACACCTACAAAGCAGGAAAGCCATGGAAAATTCAGGGGGAACAGACATGCACAAGGAAAAAGACATAAAGAAAAAAACCCACATGTAGGGGAATACACTGGTTCACATGGGGCTTGTTAAGGGCTAGTCCATAAATCTGTACATTGATCCATACATTTATCATTGCTACCTATTACATTATATCCAACGGTTTCTTATAGAAATGACTGAATGTGAGATATAAAACGGAAGCATTTTTAATTTTCCCTTCTGGAAAAAAAACTGTCCACGTGCATTTGAGCTGCGGAGCTACACCAGTGTCCTGGAGGTCCACCAAAAATGAGGATGGATCATTTAATTAACACACAGAGACAAAAAATGTAAGAAGATTTTGTAGCTGGATGCATAATGAAGCACCTGTGGAGAACGAGCTCCAGGTTTAGGGAACGAGCCTCGTGCTCCATCCCTGTAGCCTGCATGTGCATTTTTGATGGTTATCAATGCATAACGGTGGAAATGTCATGTTTTATTTCACTGGAGATTGGTGAAGAGAAGCAAGGCAGCATTTAAATAAAATACATATAAATATAATTGAGGGCGCGAGACATTTGCATGCAGCAAGACAACAAAGCAGAAGCATCATCAGAAGATGTGTCTGGAGGATAAATCGCGCAATAATAATTTCACTTGCCTTGTTCAGCAAACGCAGTGCTATTTTCCCGCAAAGCTCCAGCCATTCACAGGGGGGTACCATCACCTCAAAGGAGAAGCAGGCGAGCTCGCGCGTGATCCATTCTCTCGAGCCAAAAACAAACGTGAGTGTCTGATGGAGAGTCACTTCACACGCGGAACGAAGCGTATCTAGTCCAAATCCGCGGAGAAATAAAAATTTTAAATTCAAACATGCTATAGAAAAAAACCCCAGTGTTTCTATAATAAAGGCGCTGGGAGCGAGAGTGCCACGCGCCGTCTGCCCAAGCCTTTGATCTTTGAGTGCACGCGCGCAAAAGATTCCGGTCGTGTGCTGAGAGAGCGCGCGAGCTCCGTGTATACTCATGAAAGATTCGTTCCAATGAACCGACTCCTGAATCCCTCCAAAAGAGCCACGAGTCTTAAAACGAATCAGACTTTTTAGAACAAATCTTACAGTAGAGCTGATTTCCAGAAATGGAACAGAAATGACACTGAAAGACACCCTAAGGACGTCAAGGAGAATCATTAAGAGGAACCAAGACTCGACAAAATGCACTAAACTGGGAGGGAAAAGAAGCTAAACTAAAACTGCCCAAGAGCAACAGAGAGAGAAACCAAGACAGAAACACTGACTAAGGGCATGGAGAGAAGCCACTGTAGGAACCAAGAACATATAGGGAGAATCAAAAGTAGGAAGAACTCCCTAAGGTCTGTGGAATAGACACTGGAATGAACCAAGACCAAACATGATTATGAAACACAGAGAGGAACCTCTGCTTCCACTGTGGAGACCAAGACTCAAGAAAACTTCCTAAACTGTGAGGAAAAGGCACTGAAAAAACAAGAGAAAAACTGTCTAAAAGCAACATGTCGTGGGAAATCAACAAACTAACAAAAGAGTATTTGCTCAGAAGAAAGACTTTATTTCACTTCTGCAGAAGGACAGGACGTTCATCACAGGGCGGACCCAGGTTAAAGATCCTCGGAACTCGTCCTGGACACAGAGGCCGTCTTATACTTTCCATGTCTACAACCCTGAAGAAGTGCCTTCTGTTCTAAACAAAACACTCTAAAACTCTTTAGCTCGAAAACATAGTGTTTCAACAAAATTACAGCCTTGATTTAATGATGTAACTGTGCCCTAAACTTTGCAGCTTTAATCATTAGTCAGCAGAATGTCCCTTAATATGAGTATAGACTAGAAAGATTTCTCTTATATGGGATTTTAGAATGTATGTGATTTTCCATAAGACATCTTACACAATATGATTATTTTTAGAAAAAGGAAAGGCCGTAAGTGTTGGGTTTATCGGGGCTCCCAGTCTTGCTGACAAGGCTTTTCCTCAAGGAGGTACTTCCTCTTCTGGGGACAACAGGCCATCGTAGGCCATCGTCTACCTCAGGTAACTTTCACTTCTGCATTTTCATATAGAAAGACCATGATTCGATGACCCTTCCAAATAAACACATGTATACACTATGTACCATAAATTTTGGATCACATTACATTTTGTTCCAACAATAAGGAAGAATAATAAAGAGAACCAAGTTTCGAAAGGAGAAACTCTCAAAGAACATGAGGAAGAACCAATGATAACACACCAAGGAAAACTCCCAATGAGGAACAATAAGAGACTTGGAAGGGAACCCTCACTTCTCTTGATCTACACACTATATTATTTGGAAAGATAAAAATTTACAGGACGGATTAAACAGAGACTCTGAGATCATTTGGAAGATCCACCAGAGGTCCATCAAAGTGTTAAAAATGCTGCTGAGTGGCAGACATTTGCAGAACGTTGTCTGACATTTTCTCTCGAAGCGTTTGTGGTTATTTTTTCTGTTACATGTCTGACTCCATCAGTGAGAAGATGGTAGGAGAGTGGATTATCGAGTGGATGAAAAAAACCCGAAGAGATTTGTGAATCAGTGAATCGATCAGTCGCATTTTCGATTCACTGAGTCGGTTCGTTAGAACTGAATCGAGTTTTTTCACAAAAAAGAGCATGACCGTTATTTTTCCCACCCGTATTGAGGGAAGGCCACACCTACCTCGCGTTATGATTGATTAGGCTTGTCCGTTCCGCGCCAGGATTGGCTGAGCCGATTGTCACTCATCACGAGTACGCATATTTGGGGCGGGGCTTCCCCGAAAACGGGTGGTCGAACAAAAACGACGTCAAAAGATTTTTTTGTTTCGTTTCACCACATAGTTGATCATTAAAAATAGGACCAGATAGGGTATAGAGAGTTATTTGGCTTCCGTTGTCTGATTTGTTATAAACACTGGCTCACCCCAGTGATAAAGTGTATTTATGTTGTTTTTGTTCTCCCATTTTTGACATGTTAAGGAGTTATTAGTGTTTAACATATGGCAGTAAATTTCTCTTTATGCTTCAGGGAAAGTTCTGTTCTCTCAAAGCCGGAAGGGAATAAGGTGGATAATTTCTGTATTCACTCCAAATGCGTATATTAAGCTTAAAACATCTCTCAGTGGGATGAGCCGAATTTGTGTAAAATTTCTTAGAAATTAAGCATACAATTCTACATATCTAGAGTACAATGTAAAAAAAAACCTAACCAGAGCAACTGAAATGATTGAATTACAAGGCAATACATCTTGATTTTGTTTCTTACATCAAAATATTTTGCTTATTTTTGCTTCGCTTGTTTTTTGCAGTGTGGATAACAGACTCCTGGGCTCCGAGCTTATAGAAATAATTCCTAATGCATAGACTAATAGAACATCTAATTCTCATTACATTAACATACATTACAGTAAGGAATAGTTTTCCTTCCCTTGTAATGGTACATTTAAGGAAAAAATATTTTATACTATGACAGAGACCATATGTTGGAAAGACAGGTTGCATCTTTCACTGTCATAAGACTAGAAAGTAATGCTAAAAAAGTCAGTTTGGTGGGAATATGAGTGGAGCAACATTTAAAACATGGTCTCAAAAGCTCTCAAAAATGCCCTGTTGTCTAATTTAAATAGTGCTTTAATCATTTCTTACATTTCAGCTAAAGGAGATGGGTATGTTAGGGAAGCCACTCTGAAACAGACGATCATGCACAAGATTTATAATCCAGCCCTCAGAGATCAGGCCACGTTTTTGTTGTGCCTCATTTCCGAAAACACACCTGAGACACGTAATCAGCACTTATATCGCTCTTGATTGCCTTACTTTGGAAGGTTTGGAGCTCTAACATAATAAAGTGTGGACTGGCTAGGAGACTAGACTGAAAACCTCTAGGCTTTAGACAGTCTTAGTGTATTAAACCTTAAAGCTTTACTGGCTGTATTTCCTGATGAAGAAACATTTTTCCCTTTAGTTCTTGTTTTACAAAAGTGATAGATAATTTGGAATGCAGTGCAACCGAGAAACCAAGGTGTGAATGATTGCATAGCATCTCTCATGTCAGTAGCTCATTAGCTATTAAATGAAAATGGGGAATCGTAGAAAATGAAAAGCTAGGAGGTGAAAAAAATAGGAGTAAGTAAATGATTACAATCTACAGTTACTGACCTGCAAACAAGTCAGCCTGCAAAGTGTGTCTAGAAAGTTCAAAGTGTGAGTGGTTGTGGCTAAACTGTCAGATGTCTGATAAGTCAGGTGTATGAAAATGTGTTGGGTTTCACAAAAACAATGAATAAGAAAGCAAAAAGCAGAAAAGACTGAATCTCTCCTTCTAACCACAGCATGGGCAGGGCTAAACCGTCATCGATGGAATACAGTAATCCCCGCTTTTCACGGGAGTTGAATTCCAAGAGTAACTGCGTATAGTGAAAAACCGCGTTGTTGTGTTTTGGTAACAAAAAAAGCCTATTTTTATAGTGTAAACCCTAAATATGCCCCCAAATCTGCTCCCAGAACACTTTAATTTCATTTTAAATCCTTAAACTAAATGTAAAGGTAAACCCATATTTGCCTCTTTTAATTTAAATTCCCCACTGAGATATGCAACTCTGAAGGTTGTGGGACAAAAGTATTGGGACACTGCAGCAAGGTGAACGGTTTTCAGGAAATAACCCCTGATCTACTCTGACTAAAAGTACAAACGAGGGCTCATTAAAGGTCTCCTGGAGATCTACCGAACTGCTGAGTTTGAAGTGTTTGAGTGCTTGCACTGTGGAGAAATCACACTTTGAAAAAAGTGCTTCCAGGTCAGCTACAGCCTGCCCTGAATCCCCTGAGTACCACAAAAAAGCAAAAATAGGTGGAGGATATTAGCAGTTTCTGAGTTTTTGTGGGGATTTCCTCGTGAAACTATGACTTCGGTTCTCCTGATCCATGTAAACCTGGGGGGTTACTGTAAGTCTATGGGAATATGTAAACATGTCCATTTTTATGACATCACAAAACTGTCTTTTTTTCCGGTTTCGTTTCCACATGCATGCTGTACTGCCTGGAAATCGAGCAGTACAGTCAAATTCAGTGTTCAGAATTCATGATATAGGCACTTTAAAATCAGTAAGAGATATTGCTACCAAACCTGAGCCTCGTATCTGATAAACAATCGTTGCGAACCTTCTGCACGCCAGGTTCCTCTTGCCTTATCAGCTGCACAGATATGAGGCAGATTAATATGCTAACTATCTCATTATTAAATGGCACGGAGCAATAGGCCTGGAGCAAAAGGAGCAAATTTCCTGCTGATTAATTCAGCCTTTAGAATTTCAAATGAAAGAGCCGCACCTGTCCTGCTGAAAGTATTCCACCTTTTTGCTTTTCTGGCCCTCTTTCCGGCATATCTCCCTCTCTGTTTTCCCACTCGCTGCCCCATTTGCGTGGAGCCAGACTCCTGCATCTGAAATGGGATTTTTCTCTCAGCCGCACCGCCTTGCAATCTCAGGAGCTGCCAAATGCAAGATTATGGCTGGCTTTAGCTAAATCAGTTTTATCTTTTTGTGTTCATCGCAACCTCAATTTCAATCAGAGTGTTTGCTCAACCATTGGAAAATGTCAGCCTCCCAGTATTGGCGAGGCAGTGGGTGAGGGGAGGTGTGAAAATGGGTGTCCACCCTCTAATCCAGCTCTCCATATGGAATGAGGCAGCAGAGCCGGTCTGTTTAGAGCCATGCTAACCTTCAGACTGAGCCGTAATGTCAAGAGGTACAGAGGCAGACGTTCTTTTAATATGACCCTATTTAGTGTGTCAAGTAAAAAACAGCCAAGACAATTAAGCATGACTTAATAAGCTGTTTGCACCCGTATCTGAGGTCAACTATATTTGGCGGCTCTGATTACAGCAGGGCAGGGCCCCCTGTGAACACTTTTGAACTGCTCATGTACCCTGCGTTTCAGTTCTAATGAGCTAGTGATATTAAGACCGTTTTCCAAAACTGTCCTGTATCTAAACTGTACTGTGCTGGTACAGAAGTTGTATCAGGTTCTAAACTGAACTATTCTGGTACTGAAGTTGTATCAGGTTCTGGTGTTCCAGTGTATCTCAGTCCATTAACAGAGTTTCTGACTCAATTCTCTCTACAGTTTATGGCCAATCGTCCCAAAACCGCATCAATGGATTCAAACCGACGGAGAGTTTTTCTGTCAGAGCCGCTTTCGTTATTGTGGTCTTTTAATATTTCTAGTCTTGTTTGAGTGTTTAATGTTTTCTCTGCGTTCTTTATCTGTGTGATGAGAACCAAACCCAGAGAACTTGTTAGTGATGTAGAAACTCCCACTGAAATGTATCTTCAGCCCAGACAGACAGTCGAACTGGAACTTCATCACTTCCAAGCTGTTAGTTTGTGTCTCTGTTGTTGTTTTTTTGTGCAGACAGTAAACAACAATGTCCTCTTTCCTCAATGACATTTTGACCAATCAGAAAGCAGTTCGGGTTCATTTGTTTGCGGTACGGCACGATTCCTTGTGCCAGTGGAAAAGCATCATTAGTCTCATGTGAATTGCATGTTGATTCCCAACACGCAAAATTTCAGGACCTTCAAAAGTATTGCAGTAAATGATAAAAATCTTAATTTCTAGCCTTTATGTTTACGATATTACCCTCAGCTTACTGTGTAAGCTGTCGGTCAGCATTAGTTTAGTTAATTATGTAATCCAAATTCCCACTAAAGACTCGACTTGGGGAAATGCAGCTCCAATCTGACTCAGCTTTACATCAGTCTCCTCAAATAGACATACGCCAATTGAATTGATGTAAAAAAAAAGTTCACATAATATATTGGCATTATAATGCAGTATTCTTTCATTTTTATTTCTGGATAACTTCTGTAAATTGACCTTTTTATTTGTAGCCTACAATAAAAGAGATTCCAACTATCTGTTCTTCCCAGTTAAATGACTTAGTGAGAATTGGTACATCTTATCTGATTGTGTTTTCTTTTGTAAAAAAGCTGTAATTCATTTGTTGGGATGTGTTACAGACATTTTACTCTGCTTTGCATCACACCTAGCACCCTTAACCATGATAAAAATCACTGTAACACACCTCATTATTTATTATATTTAAATGTGGCCCAGCAGCAGCCCCACTGAAAAGCCAGAAGAAGCCAATATTCAGTCCTCAGTCTATAAGTCACTGCTTTAGTCTTCTTTACAATTCCATATAGTTCAGTTTCCTCACGAAGATGGACAGTTTAACCAGAATGACCCGAAATGCACTCATGCAGTCTTAATGAATATGAGTGTTTCTCTCCGGTCGCGTCTCTCCTGATGGATTGTGAGTCAGGCTTGGTTACGTCTCCACTGGTCAAGGTTGTTCCTCCAGCAGCTCCGGATCGCCGCCCGCGGAATGAGGCGGCCGGCTTTAGTGTGTTTAATTGAAATGAGTTTGTCGGAGAGAAAAGCGGTAGCAAAACAGTGGAGCTGACAGGCTGAACTCTAATTGAGACGAGAACAGTCTGGGTGCTGCCCATTATCATGGACAGCTCGGAGAGGACATGGGCAGAGGACATCGCTTTTCAGATTAGAAGAAGGCACCTGCAGCCTGAGGCTTCAGACATGGCACTGACTCTGTCTGATTCCCATACTGAAAAGAGCGCTAATATGATTCATCCTTGCCACCAGTCATGGTAAATACCACATTTACATGGATGTCTTATAAATCAGTCGCCAAACGTGTTCAACAAACTGACCCCACCAACAAAACAGAAAAGCCCACAAAAGTTTATAAAACAAAAACATCCATATCAGTATTTTGATCACCCACAATCCCGGGTAATACCACAACCACCAATGAATGGGGGTCTAAGAGAGCATAACTGGCTTTGCTCTCTCCGGGTGGGTGGGATGGCCCTCCCTCTCATCTACATACCCCCAGTTTAATAGTATTTGGACTGAAGTTCTCTGGTTTTAGTCTAAAATATGATGCTGATATCACAAAACTATCCATATCAGAATAAATTAAAACTTATTACCAATTAAATGTGAATGGGCAAAAATGTAATTAAAAGTATATTTCCTTGTTGTTTGAGCATGATGGATTGAGTCGTGTGTGACCATTATCAACCACATGTTGTTGATTTTCTATGTGAAAACAAGTACATGTACTAAACAGAAGTCACACTTCAATATGACATTTTACATCGAATTTAGTGCATACAATAAAATCTTTGCACAGGCTTGTTGGGGCAAGAAAAATCACAAAACAGACAAAGTCCTTCACTCAAAACAAAGATTTATTTCATCTGCAGAAGGAGAGAGAGTTTTCCCAGCGAGTCAGGGCAGTCCTAACTCAGGTAGCTCTCTTTGAAGAATACGTCTCTGAACACCAACATTTATACACAGAAAACTGCTTAGGCTGTTATCATTCAAGGTTACAATGAGGAGGGCTCTGTACTCAAAGACCCATAATAAATTCCCCTTATCATCCCAGGATGCGCCCAAGAAGCGCCACGTTGTTAGTTAGCTAAGACAAAAGATATTGAGACCCTCATAGTCGACCTTGAACTTTGTTCTAGTGCCATAACGATACGTTTCTAAGAGCCCCTCAGCCCATATGGGCAGAAACCTTAGAAACCCATCAGTCTTAAGAAATCATGTTCTTCGCCCTATTGGCCTGTGGAACAGTTACAAAACCCCTCTTAATGACAATATATGTGATTACAAAGGAATATACGTATGATTGCAAAGAATAAATGCAAATTTCCCCAACAGGCCACATTTGTGTTTTTCCCCTAACATGACACGTTCAGCAGTCTCTGTAGGATGAGTGTACTTTTTTAATATATACAACAAAACACTTGACCAAGGCTGCCGAGACATATATATATATATATATATAAATACTCAGAAGTGTACAAGCCCATCATGGGGAGTAAACTGAAAGAGCTACGTCCTCTGATTTAGACTAGAAATGTGCTGCCATTCTTGTCTCCTACCTCTGTTCTCTAAATTACTCTGAAAATGACTCAGGGTCTCTGAGATATCTCATAACACCTGTACCACTCAACCTGGCTCCACTGTGCTATATAGTGTCTGCCCGAGCGCCAAGGAGCCCCAGAGTGGAGCTCTATTCCGATTGCCCTTGTCAGAAGGGGCTGGAGGGGTCGCATGGGCGCTGATCCAGATAGTGCCCCGGCCAGCTGCCTGGGGCACGGAACATGTCAGGAACAGCCAGATCCCCTGAGGGCAAGGAGCTGATCTGGGCACAGAAACACCAGCCACTTCCTTCTTTATATGCGAAGCGACTCGGGGCCTGCGCCTCTTATGCACACCTGGTGAAGACAAGGAAGGCCAACCATGTTAAGTGGCGCCTTGTAATACATACTGCCCTCATTTGAGCACAGAGCTGGGGCTTTTGGAGCGCTCAGAGAGCATTCTAAACAGGCACAAGCCCTTGACGGACGAATAATTGCACAAATAGTGCCTTGATAAGTAATCTGTGCAGCTGTTATACTGCAGGGAACGGCTGCGAGTTCTGCAGGAGGTCAGAGGAGCTGGACAGCGCTCAGGGTTATGGGACTGAATTATTCAAATACCAGTCACTTCAGGATGGGACACCTCTGCCAGGCTGATTCTTTACCTCCTCCATCCTGAAGCCCTCATCTAACTCTTAGAACTCAGAGCATATTAGTAAAATCTGATTTCAACAAATATAAACTAAATAGTCTAGAACCGGTGTTTCTTCTCTTACACACTTGACATTTGCTGCTCTTTCTCTCGCCACCCAGCCGCTCTCCAGAGCCCCTCCCTCTGTGGGATTTTACCCACACCCTTGTGGGCGGAGACAATCCTGAAAGTTCTCCAGGGTTTAAAGACCTTGTGTTCTGTATTTTATTAAAACATAAAATAAAAGAAATTTGTTCATTTTTGTTCTTTATGTTTAAAAGTCAATCGGCATGTTTTGTATTTTATATGTAAAAACAAGTTAACACAGCCCATTTAAAGTTTCAGTGCATGATTTCTTTTTATTTGTTGCGTTTAACTGGACCAAATAAAACCTAAAATGCAGTGTACCAGAACCTATGCACAGGGCACATTTTATGTTTTATATCTTCAGCAAAGTGTGTCCGTGTAGAGGATATGAACATATTTACAACTAGAATATTAATAAAATCTTATACTTAGCCCAGGGCATTAAAACCAGTGTACATGATTGTATAGTGCAGTGGTCATTTTTCTGTGCAGCCCGCGGACAGCTACCGGGCCGTGGGTCATGTGGTACCAGTCCGCGGGCTGCACAGAAAAAAAACGTGGATATTACCCGTGTTATGTTGTTGGCTCGTTGTAATGAAAATGCTGTTAATAAAGTTGCATGTTAAACTCAGTTTAATGCATTACCCTTGAAGAAAATGTAAAGGTAAATAAATAACTAGAATCAGAAAACTTTATTGCTTAAAATACCATTAGCATTAGCGGTTAGCATTAACGGTTGGCATTAGCAGTGTGTGGCGAGTGAAAACAAACACTCGTACACAAATGAAAGGTTGAAATAACTCTCTTTACCCACATGTTTAGACTGGGCACAGTTTACTAATACTAAATAAACTGAGATAACTGTTGAAAAAGTGGGGGGGGGGGGGTTAAAACACTAAAATAAGAGGACAAGACACGGAGCAGTCATGCTACATGCTGCAGCAGCTTCTTTCTCTTTTTATGGTGGTTGATAACATTTCAGGACTGGTGGCAGTAATGCAGTTCGGTTCTCAGAAATATCTGCATTAGACTGAATCCCTGAATGCTGACCCGCATAAAACTGAGGGGTTACTGTACTTCAATAGAAGGAAAAGTATTAGCCTTTAAAAATACTTAGAAAAGTACAAATCCATCAAAATTGGACTTGAATACATACTGTCATTTGAATATACCTTTGGAAGTAAATGTGTTACAGTTCTGATGTAACCCTATCACTCCAAAGGCTGACATTGCTGGAAGATTTTTAGATTACGGTGGCATTTGCACAGAGAGGTTTAATTAAACACCTTTGATGATTAAAATTGAAGCTTCATCTCTGCTGCTAATTAACCCAGAGGAGCCATCGAGATACTCAGTTCACACATAAATTACAGAGTGGGGAAATATTATTTCTCGTCGAATGCCACCAGGGCCTTAATGACGTGTCTTTTATGGCCTCTAATAATGATGTATGCCAAACAAATCGCTTTCAAGTGAGAGCAATTGCTGTCTTGGCCTTCTGCCGCTGCCTTGGGCCTAATTGAAAGTGGATTATTCCAAAAGCCATATTGCCTTACTGCCTTAAAAACCCATATGACCATAATGATGCCTCAGAGAGAAAATAAAGTGGCTGTATTGCAGTGAAATGTGGCGCTTGCTCTGTGCAGAGGTGGAATCAGCATATGAAAGGATGAAGCAATTTTTGGACTCTCAGATGACAGGAATCACACAGCCTCAGAATGTTTCACGGAAGGTTTTTCTTCCAGTCTCTGGATTGCCTAGAACCACCCATAGTACTCATTATTTAAATGACTTTATAACTGTTAAGTCAAGCAATTGTGGAATTATCTGTTATGAGATATTTGGCTGAAGTTTAAAAGCAATACTTGGATTTGACTGCTTTTCACAGCAGCGAAGGTCCCTTGTACAAACGGTGATTTTCTTTTTCTTCATCAGGTATATTTGTATGAGGGGAATGAGGACAATATACTAAAAATGGAAGCAAGCTTGGGGCCCCATGATGGTGCAGTGTGTAGAGCTGCCTCACACCTCCAGGGTTGGGGGTTGGAATCCAGGTCCTGTGTGTGTGTGTGTGTGTGTGTGTGTGTGTGTGTGTGTGTGTGTGTGTGTGTGTGTGCAGTATGCATGTTCTCCCCAGTGGTGGAATGAACTCCCTCTTCTGGTCCGATCGGCAGAGTCCTTCATGGTCTTCAAGCGTCGCCTGAAG
>JBBPDC010000032.1:9347264-9361219 GCA_037974485.1 Hemigrammopetersius urotaenia | reverse complement strand
ATAAAAATAAAGGACCCAGAATCTGAACAGAACACAGAAAAACCCCACTGAACCGAAAACCCAATAAACAGAGCCATACTGAGAAAACAGAAAAACACAGACCCAGAAAACCCAAACAAAAAAGCAGCGGCTAACCCCCACCACTGACCAGGCCGTGACATATGGTATCATTTTAATCTATTGTTTTGCTGCTCTTAACTTTGTTCTGTCCACTTTCTGCTGTTAAGGTTTATCTTATCTCATCTTTTCTTATAATTGCTGATTACAGAATTTACATCTAAGGGAGAATGTCTTTTCAGTTCGTGTTTAAGATTCTTTAAATTGTTTTAAAAATAATTTTGCCAGGAACTCTTTAGACTGCTGTTATGAAACCCACTCCTGTAGTAATAACCTGGTCGCCTCCACACATATATAATTATAACTAATAATAATAACTATTTCAAATCTCCCATTCATTGCCAAAGCAATTGAGAAAGTAGTTTTCAACCAAATCAGTAAATGGTTACATTGATGACTTTCAGAGCTCTGGTAAAGGTATTAAATTACATTCATCTGAATACAGACTGAGGTACAATAACTGTCTTGGACCCTCTGGATCTCAAAGAAGACTCTGACATTCTCAAAGACAGGTTAGAAAATTGGGTCAGCATCTCAGGAACAGTACTCAGATGGTTTAGGATGTACTTAGAAAGCAGAGGTTATTTCTTCTGTATCTAATATCACCATCTCCAGGGCCCCTTTTGTTCAACCTGTGCATGATTCCTCTCGGCCAAATTCTCTCCAAGAGTACAAGGCTTATCATTATTTTGCCACTCAGCTCTATCTAGCCGTTTACAGAAAATGATTGCAGTGCAGGCGCGTTGTGTTTATGACTTGAAACATAAACACTAAAGACAATGACCCAAACTAGTGTTTGGTGTAATTATGAATGGGACCATAGTTTAATGATCACATCAAAGCTCGGGTTTTTACACTGGCTTCCAATCTGATACAGAATTAAAGTTAATGTATCATTGTTTCTAAGTCTCTTAAAGCTTTGGACTATAAATATATGTCTGAAATGTTTGATGAATATCAGCCTGCAAGGCCTCTTGTGGGGGTTTTCCACTGACTGGCACCATATCGGTTTGGTTCAACTCTACTCGCTTTTTTTGCTTTTCCAGAACTAAAATCTGGTTCCTGGTACCCGGCACCATTCTTGGTACCACCTTGGCCGAGGTCCCAAGCGTGCTGAACCGATACTAAATGATGATGTGTACATATTGGAGGCTACAGATTGGTGGTCGCTATGGTTACGTCAGCGTTGTTGACATTAGCGTTAGCCTAATGTTGCTTCTTTAAGCCAAATGTCTCTGTTTTGTGGCAAACAGCCACAAACCAAGGATAAGAAACGTAACCTCTCTGACTTCATCCATGCTGGCGATTGTAATGATGCTGGGTCGTTTACCTCAGCTTAGAGCGCTCCGCTCGGGCTGCCGCTCAGAAAGTTTGGTCACTATAGCAACCAGTTGTTGTGGAAAATTGTAGATCCGAAACCAAACTGAACAGAGTAGAACCGAACTGAATCAAACCGAGCTGGTACCAGTCAGTGGAGAACCCCCTTTAGATAAGCAGGAGCTGGTCAGCTGGTGGTGCCCAGATCTGAAACTAAACAGGGTGAAATGCTATTATTTACTTTTATTGCTTTACTTTCATGATTTTTTGCCTAATGTATCTCTATTCAGCACACAGAGTGACCGTTGTGTATGATACTTCAATACTGTTAAAAATAAATAAATAAATAAATAAATAAATAAAGTTTTTAATGGTTGTGTCCCTTGCTGATATGATCCCGTTTTTTGTTTAACAGCACTAGCGGCGTTTGCTGTTACAGTGCCATTGTAGTTCTGAATGAATATGGCAGGACGATAAATAACTGATGAAGACAGTTTAATGAAAACAACAGCTTGGCAGCGTCATTTGCCGGCATTACTCATGTCAATCATTACATTTTGCGCAACTATTAATCACACTGAACTCTGGCTGCATCTGAACAGCTGAATCGGTGCTCACTGGACCCGCCAGTTGGTGAATCAGCTGTTTAGATTTTAGAGTTTAGTGTAGTTATGGATCAAGTCTCATTAATATGAATATAACGTGTGGTGGAACATCACCCTTAATCTAGAAATGATTTTCATACATTAGACAAAATTAACTATTTTATTGTTTCTTTTATCGTTGTAATCTTAATATGTTTGTCAGGAACTGGTCTCTCTTGTAAATGAGACCTTGAGTCTCAAAGGGGACTACCTGTATAAGGTTAATAAATACATTTTAAAAATGTTAAAATCAGCAGCCCTGCGATCAGGAAGTCATGGGTTCCCCTGAGGTACCCTGAGCAAGATACTATCCCCACACACTGCTCCCAGGGTGTGTCACGGCTCGGCCAGTGGCCGGTAGGGGCCACTGTTTTGTGTTTTTTTTTGGGACTTTTATTTTGACATTTGTGTCTGTTTTGTGTTTCCAGGTGTCCTGTGTTTAATTTTGTTGATTATGTCTTGTATTTAAGTTCTGTCTGTGTGTTCCACAGACATCGGTCCATCGCCTCACATTTCTAGTTTCATGTTTCTGTCTGTAGTGGCCCTTGAGCCAGGGTTCATTTCTTTATGTTTTGTGTGAATAAAGAGCCTGAAATCATGGATGCCTGCCTGCCTGCCTGCCTGTCTCAGAGGTAAATCACGGAAGCAGGTTAACCCCCTGTCCCGTGACAGGGTGCTGTGTTCCTGTCAGCCAACTGCTTCACTTGGTGAATGAGTTACATGGATTAAATTAGTTAAATGGCTTACATGGTTAAATGAGTTAAATGGGTTAAACAAGTTAAATGAGTTAAATGGGTTAAATGGGTTAAATGAGTTAAATGGGTTAAATGATTTAATTTTGTGCTATTGACGCTGTGTACTATGGTGTGTTCACGTATGACAGAATGATCACTTTCACTAGAACACGCTACAATGTTCATTCCTGAATGTTACAAAACACTCGGGTGTGACGGGACACTTTAATGGAAAGTAGTCAGTGGTACAACTGTGTGACGCTAGGCACTGAAGGGTTACAGCCACAGGTGTATTTAAATATATGTTTTGCATTTACAGGACCATTTCCATTTGTGTCAAAGAAGGTGAAACACTCGCATGAAAACAAAAGGCAAATTTCTTCCACCTCAGAGCTCTTGGTTCAATCCTTTTAATACTTAACCTTCCAAAGCTGAAGCAGATCCTCCACCAAATGTGATCTAGGTGCTGTTTGTGCCTCTTTCTCATTTAAAAATGAAAAATTTTGTCACTGTTTCTTCTCGACTCACCCCTTTTGTCATGTTCCATGGACACAGGTGAATCCACTGATCGGGGTGGGGCTAAAGATGAGCTGAGAACCAAACAAGAGAACCAATGGCACAGAGAAAACAAAGCAGAAACTGGCTAAGGAAGCCAGACTGTGACAGGACACCACAACCCTTGTAGTGGGGAACTGAGAACCGTCGTCAACAGAAGGTGAAGACTGAAGTTGAGGGTAGAAAAGTGGTACTGGCCGGGTCGAAGCCACTCTGCGCTCCACCAAATGCTGATGACGAGAAACCAGGGGAAGAAAGCAGCAGTTGAAGAGCAGGCCCCCCGGGGGTCTGGGAGTTGAGGAGCGGGCCCCCCGGGTCCTGGGAGTTGAGGAGCGGGCCCCCCGGGTCCTGGGAGTTGAGGAGCGGGTTGCTCGGGTTCAGGGAGTTGAGGAGCGGGCCGCTCGGGTTCAGGGAGTTGAAGGGCGGGCCCCACCGGTCCTGGGAGTTGAGGAGCGGGCTGCTCGGGTTCAGGGAGTTGAGGAGCGAGCCCCTTGGGTTCAGGGAGTTGAGGAGCTGGTGAAGAAGAACCTGGAAATTAGAAGCCGATGGTGATGTGGCCTCTGGAGCACTCTTCTTCCGCCGTCTTTTCTTCTTACTGCTGGGTTTCGGTTGCAGGAGAGAATCCCTGTTCACCATTTCTGCCACCAATTTCAATGAATTTGTGGATTTTACGAGGGCAAGCACATCTGCTGTGACTTTCGACTTATCCTCACTATTCTCACCAACCAAACAGCCCAACGGCTCCTCCAGAACATCAGGGGGCGCCAGAGTCTCCAGTGACTGACTGGAGAAATACTCCGAAGCACTAGGGGGCAATACATCAGCTCTGCACTCCACTTCTTCTGTGGTTTCTCTGGCTCTGCTATCCCTACAAGCCCTAGGCAATAGGACTCACCAACTGGCTTATCTGCTCATCTCCACTAAATTTGTGGAAGAGCTTTAGCCGATCAAGTAGATCCTGACCGCTCCCAATGGTAGGTACTCTCTGTAGTACATCTGAAGTCCAGTTGTCAATGTCCCCAAGACAATCAGCGTAAAAAAGGTCTGGGCTCCAGAAGTTTGCGGTCTCCTTTAAGTGGCTGGTCATCCATGTATGAGATGAGGAGAGGAGACACCCTTGCAAACACCAATGGACTTTATTTACCATAAGGGAATCATCCTGGGACAAGTGAAGGGTCAAGTATGACCAGCAAGAACTAACACACAAGCAGAGACATATATACATATAGGAAGACAGACTGTGACACCTTTTTTCTCCTGTGTCTTCTTCTTACATCTTAAGTGTAACAAAAGCCCTTAACTGACTCTGTGTTAAAAGATTTTAAGACCACTAAACATTAGACTAAAATTAAGTATGAAAAATTCTGTTTCTGGTGCTGTTTTTGTTCTGTTAAGTTCCTCAAACAGAACTAAAAAAACAACCAAATTGTGAATCAGGTTGCAGAAAAAAACATATTGGTGTCCAGGTTTACTTACTGATGTCATGACTGATTATATGGGATACTGTCCGTGCCAATGTAAGTCATTAAATAAGTTAAAAGATGCCAGTTGCATCATGTGTGCTGACTTTTCTGAGTCTACAACAGACACGTAAACAAGCTCAGGCAGGCCTCGGCAGGCGTCACATTAACATGTCCGAAATGGTTCTTGACTTTAATTTATGGCCGGCGAGATGTGATTTCTCCTGCATTAACTGCGAATAAGAAATCACTGGGTTTACCTTGCACACGTGGACAGAGATAAGTTTGCTGGTCCTGTTTGCACATATTCAAAGTCGAATACAGCAGACCCGGCATTTCTTTTCTTCTCAGCATGTATGTTTGTCTTTCAGAGGACTAATATTTACAGAGGCCCTGCCCGGTGTGAGGGAGGTGTGGTAGTTTTGTGAGCTCCGGCTCTGAGGGTGCGTGGCTGGAGAGGTATTTTTAAAATGTCCAGCTGAAGGATATGAAATAAAGAATAGGGGTCAATTGTATTGTGGTATTGAGGTCATGGTAAGTTGAGCTCAAGGTTTGATGGAGTGTAGGGTGTACATTTCAGTGCAAGTGTCATTTCTGCAAATAACAAAATACTTGATTACCCTTCAAAGGGGAATTCTACCATTTTTTGTTGTGATGTAAACAGTCAGTCAGAGAGTGTTTGGTGTGAAAGGGTTCATAGTAGGGTCTCAGATTTCTTTACCATGGTGGTGAATGGAACCAGACGTCTCCAACACAAATATAATCATTTTATTTGCTCTCCAAACCCACAAGTGGAGCTTCACATGTCTCTGAGTGTTTATATGGATGTTGACGATGGTAAAATAGTGTCATATCTGAATTAAATAAATTTTCTTTGGGGCTATTTTACCTTACAACACCCAGTGTCTGGTCAAGTCACTGTAATGTGCTGTCAAGAGTTTAAACCACAATATGCTTCGCTACTTTGTGGCAGAAAAAGTAACCAAACAAGAGTTATTTTCCAAAAGGAAAATACATTTTTATTAGTTCAATATCAAAACTGCAATAGCTAAAAACTAAATAATAATAATATAACTGAACTTCTAAGTGACTTCTGTGGTAGGAATCGTTGTGTGTTTATTTTAGTGTGGAGTTTGTGATTTGATATTGTGATTTGATATTGTGATTTGATAAGAGAATACGTCTATGCAGGACTGCCGAACCTGTTTTGTTTCCAAAATAACTTGATTTAGTTTACTAAAAAATAATCTAGAATAATACTGTCCCATGTTATTAACAAATTGGCTTATTCATCAATTTTTCAATCTCTTGGTTGATGTTGAGTGTTATCCCAACAGTTTTGCACCACATATGAACAAACTGACTGGTTGCCACTTAGCATACAGTTGCATGAAGTTCTTCCAGTTCTTCTGCTTTTCTGACCAGTAGCTTGGCATGATTTTATTTATTAATCACTGTAATTTTACATTTTAAATGTTATCATATGCACCAGCGTTTTTGTTCATTATTAATGTGCCATTACATCAAACATTGACCAAAAATATCTGTTATACAACCGATGTCTTTGTTTTTGTATCATGTTTCTGATGACGCCCAGCCCTTCCACACCTACAGAGGGAGACATTACAGAAGAGCATAACCCTGTCATTACAGAGACAAATGACCATCCCAGAGGTCTGTGGTGTAAATCATAGTCATTGATTCGCTGGGAAGATGTGAAGGTGATGTAAACCCGGAGAACAGTACGGGGCTGAATTCTAGACCCCTACAGTGAGGGGGACTTGTGACCATGTTATTCTGTGTTGGTAGCATATTCCTGACATGCTTTCCACTTAGGGGGAAGGGCCACTGCAAATCAATACAACCCAGTTACTTTGGGTAATCACCTTTATTCTGTTCAATTTTATTTATAGAACGCTTTATACAACCAATACTGTCGTGAAGCAGTTTTACAGGATCCAGGTCTGAGCCCCTAGTGAGCAACAGAGAGGAAGAAACCTTGGGAGGAGCTAAGACAACCTACTCTGGTCGACCCAGAGAGCAAAGGAGAATCTTAATATGTATAACTAGCAATAGAAGACTTTATGTGCAGACTAAAACAGTCTAGAACTGGCGTTTGCCCTCAAAACTGAGAGTGTATCAGTAAACTCTAATTTCAGTAAATATAAACAATGTAAAACAGTCTAGAACCGGTGTTTGTTCTCCTACACGCTCCCTGTTTGCTGCTCTTTCTCTTGGCGTGCTGCCGTTCGGCTGCTCTCTGGAGCCCCTCCCTCTGAGAGTTTCCCAAAACCCACTTGTGAACAGAGACAATCCGGAAAGTTCTCCTGTGTCGTCATTTTTTCTGTTTGTTTCTACAACCTAAAAGGTTCATTTTTTTGTGCCTCCATTTTCCAAACATCAGTAGTGTTTTATTATTATTATTACATTACATTTTTTTTTTAAATTACAGACTTTGGTTCTATGTGACACAGGAACATCAAACAAAGGAAGACGTCTTACATCTTGAGCATCAGCCCACACCAGTTAGGAACAGTTAGAGTCTATAGTCGTAGTTTTTGTTGGAGTCTGAGTGAGTAGTTTCAGAATTTCTAGTCCAAAGCAACAAGAAACACAATCTCCACTGGAGCTTTTGAACAGCAGTCGCCATTGAATGGGGGAGGAGCATGTACCTCTATCCTATGAAGAACCATCTCTGTTCTGATGAATGACAGTGCTCCCATCCATGGGGCATGAAGGTCACAGAATGGTTTGACTGGTATGAAAATGATCATGAAAATGTAAATCATATGTTAATTCCTTCACAGTCACCAGGTCTCAACTTGATTGAATGCCTATAGGACATTCCAGAGATCAAAACATCTAAAAGAACAGAGATCCACACCCCAGTACAGAGACCCACATGATTTGTACCAAGCTCTCCAGGCAGGTCATGGGGGACTAACATCTTACTAAGACTTGATATTGGATTTTTCTTTCATTTGTAACCCCTCCATTCGCGTGTGTGTGCATGTGTGAGAAAAATTAATCATCTCTAGAAATAACTGCATTATGTCTGAGCAATCGTTTGTTTCTTTATAATAGTTTCCACCTCAGTGGAGTTTGTGCTGTTTCTTAGCTGTGATGATCAATATGATTTGAGTGAAATAAGGAGTTATTGATCTGTGTGGGGGAAGTAGACTCAGATAGTAGATTGGACCATTTCCCACTGGCCATTGGAACACACACACAAACACACACACTCAGACACACATACACACATTATTCAAAAACACATTCACAAAAACACACACAAAATGGACTCAGAACAAAATAATAATAATAATAATAATAATAATAATAATAATAATAATAATAATAATAATAATAATATAACCGCCCCAGAAGCTGAGAGAATAAACAGAAATCAGTGGGGTCCAAGCTGTACAATGATTTTACCACATTAATCCCCATTTTATGCGGAACAGGAGTCACGAATTCAGTCACACGCTGACTTTTTTTTGAGAACTCATAGTTTTATGCAAAAATATCTACAGTAATGCAGAAACTGCAAATATCCTCCACCATTTTTTGCTTTTGTTGGCAATAAATATATTTTTTTCTGGATGTTTTCAAACGCCGCGGTGTCCCAATACTTTTGTCCCACGACCTTCCAAGTTGCATATCTCGGCGGGAAATTTAAATTCAAATACGGGTTTACCTTTACATTTTCTTTAAGGGTAACGCATTAAACTGAGCTGTTCTGGGAGCATATATGGGGGCAAATTTAGGCATTTTTTTACCAAAACCTTATACACGGGTGCTCTTGGAACGTAACCCCTGCAAAAAGCGAGGGATTACTGTGGTGCCGTTCTCAAGGACACTTACAACAGCAACAAATTGGACAATAAAAATGTCCATGGTGGCCCAGGAGGCCTTGTCGCCTCGGTGTAGAGTCATTTAGGGGTCCTGAGGAGGCTATGAGCTGCAGGGAAAGGTTATTCTCAGCTGGCACTGTGGTCGATACATTGGCAAAATCCTCAGCAAGAAGAGAACCATCAGAGTATACACACGAATACAAAACAGCACAATAAAGAAAAACAAAAACAGAAAAAATAAGAAAGACAGATATAAAGGGGTAGATATATTACACTAGCTTACTTATACACACACACCAACACACCCACAACCACAAACACACACACTCCAGTCATAAGAGCATACCCCAGACCAGCCCTGTCCAAACACACATGCACAGCATTGATGGATGGCAGAGCCAAAGCCACTTATTTCCCCTGGATCTGATGTGAAGATTGGAGACTTGTAAAGATTTTTGTCTGGAGAAGAAAAATCCACCGAATTCTCACCAGTCTGGCCAGCTGAGCCACAATCTGCTCTCGGATCAGCCCAAACTCAGCCAGGTCAGAGCAGCTCTAATGAACACTGGCAGTCTTCGCTTCAGTTCAGATGAACGAAGGCCTAAGAGACATTAACAACAATAACATTCATTACATCTACAGTACATTAATGACTTTAAATAAATAGTTCTTGGTCAGAGACAGAGACGCACCTGTAACTGATTTACAGAATTAATATTACAAAGCTGTTTTATTAAGAGCTTTAACATTACAAAACCGCCTGTAAACCATCACATACTTTCTCATTTGAAGAAACATACTTATCAACAATTGATTAAAGATTCTTTAGGGAACCCGAAGTTATTCTTCTCTGGCTATTTCCCAATCTTGGTCCTACAATGTGAAAGTCTTTGGAGCTAAAGGCACTTGGCTATGGATCTACAGGAACCGTTCTGTATCTAAACTGTAGTGTGACGGTACTGAAGTTGTATCAGGTTCTAAACTGTACTCTGCTGGTAGTGAAGTTGTATCAGGTTCTGGTGTTCCAGTGTATCTCAGTCTGTTAACAGAGTTTCTGACTCAATTCTCTCCACAGTTTATGGCTGGTCGTCCCAAAGCCGCGTCCATGGATTGAAACCGGCGGAGAGTTTTTCTGTCAGAGCCACTTTTGTTATTGTGGTCTTTTATTATTTCTAGTCTTGTTTGAGTGTTTAATGTTTTCTCTGCATTCTTTATCCGTGTGATGAGAACCAAACCCAGAGAACTCCCACTGAAATTTATCTTCAGCCCAGACAGACAGTCGAGCTGGAACTCTTTCCACGTGCTAGTTTGTGTCTTTTTTTATACATGGACAGTAAATAAACAGTATCCTCTCTCCATGTTTGGATGAAACATTTCGACCAATCAGAAAGCAGTGATGCAGTCAGCTCGGCTGCAGTTCACTTTTAGCCAGGCTGGCCAGCAGCTCGGGTTCGGCTCGGGTTCGGGTGTTTTATTTATAAAGGAAAAACACATTTGTTTCACATTTGTCCCAGTGGAAAACTTTATCACTCCAAAGAACCCAAAGATTTATTTTAAATGGGCAGGAGTAACTTCTCATACTAGTTGGCTCCTTCAATTGTAAAATCATGAGATCCTACAGATATTGGAGCACGACTGCCCAAAATGTGGCCCTGGAACAAATTAGGCCTATTGATTTCACCTGCCAGCAAGTTATCTTAACTATGTTTATCTATTTATCCACCTATTTATCTGTCTATCCATTTACCCATCTGTCTATCCATCTATCCATCTATCTATCCATCTATATATCTATCTATCCATCTATCCATCCATCCATCTGTCTACGGATCTCTCTCTTCATACATACATGTTTACATATATGAGATCATACAGATGCCTGAGCCAAAGTCCGAAGGATGTGGTTTTAGCCTAATAGGATGTTTGGCATGCAAACAAATTACTCTCCCATATTCAAAGAAAGAGCAAATATCACTTATTATATATACATACGTATAGAGGTATGTTTGCTGCCGCATTAGGGGAGGAGGTTTGGGGTGGCAGGCCAAATCAAACATTTCTAAGACCAAATCCTCCAGCCCACAGGCTGCATTCTGGTGCTCAACAACACATATATACATATGATTATATACACACGCATACACAATTCCACAAGGAACACACCTAATTTAATCTACTGAAGTAAAAAAGAGCCAACCAGGTATTGGATGATGCTTCAATTAATTCTGGGTTCTTTCCATGAGGATAGAGAACATTTCGCCAAACATAAAACCACTATTACTGTATTGTTTTTTGTGCTATATTAGTGTTGTAACCTACAGCCCAGTACTGAACAGCTTCTAAACAAATACACATTATGAAAGAACTGATGCACTGATCCAAGTACATGGATCAGTTCGTATCTTTCACTACCTGCTCTCGGAAACAGTTTAGAAACTCCATTTCTAGGCTTGACGTTCAGTATCCCATCTTTTAAAATCACAAATAAAAGCACAAACATAAAGAAAAATGAAGGCATTCTGTGGGTGCTGTCTGTGTGTAGAATAGCCAGTGTCCCCTCACTGTGTGTGTGTGTGTGTGTGTGTGTGTGTGTGTGTGTGTGTGTGTGTGTGTGTGTGTATGTGCGTGTGTGTGCAGAGAAAAAAAAGCCCCCCCCTCTCTCTACCTCCCACTAGCACGTCCCGGATCAACCCAGCCGGCCGATTTATCATCCTCACCTGTGATCGCTCCATTTATCATCCTTAGATCGCATCTCCAGCAGACAGGAAATGTTTATTTTCACTCATTACAGTCCCTGTCCACGCCTCGAGTTAGAGGCACACATCAGTTACTGCTGTATCCCGCCTGCGTACAGAGCATACCATCACACACACACTAACAGGTACACTATTCCAACCCTCCATCCCACCCCAGGCGCCCCCCCTGCCCTGCACACGGCTGGAGAAAGCCTCTGCCACCTCCCCATTTGCATTTAAATAGACCAAAAAAACACACGTTCCACACCGTGTTATTGGATTACACCTCCTTCCTGGCTGATACTTTGCTATTAGCAGCAGAAAAGGTTAAACAGCTAATACTATCGACTCACAGAAGGGGTTGTAATAAATTTGATGCCAATTCATGGAGGGGTTTTTTTGGGGATTGAAGGGGGGGAGGCACCTTCCGCCTCACACACCAGCAGCATCCTAATTATGCTGTCAGCCATCTAGCAAAAGAAAATAACAACCGCCCCTATTCTCCGAGTGAGCTCACCCAGGCAAGACTCTATTAGAGCTGAATTATGGAGGGCCTGCAAGGGATTTTATACCTGAACTTCCATAAAAAACGCATCTCGCCCACCGAATATGATCAACTGCGCGCTTTTATTACACAGACCGCTACAAGCTCCCCTCAATTGCGCACAATGTAGCGGCGGCAGTAAACAGATACCTCCATGCCTGATAAGAGCGCTCGAAGCCCTTTCACGGCCAGCGTTGTCGCAGATAAATCATGGAGAGGAGGCAAACCACCGCTAACTGTGTTTATAACTCCGCCTGGATTTCCCTGCTAAGTGCGCCATAGCTGTTAGCCCACCACTCACAGCTGTCATCAGCAATGATGGTTGGAACGCTCCTTTCAAGACGCGTTTAGTAATACACCACAATAAATGCGGTTTATGCACACCGGGCCCATTCCCAGGACGCTGAGGAGCCAGGTTCTGATTTTAAAAAGGCAGAATAGCTTTAAACGGATGGCTAAACTAACAATTAACATTGACACATAGCCAATCAAGCAAGACCTGTACAGCCTCAAAAATGCTAATTGGTTCTTTAGTTTTGCACTTGAGCTAGAAGGCCAATGAGTTCATACCAATTAGCATGTGGCTAACCGAATGCTTAAATCATGAGATGTTCAGTAATCTGTAATAGACTTGCTTATGTGGTATCTGACTTCTGCACGACTCACTGTTGACAAGGACTAGAGTACAACATTTGGGGCTCAGGTTTTAAACTATGTGACTTTTGTCCTTTATTTATAAACACTACTTTTAGCTACATTAGCCTCATAGCTAACACCCAGATCTAAATCGAGATTTGATGTAAATGTCATTTTTCACCAAGCTTTTTCTTTAAGAAGTATCCAGACTCCAGAAAAGTAAGGAGAGGAAATTATGTTCCAGATACTAAAACAATCTTAGTGGTTAAAAAGACCTGATGAAGACCGCAGTAGTCAACATTTTGCAATAATGAATGTATTCAAACTTTGCAGTGTAACATTCTCCTTGGGTCCGTTCTTCGTACGTCGCTAACTCAGTTAGCTGGATTTGATTGTTGTGGATTTGTCCGGGTCTTAGATTGTTCCGTTCTTCGATGCGCATCTCGGACTTGCTGTCATAGCAACAGGTCCGCAAGCTTAAACCTGCTTGGGAGCAGGTTTATTTCATGTAAACAGGATTTAGGCTGCATTCCTGGCGGGTTATGATTGGTTGAAATGGCGAGGTCACATCTGATTGGTTAAAGAGCACAACTGACGCGGACAGACTCACGTGGGAAAAGAAAAGTACCTTGCTTATATATATGGATGGATGTATTTAAACATACATACATTATATGTATACATGTGTGTGTGGCTGTGGTCATCATTCATGTGTTAATCACTGTGTGTGTCTAATAATATGTCACATTCTATCCCCCGATTGCGTCTATATAAGTGGAAGTAATTTTCTCAAATCTCAGAGTTTTTCAAATTCCTCGTGTTTTGCGTGATAAACAGGATCCTTTGGCGCAGCATGACAATATACTTCTTGAGAGATATCGCTTTTCTCGTGAGGGTATCGTTTATATAATTTCTTTGTTAAACTCCCATGTGAAATGTTCAACTCACCGGATATATATAAAAGATATATATTAGATATATATAACATAAATATAAAAATATATATTAAAGATGACAAAACAAGCAATTAATACAAAAGGATCTTCAGTAGATCCCTGGAGCTGTGTGAAGTTCCCTCCTGCTTCAAACACTCCATCATCATCCCGGTTCCCAAGAAACCCACCATCACAAGACTGAATGACCACAGACCTGTTGCCTTGACGTCTGTGGTCATGAAATCCTTTGAATGCCTGGTCTTAGCCCATCTGAAAGACATTACAGGACACCAGCTGGAGCCCCTGCAGTTAATATGGGGCTGCATTATATCCTGCAACATCTTGACCGTCCCGGAACTTATGTCAGGATCCTGTTTGTGGACTTTAGTTCGGCGTTCAACACAATTGTGCCTGAACTCCT
>JBBPDC010000032.1:9308105-9336676 GCA_037974485.1 Hemigrammopetersius urotaenia | reverse complement strand
TCGACCTGGAAAAATTTGATCGATTATAGGTTCTGAATGTTGATTTCGATTACTTTTCGATTAATCGCCCAGCCCTACATCCAGTCTTGGTCTTTTAAAATATCATTCTGATATTAGCTTTTCTACTTTTGTGGCAAAACGTTTATCTTCCACATTTGTCTTTTTTCACTTTTTTTTTTTATTTTACAAAAAACAGAATGTGTCAGATTGTTTCCTGTTCTCTCCTAAAGAATCTAACTTTGGGAGGAAGAATAAAATACTACTGTGAAATACTACCTGTAGCTTTCGCTTTTCAGTATTGGCTTCTTCTATCTGGGCCTGAAGCTCTTTGTATCCTGGAAAGATATGACACAAGGAGTTAATTTGATAGTTAGTTTTCAATAAGATTCATTCAACAATGTTACTTATAATCCAGTATAATGGTACCTGGTCCCGTCACACTGGTTCCAAACTGCTCTTCCAATTTCTTGATTTGCTGAAGAAGCTGAGCCTTCTCCCTCTCTAGCTGATAGTTAGAGAGTCTGTTGGGCAAAAGGCATTGTTTGATGTTACTTAAGAATTCAAATGAGCTGTGTCATACACCTCCAATTGTGTTGACATTAGTTCACCTTACCGAACAGACTGGAACTGAGCAGCAAGACCCTCATCAGTGGTTGCTTCTATGGGAATATTTTTCAGGAGCTCTACCTGGTGGGGAAATACGTATATATAATGTTTTCATGAATATAAACAGTCATCCCAAAATGATTTTAACATACTTGTTCCTTCAGCTGTATGATGATACGCCGTGCTGTCTGCTCTTTCTCGAAGGCTTCTGTTAGCTGCAGTTTGAGCTCTGAGAGACTTGCACTTTTCTTGGAGATTTCACTCTCAAGCCCTTTTATTTTATTTTCAAACAACCTGCAGGAGAATAGAGAAGTGCTAATGTAGACTGGTATATGACTAATAACTAATATCTCTCTCTCTCTCTATGGTAGCATAGTACCTTGTCACAACTGTAGATTTCCAGGTCTTGCTGTCTGCCTTTTCTAAAGATGGCCCTTTGGACTGAGCCAATAGGAACTTCTGGGTGGTCTCCTCAAGCTCTGCCCTAAGCTTCTCATTTTTTACCTCCAGACTGGCCTTTTCCACCCTCAGCTTTTCTGCAGCCTCAGATTCCTGTATTGGAGTACAACATTCCTCTCACAATCCAAGTTGTGCGCTTAATTTAACATAAGTTGAATTAATTAAATTAGGAGAACATCACTAAAGAAAGAAAACAAAAAACCTTTCTGATATCTCTGCGCAGTCGCTCATTTTCCATCACAATTTTCTCGAGTCCTTTAGTTTTCGATTCGAGTCTCGATGTAAGCTGGTCCTCGGTTTTCCCTTTCAGCTTGTCATATTCAGCCTGTACCAAATAAGAAAGACGCGATGACATAACTTAAAAACAGTAAATACAAAGCAAAATATTCTGGTAGAACATCTGTTTCAGATTGCTAAAGTACTTTTGAGGCACAATTTGAAGCAAGCACGCAGTTTGAAAGATACTAATTAGTCTTGTAGCTGCAGTGCAAATCTAAAGCACTACATTCAGACATCAGACTTGTCTACTAGATTTAAGGAAAGGGGACAATAGTGTATATTTGAATCCCTTTGACCTTCAGTTTTTCATGTTCTCGCTCCAGAGAGGTCAGCTGGTCTTGGGCTGAGGCAGTCGAGCTCTTTTTCAGACTCTCATTTTCTCTTTGCACTTTTTCCACCACCTTCTTCATCAGTGCAATGGTCTTCTCCAGCTCAGGGACCGTCTTTCCGCTTCGCCCAGACTGCACAGAAAAGATCCAATGGACACAATTGATAAAAAAGTAATTTAGCAACCAAACTTTTTAACAGTGAGAGAATTACAAAGAAGTCAAACAAGACAGACCAACTACGGACAGAACTCCACTGATTTATTTATTTTTTTATCATCCTTTCAAGATAGGATGATGGATACGAAGACCTACCCCTCGAACATGCCCCAGCTTCTTTTCCGCTTCTGCTTTTTCCTTTTTTAGCACGCCACACATCTCTTTGAGGTCAGAAACCTGATCCTGTTTGTGAAGAATAATTGGATATCGTCCTCATTGTGCCACAATGTGCTATGTTCAAAGCAAGCTGTGTTGGCAAAGTGACTCAAAGGAACTGTCCTAGTTGTTTTTTAAGGGAATATTTCATCCAATTAATGCTAATGTTGCTATTTCTGAATCAAAATGAGCAGGGGCTAGTTAGCATTGTGCAAATAAAGTTGAGCATTTTTGCTTCTGCATTCCATTATGAGTAAGAACTTGTACCTTAAGACGCGGCAGGTCTTTGTTGACCTGCTCTAGCTGAAAGCGAAGCTCCAGATTCTCAGCGGATAATTTGAGGTTCTCTTTCTGTAGCTCATTCTCCCTCTGTGAGGGTGTACCAGAACCCCTGCCAGATGTCTGTGCAGAAAATGACATCATGTTAACAACGAATGAATGGAAAAAGTAAATAAGTAAGTCAGGATCAATACATGGCTGCTACAGTACAGTAACAAGCACAAATGGAAAAGGACACTAGCAGGACGCCTACAGAACTACCAGGCCGGCTTTTGGAACTTTGGTTTCTCTCATGGTACCTTGTGAGACTTTGGTGGTGCCACTTTGCTATGCCTCCCCTGTTTACTTCCATCAATTAAGGCAGCCCTAGATGTCACTGGTTCAAGGCTGCTCTCCTTAATAGATTCGTTTTGTGACCCATCAAAAAGGTTTTGGAGGTCTTTGGTGACAGCAGTACATGGGATGGAGGTCTTTCCAGTTTTTTCTTGGGCTTGTTCTCCTTTTGTTAATCCACCCTCCGAATAACTGAGTCTTTGCTGCTCAGAGGAAGGAAGGCCTGCTTCTGGTTTCTTCCCTTGACCAGTATGAGTCTCCATAGAACTCTGTAAGTCCTGGTTTGGTTCTTCCAGAGCTGATTCTTCCTCAGTCACACATGTTTCTGTTTCCTTTGCATGTTGTTCGGGTTCACCCTGCTCTTGCTCACCTTGTTCTTGTTCATTAAGTTCCTCCTCTGGTCTTTCTGGTTCAGCTGAGCCTTGACCTGTTGAACTCGTCTCAATTTTCTTTTCCTCTTCCTCAGTTTTATTATCTTTCATTTCCATCTCCTTCACATGTTGCCCTTCTTGGTCACCTTCTATGTCCCCTTCCTCTTCATGCTCTGCCTTGGTCTCCTCTATAGTTTTATCACCACCACCTTCTGCATCCCCTCTTTTCCCATCATTTTCATCTCCATCAGTTCCTGCTAGGTCACCTGAGTGCAGAGTACCATTCTCTCCTGCAGAAATAAACTCTCCACTCTCTTCTGCTGCTGCCTGATGTACAGTAGGGATTTCAGCTTGGGTTCCCCTGCCAATCATAACTGTTTGCGCTTTCAGCATTGTGCTAGAATCAGGTATCTCCTCATAATCTTCTTGTAGGTGAGGCAGTTTGCCTTTGCTTAATGAGAAAGACCGCATATTTTCATCTTGACTATGTGTGACTTCAAAGGAAGATAAGCTGAGCTGGGAAGATGAAACCCCACTTTTATCCTTTGTAAGCAAATGTTGGAAAAGAAGAAAAGTATGATGAAGAAGAGTGAGAAGAGTTAAAGGAAAACTTCAGCCAGTGATGCTGAAATAGCCAGTAAATAATAATAACAACAGGGACAACTTTGCTTGATCATATTGGCAAATGGTATTATATACATTTTGTATAAAAACACTCTCTATTGTGAAAAATATATGGTTGTACACCTAAAATAATTGTGTAAGTAGAAAAAAAAGCAAAAGCAAAAAATGCATTTAGAAACAGTTGAGTTCCCCCTCCCCTTCCTCACAGTGGTTTGGCCCACTGTCTGCTTTATCTCACCTACTCAACACACACGAGTCAGTAAGTAGTGTATTTTATTGACTTTAAATAAAGCGAATTAACGTTAACAATAGCTTGTTGTATAGTGCACTGCAACTATTTTTTTATAATCAATTTCTATTCTGTTCTTAAGTGTCTTTATTAATTTTAAATAAAATTTAAACTTTTTTTTCCCCTTGTTTTTATTTATAAGTACAATTTGACTGTATTATTTGCTCATAAGAAATTCTATATTCATTGTCACCCCCTACTGTTAAATGAAATTTACGCCCATGGTTGAAGTATTCCTTTAATGAGAAATGAAGTTGAATGAACTGTGATTCCATTGCCTGTGATTACTTGCGTATCAGAAATTGTAAAGAAAGACAGAACTAAAGAGAAAAAGACAGGAATACTTACAGATGGCCTGGAGGGAGGTTCTTTTGCCAGCTGTGACTCTAGAGAATGAAGCCTCTCTTCCAAATAGCGGTTTCTAAGGTTCATGTCCTCCATTGCAGCATCCCGTGGTAAAGCTTGTTGCTGTCTGAACAGCAGGTATCAAATTTATACTATAAAACTGCCACTGTAATTACTGCTATTACAGCAGATTACACCGGCATAATTTAATTAATAGCAGAAAACTATTTAATGCTGAGATGTTCAATCTTTTCCAGCTTTGACAGTTGCAGCTGCAGGTTTTCATTCAAAACAGGCGGAGGCACACCCGATTCCACCTGTTTAATCTGTTTGTCTCAGTTTTCAAAAAAGCTCTTGCTTAGTGGAATGAAAACCATCAACCTCAAAGGCCTTTTGCAGAAAAGATCAGACACCCCTGATTTAACTGAGAAAGATTAGGTGTAACGTTGAAAATGTACCTCATTATTTCAATCTGCTGCTCCAGCTCACAGTTCATTTTTTTTAGTACCTCGATCTCTTTATCAGTCTCAAGGGTCCGTGCGCTTACCACCTGATCTGCTGTCACTCCACGACTTTTCAGCTTCTTCTGCAGCCCCACTTTCTCTTGTTCCAGCCTGCACGGCATGAGGCAAAGCACAAGCATTATTAAAGCCAGATCTAGCCTCATTTTCATTATCAAATGTTGTCATATTTAACGTCATATTTTTTTTACCTTCCATAGAGCTCTTTCAGTGTAGCCAGCTGTTTGGAGAGGGAGTCTGTCTCTTTTTCCTTTTCCTTCAAAACGTTTCGGACTTTCTCCATCTTGGCCTGCCACTTCTTCCCCTCCTCCCATCTCACAAGTTCTTCTTTAGAGGACTGCAATAACAGAAGCTAAGAAATCAACTACAAACCACTTTAGGTAAAGCACTTGGCACATTCTATTGTTTTTTCCCCATAATTTAGAAAACAAAGTGGTGCAACAAAGGCAACAAAAGCTTAATTAATATTGTGGGGCAAAAAAGATCAAGTAAACAAGGCTTTACCTGTCAGTAGAACCTTGTTCATCAAAAGTTTTGTTAATATTGAGACTATATTTTATCTTTACAAAGCAGATGAGACAGTGATCTCACAGCAGATTACTATGGGGCAGCTGGCCGGGTAGCGGTTAGGGTGTTCGCCCTGCAATCCGGAAGTCGTGGGTTTGATTCCCAAGACTGCTAAGCACCTCTGAGGTACCCTGAGAAAGGTACCGTCCCCACATGCTGCTCTGCCTGCCCGCTGCTTCACTTGTGAATGGGTTAAATGCTGAGGAATAATTTTGTGCTGTTCACACTGTGTGCTGTGGTGTGTTCACGTATGATGGAATGGTTACTTTCACTACACTTACACTATGTGTGCTCACCTTGTCATCTCTCATTGTGGTCTTTCTTTCAGCAGGCTCTGGCAAGCTCTTCCTGTCCAGCTCTGACTCCAGTTTGCGGATCTTTTTCTGCAGAGCCTCTACAGACAAGCCCTTAACTTCAAACTCAGTTTTACCCTGCAATGCACACATTTTAGCACATAGCCTGGTTATCAAACATATTCTCACTGCCTTGACTTTAGCACATATAGAAGAAACTGTACAACTCTCAAGTTTCCTTTCCCTGATGACCTACAGAGGAAATAAAAAGTGATGAATAGCATTGTGTTGTCTAGACACATTCACTGCTGTAAAAGGGAGTCACTGTGCTGATAGATGCCATGTAAATGGCATTCACATTTGAAATGTCCCTGTTCCCTTTTTCTTTGTTATTTCTTAGGGAATCAGTCATACTCTGGGTCTCTCTCTAAAAAAACAGCAGTCAGTATACTCATGTAATTACAGTATGATGAAGAATACTAGTTTTTTGGACGAATCAGGTCATCAGTGCAACAGTGATTAGTGAGGCCATTCTGCCTAACCTGTAGTCCACTGCTGAGTCGCTTGATTTTCTGCTTGAGTTCTTCCATTTCCTGCTCTAGAGTGTCTCTCTCACTTTGGAATCTGCTCTGATTCTTCTGACTCCTCTGCAACTCCTTATTGAGGTTTTCTAGCTCCTCTTTTAAAGAGCTCTCTCGGGTTTTTGCTGTTCTCACGTTCTCCTTCCAGGACTGAAGCTCTTCAGACAGCTCCTTCACATGGGCCTGTCAGCAAAGACAGAGACCGAATATACTAACAGACATTGATCCCCAGAGAAACTTCACTTTGTGTGTGTGTGTTGCATACTCAAGTGTTGACCACTAGTTTTTTCATAAATTAATGCATATAAACAAGGAACCTTATTTTTTTGTATGCATTCACCATTTGTTTCCAGATTGCTAACCTTGAGCTCTTTGGTTTGCTTGTCCACAATCTGCTGAATGTTGAAAGACTCCTCCTTTTGGGCTGCGTTTGCAATGATCTGCTGCTCGGCATGAGACGTCATCTCGGCACGAAGCTCCAGCAAAGCCTTACTTAGAGCCTGCACAGAATAAGACCATATGTTACTTATATGACTGAAATATAATATAATAAATTCTATAAAGAATCCAGCTTTCTCTTAAGATAAAACACCTAAAGCAAACCTAACAAAAGTGAAACAGAGTTAAAAACACTTTCTCACACGATAATACAACACAGAAGTTACTTGAGGGATTATCTCAAGCTGTCAGATGTACTTTCTGAAACACAATAGTGAAACATACCTTCTGTTGCTTCTCTTTAAGGGCAAGCTGGGCCTTCAGACGCTCAACCAGGTTTTTCATGGTGTTGCTTGGTGAGCGCACGTTAGCCTCCTTCTGGGCTTCCAGTTCTGTACGTAGGTACTGCAGCTCTTTCTCCATCTGGGACAGTTGAGATCTCAGCTCCTCTGTCTCCTGAGACATAGCCTTCATCTGTGATGAATGCCTTTCCTCTAGCCTGAAAACACAGTTTAAAAATCACTAGGACATCTGTTTCGAAGTGAGATACAGACATGTGCATTAACCAGTATGACGCTTGATACAGTGTTTGTTAAGTGACCATTTTGTAATATGTGAACACACCACAGTATAATTCTTCCTCTGTATTAAACCCATTGACCAAGTGAAACAGCGGGCAGCCAGGAACACAGTGGCCCATTAGGGGAAACCATCAGAATGAAAAAACATTTAAAGGCATCCATATACTACTATAGTAGAGGTCAGTTTATAATACTGATGTGCTTTTATCTAACGTAACCAATTCTTTCTTTACATGACCATTTTCAAACTTCTCTTTATCCTGTAGAATTAAACAGACTGTTTGTGAAATGGAGTCTGACATGTTTAAATAATATTTATTCTGTTTGGCTGCACTGTAATTTCACTTGGGATGCTATAAGATGAACTGAGTAAATACAGTAAATGTTTGTGCATGTGTGTGTGTTTATCATTTCAGGCTGCAAATAGCAAAATGTGAAATACTTGAAGGGTTTATACCTGCTGCTTGCTTGCCACTGACTAGTAAAGTGTGAAAGTGACCATTTTTGTCATACGTGAACACATCACAGCACACAGTGCAAACAGCACGAAATTCCACCTCTGCATTTAACCCATTCACCAAGTGAAGCAGTGGGCAACCAGGAACACGGAGCCCGGGGAGCAGTGTGTGGGGACGGTACCTTGCTCAGGGAACCTCAGAGGTGCCTAGCGGTCTTGGGAATCGAAGCATGACTTCCTGATCACACGGCGAATGCCCTAACCACTAGGCTACCAGCTGCCCCAATCATTTGTCCTTTGTAATATTAATAATTCAAATGACTTATTATTGTAAAAAATGGATTTGGAACATAGAAATTCAATCCTCTCTCCTACAAAATTAAAATGGCAGGCTATCAGACTTAAATTCAGGTAAAGCAGATTTCAGACTGTGTGCGTTTGGTCTACTATCCATTTGATGTCCCACAGACTGTCAGACTCACTTGGATGTTAAGGCTGTATATTCTTTAGTCTGAGTAGCTGTGGCCTGTCTCTGTTTCTCCAGTTCAGCAGTCAGCACCTTCAGCTTGTGTGTTAGGGAAGTGAGAGATGTGTCTTGCTCTACGACCATCTGCTCCATTTCAGCCAGCCGTGCCAGCTGCTTTGTGGTTGGCACAGTGATGGTTGGTTTCTTCATCAGTTCCTACAGGATACAACCACATAAGCAGTCAATTTTATGTCTATTATGATTCCGATATCTGTTATAGATGACACCTTGCATATTACGTTACCTGGCAAATTAGCGTTCTAGTGACGCAACAGCTAACTGTAGGTGTTCACATTTTAAAACATTAAAATACTACCTTATTTTAATACTAAAATCTATTCAATATTCCAGCTATAGTTTTTACCAGTGAGTCAAGGAGTACGATATGCCATGTGACCACATCAGGATCAAATTCCACAGTATTTACTCGTCTTTAAGATTTTGAGCATAATCTCACCAAAGTAGTCTGTTTAAAGCGGTCCAGAGACGTGTCTGTGTGCAGGTCCAACTTCTGGTGCAGGCTCCTCATTTCCTCCTCATATCTCTTTGCCATTTCCTCCTGCTCCTGTTAGAAGTAGATAGCTCATTGAGTACGCAATTGCTTTTTTGAATTCTTATTTTTCAGTTTTAAAAACCAGTGTAACACTGGGCTTTGTGTAATGGATTACCAAATCGAATGCATGTCATTATTCTTACAAATTTAACAATATACAATTGTAACAATATATTACAAATTTACAGTCATCACGATATCAACATGCGCAATATCCATATCGCGAAAGACTGACTGAACTGCAATAAATGGGTGTTTTTCCAAAGTTCTTCACCCAGTGCCACAGAGAAGAGGGCAAAAAAAAATCACTGGGCAGTTCATTTTCTGTGCTACTGGCACAAGATGTGGAAGCTGAACTCAACAGCTACCTGCTGTCCCCCACCATAGACAGAGAAGCAGACCCTGTGCTGGTGGACAGCTACCCACAGCTGAGTAAACTAGCCAGGAATTATCTCTGCACCTTCAGAGAGTTGTGTTAGCACATCAGGAAATATTGTAACATGCCAAAAAACATGTTTAAAGCCTAGCAAAGAACTTGCCATAATAGAGCATGCTTACACAAGTGTGCACACACAGAGACACACATACACTTACATGACTACACACACAGACACGGTACATTACATTGCATAGTGTCCTACAGTGACTGTTCCCCAATGCATGTAGTTGAGTTAAACCACATTGTTATAGATTTTTCCTTTTGCTATTTTTTTCTAGCCAAGATCGTACTATAATTTAAATTATGTTTATATTTATTTAAGATTTAAAATTGTTTTCAGATTTTCAATGATTCAAATGTTTTATGGGAGGCATTAAAATGCTCTGTTTAAGTAAATTCTTAAAAAAAAACATGGAATGAAAATATTGCATTTAATTTTTTTTCTGCAAAGATTAGTCTGGGTCTGGAGCAAACCCAAAGCAGAAAACTATAAAGGCTAAGTTTTTACTTATCGCATCGATTTATTATCACATATCGGATGTTTTCCTAATATTGTGCAGCCCTAGTTTCTACTTACACCAAAATTCAGGTTACATAACTGTTGTAGGAACGGATGGGTGTCGTAACTCGATGAACTCCTGTATGTAGAGTTTTGTCTGTTTTCTGTAATTGTGTTCTCTTTTAGTACATGCTTTTGCTCATATTTTTGCTTAATTATAGAAAATACTTTCAAGCACCACCGTACATTAGCATTAGTACCTGTCTAGCCTTGGCAAGAAGGTTCTGGTACTTCTTCAGAACCTCCTCCTTCTGGTCAAGACGGCCTTGCAGGTTGCTGATGGTCTGATGGGCGATCTTTAGTGCTGGCTGGCCGTCTGAATCCTCCTGCTTGCTAAGGTCAGCAAGGAGCCTCTCCCTCTCAGCAGTGGCTGGGAGGCGAAGACGCAGTTCATTGATGACTCGGTCTCGTGCCAGAACATTCTGCTCTGCCTGCCACAGTGCTGCCTCCTTCTCTTTAAGCTTCTGCTCATACAGCATAAACAATGAAGTTCAGTGACCAGCATCATGAAACAGCAAGTTACATGTGACATTGTTGTGGGTACCTCTAAATGCTGACAGGTGGAGCAAGAGTCCACTTATCTGACTGACACTCTGTGTAACATTAGTTACAGAGATGCTTCAATTTATTAATTTAACCCTCACACTACGCATTAGTAAATATTATACCATAGGTATAGATTTGGCAGAGGCTGAGATAACACGTTCCTTTCAATATTTGGAAAATTATGTCTTTTGTCTCATGGTATTTCCAACATGACATTAAAATAAACTAGATACAGCACCATCCTAGCTCTGTTTTGCCTCATCAATGTGCTTCTCTTGCTATATAGACTGATTTGTGTTAGATCAAATATGTGTGTGTAATGGTGGTAAAGTAAAGGAAGCCTGATGTTAAAACTTTTTCCTGCATGTCAAAGCATGAGTATAAGGGTTTTTTTTTTTTTTACAAACATATTACCAGTCAGACCAACTCATTGTCTTAACAGACACAAACAGTCCAGCATATTTCTAACTTCAACATAGATTTCATTCTACAGCATATACACACACCCTATGATTTCAGTTATTTAGAATTCTCTCAGGTTCTAGATAGACCAATTATCATTTTCATCCTGATACTTGCATTTCTCTTTGACCAACTCCCATACAGAGATTGCTTTAAATTGTTGTAATAAATACATAATGTGCATGGAATGCTACCAAAGTTTCTTTTTCTGTGATTTAAGTTTTATATTAAATCTACTGTTTATTATGTTAACAGTCACAGCACTGTTATGATGCTGTGTTGCGAATGGTTCTGATGATAATGACAATGAGAATTCATCCTGTTTATTTGAATGTAACTGTTCTATTTTCCATTGTATTGTATTCCACAGTATTACACTACTGACCTCCTCCAGAGTTTTGCACGTGGCCTGGGTTTCCAGAATAGTGCGAACATGTTCCTTTATTTTACTCAGAGCATGGTCCAGTTGTTGGGCAAGAGGCTGGCTTGGATCTGGTAGAGAGCCTGTTGCTTCTTCAAACTAAAACCAAGCAAGCAAATGAACATGCACATGCATCCATTTTAGGTAAGAAGGAACCATTTTAGCCAACTGATGTAATGGAAAGAGAGCTAAAAATGGTCAGAAACAAAGAACAATAAGGTGAGACCTTTCCAGAAAATAAAACCAACTATTTTAAATAGGGTTTGGTGTGAAATTACTGGCTATGGTGTGACTGAATTGCAGTTAGTACCCTCTGTGCAGAACCAATAATTTGACTCTGCTGTTTCTCGTAGCGGTCCAGTTGCCGCTCCAGCTCCACCTCTCTTTGATCCCAGGACAGCTGCCGCCCCTCCAGCAGCTGGGAGAAAGGAATCAAACTTTTCATACCATTTTAATATCAAAACTGAAGCCAAGTCAAAATCTGTTTAACCCACATGAACTATTTTACTGGTGAGACATCAAGGAAAATATTTCTATCGCTTTATAAAAAATATCAAACGGCAGCCTTACATTTTTCTGTTGCACCAGTTCTTCCTCTAGGTTGCTGATGGTGTGTTCCTGCTCAGCCACCATGTTCTTCAGGTACCTGATCTCTTCTTTCTGAGCCCCCAGCTCCCTGTTCTTCCGAAGCTCCTGCAGGCGACCTTCCTCCAACTTCTTATGCCATTCGGTCACCTGTGTTGGTCAGAAAGGCCAACACTTGAATGGAGCACTCAAATACTGCTGTGAAATGCTATGCTGAACAACGCTTTTAAAAGCGAATTTATTTTGATTTTAATAACTGCTTTAATAACTCTGGTACAATTTATATCAGCCAGCTTATCCCTGATGCTCTACCAGTACCTTCTGTGCTCCTTTAGCATCCTTCAGTGTGGCCATGAGCTCCTCCAGACCTTTCAGCCTGAGCTCCAGCTCCTGTGCCCTCCCTTCTGCCATCCTACGCTCCTCCTGTGCCCGGCGTGCTTCCAGTCTGGCCTTCAGTCTCTCCTCCTGCAGCTGCAGCATGGTGTTGGAGAATTTCTCCTGCTGGGCAAGTGGTAGTGCTCCAGAGAACTGTGTGCGTAATGCCTGCAAAGCATGGCGGAGGTGACGGGCACGCTGACGCCCCTCCTGCCGCGTGTTCCAAAGCGCCTGCTGCTGAGCATCCAACTGATGCTCCGCCCGCAGCTTTTGGACCTCCAGCTTCTGCAGATGGGCAGTGGAGGCTTCTAGCTTGCTGATGGCGGCTGTTTCACTTAGCTGAAGGGCCACGATGTGTTGGTGGAGTTTGGCGATCAGGGCCTTCTCGTCAGACTGAGCCTGGCCATTATGTGAGAGAGGAAACTATTACTGTTTGTTGTTCTAGTTTACACTTGCCTGTAAACAATCAGATACTCTGTCCAAATACTAAAGTGTCCTTGCTTAAGTAAAAACAATTATGCTCATCCCAAATAATTAGTGATACAAGCCAACCTAATCAACTATGCATATCAGACATTCTAAACCTGGTTTGGACTTTAGGAAATAAGGACTTACTTGATAGTCGAGCACCTGCCTTCTGAAAGCCTCCACCTCCTTCTCTCTGGACTGCTGCCTGGCTTCTAGAGAAGAAACCTGCATTTTGGCCACGTCTGAAACCTCTCGTAACCTGAACACATCACATCCAATTAACACTGATTGTTGCCTTAAAATTATTATAAGATGATAAAAATGCTGTGTAGTGTATTACTGCAATAGGAAGATACAGGGCATTGCTGCTGGGATATTAACTACATTTCCTTACTTGGACACCTCAATCCTGAGCTTAGCTTCATTTTTCTCCAGCTCTGCAATGCGTTGCCGGTCTGCATCACTGACTTCTTTACTAACACTCTCAGTGAGCTCATCTCGTAGCTCACGCTCGACCCGCTGGGCCTCCAGATTCTGCTTCGCCATCTAGACAGGTTACAGATGACATACATTATTTTGGTTGTGCTTTAAAACCATGTGTTCAGGTTTTACAGGTGCCAGGCTATAGACTCACCTCTGCAAACTTGGCCTCCAGCTCAAAGTTGCGTTCCTCCACCTGCTTGAGAGAGTTCCTCAGGTGCTCATACATCTTCTGAGCATGTTCAGCTCTCTGCCTCTCATTCAGTTCCTTCATCTCCAGTGTGGTAATACGTTTGGATACAGACACAATCTCACTGTTGGCCAAAGCCTTAGCTGCCTTATCCATACTGCTCTCTCCATCTGCACACATGGGCGGCTGAATCATCAGCTAAATGACCTCATGACCTTACCAAGGCCTGTTTATGAAGCATGTCTAAGCTAAATTTAGGGTCAGATTCTCCCTGCACATCTGAACAGTGATACAGCTGGACAAAACAGATCGTATGTCAGCCTCTGGATGAGAGTTATGATGGCCTCTATCTGTAAGACTACCAGGGTCACTCAAATCAACCTTTAGCCTTCAAACTTTGAAACATTTTGCCCAAACACAGGCTTTTAAGAGAAAGGGAGTAAATGGTGCTAAGCTCTCTCTGTCTCTCTATCTCAGCTAACCCACAGGTTTTGCATAAAAAGCACCAAGCACCTCCAGCCCTTTTAGTTTTAAGTTATATACAATTCTAAAGTTCTCAGGGTCATTTAGCACCTGTCAGAAAGCACCACAAAGAAACACAACTGTGGTTGCAAATCAACAAAGAAGAAATGCAGAAAGACTGAACATAAATGGAGAAAAAAAAGCTTCTAATAAATTAAGACATTTTCAAAGAGATTTTTTCACTTCTAAGTAAACGGGGTCAGATGATCTCAACTTTTATGCTGCTTTTGCCACCGTTTATAGGTTAACAAATCCCAGTCTGCAGTACTCCTGGAATTCAATTAAAAAAGAGTTTGTATTGTTGTTTGAAAATTGAAAATACCAGACAAAACATCAACCCCATCTAGTTATATAGTGACATAACATCTATATAAACATACAGAAAAAATATGGCCTTTGTCTTCTGAAAATCCACCCACAAACTTTTTAAAAAGTGCTTTCAGTTGTATTGTTTTCAGGTTTCGACAAGCAACAAATATGTATTGAATCAGCAGAGAGGCATAGTAATATGCATCACTGAGCATAATAAAGGGCATCACTGAGGTTTACCAATAGTGCTGATGTGTTCCCAGGCTTGCTCTAGAGTGTGCAGCTTCTCTTTTGTGATCTCAAGTTCTTTACTGATGGAAATGGACTGCTCACGGAGGGAGGCATTTTCATTCTGAAACCACATCAGACAGTGTAACAGTCTTTTTGTTACTAAGAGGATAAAACAAAAACTCATACCTTCTTTAGATATTGAGCCATACCTCCAGATGTTCCAGACTGGTGGTCCTCTGAACTAGATAGTTGTCCTTCTGAAGGAGATCTCTGTACTTGATTGTAAGATCATTATATTGCCTGTTTGCCCTCTCCAACTCTGATGATGGAACACTATCATCTAGAGCTTTCTGAAGCACTGCCATTTTAAATGCAGCCATCTCCTGCCAAAGTCATCACAATCATTTTAAGTCAGATGTATGTTAATTTTAAAACTCCCACATGTTTGCTTGTCATGTGAGCATTAAGAAGCTCTTTTGCGTTTTGCTTCAATTTTATTCTTATATGACAGGCCAATGAATTAAAAGAGACTTGAACACACCTTGAACCTCTGTAGACAACCTATCCTTTTGGTGATGGCAACCTCCATTTGGACAAAGTCATCCTTTAGCTTGTTATTCTCTTTCCTCAGGTGCTGCTCCTGCTCCAAAAGGGTGGTGTAACGGCGGCTCAGGGACTTCTCGTTTACTCTAAGCACTGTCATCTTACGGGCAGCTTCAGACATCTGTCTCCTGATCTCAGCTGGGTCCTTCTCCAAAGCCTCCAACAAATTCTAAGAACCCACACACAAACCAACAGGATGAGAGCATGGAAAGTGGACTGGAACATTAAGAAGTCATTGTAAAATATATTTATTTAATGAAATGTTTGTTTAACTCTCAGCACCCAAATGATACACTGGCGCATCAAAAGTATGTCGTTATTTGGAATTTCTGTGTGTTTGAGTAGACATTACACATTGGTTAATAATAATAATAATAATAATAATAATAATACATTTTATTTATTTAAAGGCGCCTTTCTGGCACACAAGGACACCGTACAATAAAACAAGTGCTACAAACCGTAAAGAAAAAATAAAATAAAACAATAATAATAATAATAATAATAATAATAATAATAATTACAGACAAGAAAAGAATAAATAAGAATCAGAGCGAGAAAGCACGCTTGAACAGATTTTGAGTGTGGATTTAAAGTCTAATAGTGAATTGATGTTTCTGAGGTCAGGTGGTAGTGAGTTCCATAGCCATAGGTTAAGGCTTTAAAAGAACAAGTAATGCATGAACGGTTGTAAAGGTTAAACATTTTGAACTCAATGTTTAAATATCTTATTAAAGATAAACCTTCACTGCAGGTACTTACATTATATTCTTTGATCTTCACTGAATCCACATCTATCTGTTCTTCCATTTTGGCTTTTTTCTCAGCAAAAGATTCACTCTCCTTCTGCCAGGAGGCCTTCTCACTAAAAGAAAAGTGGACAATCCATAACATTAAAGAAAACAATATTTCATTCTTCAGAACTGCTGATTTACCATTAAGGATGTGCAAACCTTTGATATTCTTTATAAAGTAACCCCTGTTGGTGGCGTAGCACGGCAAATTTCCTCTTGTACTCCTCCAAGGCCAGGCTGAGCTGCTTGCTGGAATCTTCTTTGTTTTTAAGCTCCTAAAATTTGGTAAAAATACTGTATTTAAAATCATCAAAAAAACAGGATGCAATTGCAGTACAGTCGTATGTCGGATTATGTGGGTGGTCTGATGCAAACCTGTAAAAGTTGGATCACGTATTCGTTGAGGGAGTTAATGGTCTGCATACTGGTCGCTGCCATTTCCTCAGGTAATGGCAGAGTCTTATGAGGTACAGCTGTGCCAGCTGCTAGCCGTACTGCCTCAATCTCACTCTCCAAACATGCAATCTGACCAGAATTAAAAAATAAATGGACAACAATCTTCATGTTTATGCTCTTACACTTTTACAGCCTCTTTTGAACTTCACTTTTACAACTTTAATGAATTTCATTAATTTTTAATTAATTTCAGACTCTCAGTGATAAAAACCTTGTCATTGGCCCTCATTAGCTGAGTGAGTGTGTTGGTTCCTTCTTCTCTAGCTGCCTTCATTTCCTGCCTCAGTTCCTCATTTCTGCCGGTCAGCTGATTTACTTGGGCCCTCAGATGTGCACCCACATCTCCCCCACCTTCAGAGTACTTCATCTCCAGAGCCTGTAGATAGGGGTGGGCAATATGGCAAAAATTTATCAATTACATTTTCTACAATTACATCAATTGCAGTACCTGATATGCATCACAACTTTCACTACATTCCTTAGTTTGATTATTTGGAACGTAATAGCGCCTCATTCAAAGACACTTCAATATCAGGGAAAAATAAAAGTTTGAAATAATTGGTATGTAGTATAAAACATGCATTGTAAACTCAATAAAATACTTCCGTTTGTTCTTTTTTCTTTCTCTTTTACATTTATCATTTATCATATAACTCATTGCCTTGAATTGTGTTGTAATGTATTGTAATCTATTCCGATTGCACTGATGAAAGTTACAAAAATAGAAATGGCACAGGTCAAAGAAGGAGGAGAACTTACACTGACAAGTCTCTCCAGGCTGGGGATTCTGACACTCGTTGGGGCAGAAGCTTTGCTCTCCTGGATGGTCTGCAGGATCTCCTTCATGCTCTGCTCCAACTGTTTATTTTCCTTCAGCATCTCGTTCACTGCAGAGGGGTGAACCAGTTGAGCACAGTGGTTAAAAACGACGTGATGGGTGACATACTTTAAATCAACCTGGCCTGGCACTCACATTTGGCTTTGAACTGTGAGGATTCCGTTCTCTTCAGCTCCAACTCTTTCTCTCTGCTGCTCAGCTCTTTCTGCAGGTACTCGTTCTGACAAAATGGGAGCAGGAAAAACAAAGAACAAAGTTGTAATCTGAACTCACAGGTGTCAAAATAATGTACTTATTATTTATAAGTGCTCATTCACAAACAAATGGGGTACAAAATGACTCAGTCATCCATTTCCTTGAGACTTACTTTCCGTTTGACCTCCTCATTAGTAGATCTGAAGTCTGATCTTTCCCTAGTGGATCTACTCAGACCCTCCTCATCATTGTCAAGCAGTGAACTACTAACTGTGATTCCTGGAAAAGAAAACTGTAAATGTAATGCGCTGTACACTACTTTTTGAAAAGGCAGAAATGAGTATTAGAGCAGCACAATATTAAAGGCTCATTTGCATTTTGCAGTTTTCTGTAATAACAGTACTGCAGAGACCAACATAACAATAATAATTAACAGATGATATATTGGGCAGCCCTAATTATTTTATTACTTGACAGAGACACTCAAATCTATCCACTGAACCCTAATATAAGCTTGCTATAATAACTGATAGTTCATAGAACTTGTTTACTTTATTTGTTTTACTTTACCCGTTTCATTTCACTATGTTCTGCGTATATAAACCAATAAAACCTACTTGACTCGATTTGGAATCACACCTTCTGTAAGGAATGACAGAAATTCTATAGTAGCTTAAGTGAGAATTATGTATTACAGTCTTTGAATAATTTGTGTCTGGGAAAGTGCAACACTAACAAGGTACTTTACCTTTGTCTTTGGCAAGGGCACGAATACGCTGTTTCAGCTCCAGCCTTTCTTCCTCGAGATGTTCAATCTAAGAGACAATCAAAGAGGCTCACATGTCCATATACTCACATCATTCTGTGGTTTGTTGCTAGACTGCTGAAGTAGAAGAAAGGTAAATGTGTGTTTCACATTGAAATAATATGATCTTTAAAAGCAGGAATAAACAATGACTAACATGAACAAACGTGTTCCAGTGCTCTAATAGAAACTACACCTTTATACAGGACATATTGGACCTTTCCTTGGAATTAAAAAAGCATTATACACCATAAAGTTTGTGTTAAAGTCTAAGTCGTACTACCTCCTTCAGCAGAACCTGGTTCTCTGCTCTGTACTGTCTCTGTTTCAGTGCCTTTGTTCTCCGGAACTCTGTCAAATCCATTTCTTCTTTTGGATTTAGTCCTAATAAAAGACAACAGTCACAGTTACACTGAAATGACTGGAAATTAGTTGCTCAGAGTAAAAAAAAGACCCATGTAACACACACTTTCTATAAAAAAAGACAAATATAAAAGTATTCTATGAGCCTGACCCAGGCGCTCCCTTAGCTCTTCATTCTCATCCAGAAGGCCATTGATTTTCAGCTCCAATTGGTTTATCTCCTTGGTCATGGCTTCTATCTCCCGCTCCTGGACCCTGATCTGGTTTTTGCACTCTTTGATCTCGGCTATGGCATTTTCCAGTCCAGCCGTGCCCTAAAATGGAACCAGACACATACATATTTCATCCAGTAACAACAGCGAAAGAGAAACATACTTCAAAGCAAACAAAACATTCAAGTGTATATTACGTATGACACAATACTGTGCGAGCTGAGGAGTGCAGAGTAGCTACTGAGACCTGCAAGCTGCCATAAGGCAGTATAAACGTGCACACTAAAGGTCCATGGAAAGGCTGTACATAGCATGTTTTATGACAATGTCTGCTTTAAACTGCATGTATGTTTAATGCCCCCAGTCAGGGGACGAGCCCAGAAAGGTTGTGACAGTATGTCAATTTATATTGGTGTATACGCTTAGTGGGTTCAACTAACTGATGGTATGGCTGATAAAATTGATGTGTGAACTGGTGCTTAAAAAAATCCTCTCTTTTGGTGTATAATAAATAAAGAAACAATTAAAAGGTGAAGAATATTATGGGACAGCCATTAAAACTATCTTCATCTTAATGGACAGGCCCATAATTAAGAGCATATTTCATTTACCACAGTACCATTTTGAATATGAGATAGAACCTAAAAAATGTGTGAAAGTAGCTAGTTAATTAGTTTTCCAGTGAATTTAAATATCTTAAAAATCTTAGGTTGTCAAATTATATTGCTGTTTACTTTAAAGGGGACATATTATACAAAACTCACTTTAGTTATAATAGGACTATGGGCTATACAAAACAAGAATATAGATGTATTAAAACGTCTATTTGAGTTTTGCATAATATGTGCCCTTTAATGTAGATAATTATGGAATGTCAAAAGTCTAATAAAGATTTATTGTGATTTGTGACCAAATATTAAAAATCAGGCCTTTTGGTTTCGGCTGATTTGGTGAAGTCTTCATTCAGGGACAGCCCTAGTATGAGCAGTGTGGTTAGGTACGACAGTGTTCTTTAAATTTGCTCGTTTGAGAGTTCAACATTGTGAGACTTCAAGTTATTTATTTGGTTTAAGGTTACATTTAGAGTGTCTTGCATTAGATTAATATTAACTGAATGTACAGTAACCCCCCACTTTACCACGGATCAGCAGTCGCGTTTTCAGTCCATCACAGATTTTTTTTCTGAGACATAATAATAACTGTTGGCTGAAACTCCCGCACTAATGCAGAAACTGCAGATATCCTCTACTTTTTGTTCTTGCTTTCGTGACGCCCCCTCATACTCGTGCCGGGTCCCAAACATAAACAAACAGCATGAGGACAAGGGGGTGTTGCGGACAAGGCCCGGACATCACAGCTTTTTTCATGGCAAAATATAAATTTTAGTGATAAATAACTAAGAAAAATAAAATTTACTGATTTTGCAACATAAATATTAACGTAAAATTTATTTATTTTGCTGCTGATTGGATGCTGCCCTTTGACGCAGCTGCATGCCAGAAGTTTCCCTGTGGAGCGTCTTGAGTGTTTTCATGTTTTTCGTTTTGTTCTTCTTAAAGCCCTGTATTTTTATTACTGTAAAATAATCTAATGTGTTACTGTATTTACCTTGCCTATACCAAAGAAAAGCTGCCTTTACCACATGTTTAACAACATAGCGGTTATTCACTATACATGGGTGCTCTTGGATAAGCGGGGGTGTACTGTATGCTGTTTTATGCTTTTTATTCATATTTAAGAAAGTGGACAATTGCCATCTGACAATCATATTGATAACTAAATCATATCAATCAGCAAAGTACCATTTAATGAAAATGATTGGAATCGTATTCATTTAGACCATATAATATTATATTAACTTATTTTAAGTCATTAAATTTTTTAGGTCTGTTGCACTGGGTTCACTCACAGATTCATAGAAGCGAATGCGGCTGAGGCTCTCGCTTAGCTCCTTGTCTTTATCGTGGGCGTCAGTCTCAGCAAGTTGGGCAGTGCGTTCGGCTTGCTGTGCCCGGCGTTCAGCTGCCTGCAACCTGGCATTCAGTTCTTCCAGTTTCCTCTGCTGCAGAGAAGAGCCCAGCCCTGCAAATACCCAAATGATATGACAGTAAAGTTATGGAACCACTGGCTCTGCAATTTTTGTGTATTTCTATTATTGCATGGCTGGGTAGTGGAAACACATTCTTGCCACATAAAGCCTACCAATCAAGAAATCTGTCAAAATAGCGGAAAACATACCTTTTTCTTTCTTTTGTGGTTTCTTGAGCTCCTCTATAAGCCGGGCATTCTTCTCCATCTCACCAGTGTACTGCTTCACTTGTTCAGAGAGTAGTTTAATCTGATTGTCTCTCTCTTGCACAGCCTTTGAATGGCAGAACACACATATACCCATATTTAACTACTCCACAGGTCACAAGCAAAGATTTAGATGTCAGGTACCATGTTTTATGTGAAAGACAACAAAAGTGATGTGTCAAGAAAATGGAAAACATACATAAAATTAAATCAAATTAAATAAATATACAAATGTACTTACACCACATAGCTCATAAATGACCTGCACCATGTAAGTAATGAGTCACAAAAAAGGAGGAAAATGTGAAAGCATGAAACAACTGAAAGGAAAAACAAACAGAAGATGGACAGAAAAGGAAAGAAATTGCTTGAAGCAACACAAGCACATTGTGAGAAATAAAGGTTTTCGGTAAGTGATATATTTAGAACTCAGTAGAGAGGTGTATGAGTGGTAGGGCTGTAGTCACTGCAACTGAAATCACAAAAGGTTTCGTTTTCCTAAAGCAGTACTAGTACAATTTTGTATCTCTGCAGACAACAGTAAGGCTTGTGATTTGCTATGGACCTGCTGCAATGCAATGATGTTGCTTTTATCTGAATCCAGGTGAGCAGCTCTCAGCTTCTCTCTGAGGTCTCGAATCATCTGCTGGTACTCCATGATTTCAGCATCCTTCCCTGACAACACACTCTGCAAACACACACAGAACATCTTACCAGGGTTCTTGCAGTTTTCAGTAAGTTAAATTTAAGACATTTTTAAGACATTTTAAGCCCTTTTATAAGTAAAATTTAATTTAAACATTCAAATGATGCTAGAAATTCTCAAAACATTCTATTTTTACAGATTCAGTATTAAAACAGATAATCAAAATACTTAAAACAACAGAACTTGACATACATATTCCCAACACAATACTAGCCTAGCACATACAATCTAACCCTGCATATGCAAGAGCATGTTCAACACCTGGGGGATTTTCAAGCCACCTGTGGCCACAAAATGGCTTGGGAAACAGAGTGGATTTTGTGATTTGTTCGTATTCCTCCCATCTTGCAGTGCACGGCATTTAAAATCCAGCCTTGAAGGCGCTATGAAGTGTGTGGAAGGCGTGGAAGGATGTGCAAGGATGTGGAAGGCGTTTGGGACTTTCAATCAGAAATTTTCTGATATTTTCTGATTGGCCGGTAGGTTGCTAATTCACAACAGCTATACGAGCTCAAAGCAGTCTGCCTTAGACTAGTTTAGGATTTAGGCATTTCTGTGCTGCGAAGTTAATCATTACAGCGTGTGAACTTGCTGAAATGTGTGTGATTTGAGAGCCCTGCTTGACAACCTTTCGATCTGCTGACATTTCACAATGTATGTATGCATTTCACGAATTCGGTGGGAAAGGTAGTCTAGAAAACAAACTGGATGGCTGCCTAGCTGCAGTGATCACATAATGGGATTTGTAGTTTTATCACCATGCAAATGCAGGTACAGACCAAAAAACTAAACAGATTAGTCCTATAGCGTTTTACTATTTTATTTTCTGCGGACAACGCTTCTTAGGAATGAACGGAGATTTTAAGACTTGAGTAAATTACATTTAAGTTATTAAGACATTTAAGGCCTTTAATGTAACTCTCTGAATTTTAGACTTTTTAAGACTTTCTAAGACTCTGCAAGAACCCTGTCATACAGAATATACAGATAAAGAAAATGTGAGTGATCAGCAAGAACTGCAATTAATGGGTCACAAAGAAACCATCTCAGTTTATAAACACACCTAAAGTAGAATCACATTTTATATGACATTTATAGGAAATTTCCCACTTTGTTTGTGAAAATCTCCTCTCTTGAACTTGTCAAAAGCTTAACTTGCCAAGATAAATATTACATGGGTTTAAGTTCCTCCAGTATTGGATTGTATTTATGTAACATCAGCTCAAAGACACATGAGCATGGCTGCCTGAGTCAACCTAAAATAATTTGCATATAACAGCTGCTGGCACAAATCTGATGTTGATAGAATTCAGATAATTATCCGGTGACACAGGCTCCAGCTCTTTGATTAATTATGAGAACCCTTTAATACTTTAGAATTCCCAGAACCATGGTTGTCATATTAGCACCAAATGAAAGTAACTGTAAGCATGAAAAAAGCTAGTTCTTCCACAAACATTGCACAGGCTGAGAACGCAACCACACACACAAGGCCAACATTCAACCTGATTTTTTTAGACATTTTAGCTTTACCTGACAGGGAGCTGCATGGTCAGATTTTTTATATTTATTTTTGTTTAAAGTTTCAATTTCAGTCATGTCCAATTACACCCGTTATCACATAATGCTACCAAAATGGGATAGCGAAGGTTAGCAGCGCTAGCTCTTAGCAAGCCATTTATGGGGATGGCTGATCACATAGTAACATATACAGGTGTGTTTTTTTTTTTTTTTTATTAGACCACAACGATAACATATGTCTTTTTCAATATACCTGACCTAAACTTTAGTGTCTGCACGTCCATGTAATGAGCATGCGTGCTGTGTTTTGCTACGTTTCTTTGCATTTGTTTTTTGCGCCTTTTGTTCTGTGCTTCTTTTGTTTTGTTCTGAGGTACGAGAACAGTACACCAGATATTAACAAACATTGGAATCATGCTCATATTTAGAGTGTTCTACAAAGCGGCTCCAATACATAAAAAAATAAATAAATAAATAAATAAGCTGGGAAAATAATAATAATAATAATAGTAATAAACCTTCAGAAGAACACTAATTACACTCTCTTGGACTCTTGGCAGCGGATGGCTGTGGCACTGCAGAAGATTGCACTCACAATCTCTTAATGATACAGATATATAGATGTGGGATTTAACTGATGGCAGACAAACCAATCAACAAACACACACAGACATGGGTGCCACTCTACTACCTTCCACTCCTCCACTTTGGCATTGACTGCAGCCATCACTGGATCATCCTCCTCTGCGCGAGCCTGGATCTGCTCTGTTAGCTCTCTCACCTACGGCCAGTCAGTCACAAAAAAAGTTTAAGACGCAATTAAGAGTCTTGAAAAAAGTAGTAAAGATGCGTGAATAGGGGTGAGCCAAAAGTCACACCATGGCATTCTTTGGACTAGACATCGGTTAACATGTTGGTAAATCTTGAGCAATTCTGCATAGCTTCAAAGTGACTAGATATATGCTAATAAAAACAAACCTGGAGCTTGGCCTGGTCTCTCTCTTTCCTCAGGTGATCCACAATGCTGTCTGTCTGCTGGACCACAATTTTCATCTTGTTGTATTCATCTGTCATCTTTTCCATCTCTTTCACGGACTCCTCCAGGTTCTTCTGCAGGTGCTCATTTTCACTCTTTAGGTTGGCAGCCATGTCCTCTGCGTGCTGCCAGGCACGGCAAAATCAGACACGGCAGGTCAACATAAATCATACAGTAAATAAATCAAAAGCATGGTTATATTAAATCTAAAATTCCAGTCTGCCTGCATAGTAACCATGACATTTTCAGACAGTTATTTATATAGGGCAGGGGCATTTCCTAGGCTTTATTCAGCAGTTATTTGTTTATGTTTTATTTGTTTCTTGATAATACGATTTGCTTGATTACCTTGTCATTTTTGTCTTTAGGATGTCAACATTTTGAAATTAAAAGCACAGGTCAACAACAACAATGTAATCATCAGAAACCACAACACACTTTTCCAAAGCAGTATTTCATGTTGATTTCATTTTTTTCAGTCACATCAACTTTTTAATAACCTTTTTAATACTAAATTTGCAATAGACTTGCATGCAGTTTTTATTAAACCGCAGGCACCAATCAACTACCTGTTTTAATATTTTCAGTGTGAAGTCAGACAGGCCACACTGTGGCATAGATATAATGATTAGTGTCAGTCAGCTCCCACTGTTTCTTCAAAAACGCTCAGCATATGATTATTATATGATCACTATACCAACTATCATGCAATATATAACTAGCTTCATCACAAACACTGTACGTGCAGGAAAAACTAAACACAGATTTAAAATCCTGAAAAACACCACAAAACCCACATAAACGTATCTCCGATGATTTTGACCTGTGAGGTTTTTACTTTACCTCTGTGATTAACTACTTTATATTTTGTCATGAACGCGAATCACTATTTTTCCATAGAAACCATGACTTGGAATCTGCACCAATATAAGCAATAAAAAGCTAAAAAGTTGGCTAATATTTTTAATGAACATGTTCAATCTAGTCATTCCAATATATAGGCATATATATTCTAGAAACCTTCACGTTATAAATAGCATTTTCCTTTGTTTGGAAGAAACAAACGGGAGATTCATCCTGACCTCATAAATGCCCTACAGAATGAATGGGAACAAATTCACTCCAAAATCTTGTGGAAAGCCTTCCAAGAAGAGTGAGGCGTCCCAATACTTTTCTCCATATATCGTATGTAATTTTAAAGAAATACTTTTATTATAGTATTTACTTTGTGCTGGGTTTTGTTTGTAATTAAGTAAAGCAATGACCCCATTGATAATTAAAGAAGGGTGTAAATAGCATACACTTGTAATCTAGCTCTCTGAAACAATCTATCTATTAAACATGACAACATATTTGTATACTGGGATCTTAGGGACTGAACCAGCGGCTGATTATGTGTTCCCGCTGACCTGCAGGTCTTCCATGCACTGGTAGAGCTGCTGATTGGCTTTGTTGAGTCTCCTTTGAACATCGGTATTCTCCTCTCTGGTTTGGACAGTGTCCTTCTGCTCCAGCTCCTTCCTGTAGAACTCCACATCCTGATGGAGCTGCTCATTCTATAGTAGACCCAACAAAGAACAGCATGTTACATGAATGAATACTGAAGAAGGTTGTGTATAGCAAATAATCTGTGACAGTTACTGACCTATTTCTTGATTTTTACAGACACACACAAGCATTCACACACACATACTAAGTTGTAAGTTATGCTGCTCTCTGTATGAGTCCAGTTCCTCTCACTCTGCTGGTCTTACCTTCTTCTTAATCTGCTTTATCTTGGAGGTGTGAACAGCATATGAGTGATGGTAGTGAAGAAAGAGAAAGGTAACATGCAACATGCAGGAAAATGAAATGATGAGGAAAAAATATCAAAACATGAATCGGGAAAAAAAGATGAATTTATGTAATGCAGTGTTTTAAGGCTAATGATAGAAAGGCAGAGAAAAAGCATGACAAGGACACCTTTGCTTACTAGTGTCCCAGGCACTCTTACAGCGAACATGACACTTCCTACCAGTGAGAGCCCTACCAACCTCAGGGGCACATACAAACATGCTGTTTCTTCTCAAATGTGATCTCTTGCTGGCTTTAAAAGCATTTCTAAGCAAGAAATACGGACATGTACACAGTGGTGTGCATTTACCTCTCTTTTTAGCTTTCTGTTCTCATCCTCAGCCTCCTCTGCTCGCTGTGAAAGCTAGTGTGTTTAAAAATTTTCAAAACAGTCACATTGGCTGGCCTTCAACCAACAAGTCACATATTGTAGTTACAAGATATAAAATATACCACCATATGTTATCTTTCCAAAAAAATAAGAATTATAAAGAGATATTTCTGCCTGAAGCAACAGATAAAAGGGTGGATTATTGTGCAAATTGTATAATGCATTAGTAGAAGATCTGGACAGATGATGCAGAGCGGTCATGTTGTACCTCCTCATTGTTTTTCCTCTCTTTACTCATTTCCTTCTCCAGCTGGATCAGCTCCTTCTCCTTGCGCTCCAAGTGACTCTCCAGTTGGCGGATTTCGTCCCGGAGGAAGCGGGTGTCCCGCCCCCCTGTCGAGCGCTGAGCCATCTGGACATTCACAGGTGTAGTTAAGCCTCAACAACACACCAAGAACCCTGATTTCACCATCTGCATGCACTACTCACAGGTCTGTACACTTCAGGTTTAAACACTCAGTAGCACGACATGCCTCATATTCTGAGAACATACCCCGTAATGAGACGTAAAAGAGGTAAAGTTATAACTAACAACAACCTGCAGCCAAAAAGGATTAGCCTGGTAATCTTCTTAAGACTGTCCATCTCTACTGACCGCTCATAAGACAGACCAATAAAAATGCCAAACGTTGGTAAATCCCTGAACTAACAGCCATTTCTGACACAACCCCTGGGTAAACCTCCAGTGATTCTGACTGTAAATGTGGTTATTTTTACACATTCTTACCTCAATTTCATTTTCCAGTTGAAATATCTTTGCTTTCAGTTCAGTTTCTGTTTAACAAGAAAAAAAGAGTTACGGTTATTAAATTGCATGACAGGCCATATTTCAAATCTTACGGACAGATTTTTTTTCAGCACTTTGGCAACTCAGACATACCAATTCTGGCCTGCTCCGTGCCAGCTTTGTCAACAACATCGTAGGCACAGCCTATTTCCTCCAACTTCAGCTGTGGCACAATCAGATTTGTTAGACCAGCTTAAAGGGGAATTCCACCGAGTTTCTAAATTTCTGCATAACTGATTGGCTGAGATGCAAATAACGTCAATCAAAGTGGTGAAATGAACAGAAACTTGATGAAAATTGAAAGCTTTGTGGAACCGATCTTTAAAAGTACATTTTAATAGCAACAGTTAATTAATAGCAATTCAATAAATTAGCAATTTAAAACATAATTACTAGCAATTTCTGTTGCCATTCCTACTTATTATGTCTGTGTTTTTATTATTGTTATTAATAATTATAATAACAACAATTATTAATGGTAATAATTATAACTCATTTTTATTACTAATTATTTATTAATAATTGTTATTAATATTATTACCATTATTAATAATACTTAATGTTATGTTTGTCTCAAGATGCTTCACAATCACAAAAATACAAAACACCAAAAAGATAGATCATAAAAATAAGTTTCACAGCAATAAAAAGTATTCAATGTTCAGGCTGTATTATAAAGTTAATTTTACAATTATATTACATCAGAGATTCAACAATTAAATTCTAAATAATCTTGATGTACATGTGGTTTTCTCCAAAAAGCAAACAGAGAGGTGAAGTGATGTAAAGCGTTGTACCCTCAGTAAAGTCTGTGAGATTCTGAACAGCTGGACGGTTTTTTCCGACTCCCTCTCCTTCAGCTCTCGAGGATGGACCTGCAAGAACAAGCTGTTTAATGACATCCAAACAAGGTCGACCTGGATTTGTTCCTCATATCTCTCATCTGGTGAGTAATGCTTCACAATTTTCTAACTACAAGCTAGGTCTTTTCAAGACAAAATTTATGACCAGAAAACTAAGCCCTAAACAAGAACACTAAATATTTTTTTAATATATGGTCCCCATTTACAGTGTAAGTGAGTCCAAGTCTAGGCCTGATTTACACTTAGACATATCCATAATTTTTTTTCAGTACTCAGGAAACTGACCGCAGTCCTTTGGCTTGCTATTTCCAAAGGCTACGCCAGGAACAATATTGAAAACTGGAAACATAGTAATTGTAGACAAAAAACATTTTATACTAATGCACCTATGATCTCCGAAATAATGTCGTGAGGGAGGGGGGGGGGGGGGGGGGGGGGGGGGGGAGGGGGGAGAGGCAAGAGGGGAGGGGGAGGAGGGGAGAG
>JBBPDC010000032.1:9292428-9308095 GCA_037974485.1 Hemigrammopetersius urotaenia | reverse complement strand
AAAAAAAAGAAAGAAAAAAAAAAAAAAAAAAAACAACCACACCCCCCCCCCCCCCCCCCCCGGAAAAAAAAAAAAATATATAATACATTCATGAGACCTAGAAAATTGCTACAGCCCATCTCCAAATACCCTTTTAGCTATAGGTTTTTAAGTTTCATCATTCTTTGTATTTGTATTATAAGTGAATTGTGTTTATATTATGAGCCAACAATTTTTCTCTGGATCGGTTTGAAATGTTTACTGTACATTTGCAACATGTATTTGTGTAAAGTTTTGTTGATGGATTTTACAGTAACCAGATTTACAAAAGGTTTGGTTTTCCAGAGCAAATATTTTCTTTAGAAAATGTTAGACGTTAACTTCTCCCCCAGTTTTCACTTTTTTCCTACATCGTTCCAGCACATAAAGAAGTTATTTGGTCCTGCATAAAAATGTGCCTGAGATCTTGCTAGATATCTTTGGAGCCTCACATCCCACTTTTTATGATATTTTGACTGTATATTTTCTCCAATGATGATTATTTTCAATAATATTTGTTTACTGTATCTGTGTGATATCTAATGAACCTATTTTCAACCTGTTTGAAAGTTACGGCTTGTAATAGCTTGATTTGTTGGCTGCTTGATGGTGTCACATTGTTCTGTCTGGACAAAATATTATTCTGAGTTCCTTACCTCAATACATATTTATAGTTGTACAAATTCAGACATTTTTTTCTGATGCAATCAACTAGTAACATTAGAAAAATAATTATGCATTATAATAATATTATAATAATTGCGAAATTGATTAAACATAATTTATTCATCAAACTGTTTTATGTGACAGTGACATCAAATGACCAACTCTTCTTCTAGGAGTCAAGACAGGCAAGTGTTTATTGCCATTTCAGACTTATACATGCTACAGAGTGAAATGAAACAATGTTCCCCCAGGACCATAGAGCAACATAAAGAACAAAAACAGAAACACCACAGGACAACACACGCATGGGCAGGACAGTACTACAACTTGCAGTTTAGTTTTTGTGTTGCACAAGTGTCACTTGAAATGGGGACAGTTCTGAATACTGTGTGAGTTGGCATGGAATGACCCAACTACTACCCAATATGGACAAAAGTTTTGGGACGCCTGACCAGAATACCAAAAGGAAGTTTAAAGACACTGCATTCACATACATAAACTTATTATGGAGTTGGTCCCCCTTTGCAGCTATAACAGCTTCCACACTTCTTGGAAGGCTATCCACAAGATTTCTGTTGGAATTTGTGCCCATTCATTCTGTAGAGCATTTATGTTGGACAAGAAGGTCTGGCTCACAATCTCCATTCCAGTTAATCCCAAAGGTGTTGGATTGGGTTGAGGTCTGTGGGGGCCAGTCAAGTTCTTTCACACCCAACTCATCCAGCCATGTATTCATGGACCTTGTTTTGTGCACAGGGGCACATTAATGCTGAAATAGAAAAGGGCTGTCCCCCAACACAAAGCTGGAAGCAATGCGTTGTCTAAAATGACTTGGTATGCTGAAGCATTAAGATTGTCCTTTACTGGAAGTAAGCAGTCTAGCTTAAACCCTGAAAAACAGGTGTCCCAAAACTTTTGTCTTTATAGTGTACTGCACTTGACTGCTAAGACCTAAACAAAATGCTTACATGACAGACAGTAGGATAAATTTTTATTACAAATTCCATTACCTTTAGAATAATGTCACAGATCCTCTGTTCATCTTCACTGGCTAGCACGTCGGGGTCAACACTCATCACCAGTTTCCAGTCTGTAGCTGGAGGCATCTTGATGTTTGTGTAGAGTCCAGTAACGTTACACAGGTAGGTACCTTGGTCCGCTTAAAATGAGGGTTATTTCTGTACCTTCTACCTTGTCCCAGACAGTAAAATGTGATGTGTAATCAGATAAAGCAACATGAGCATTTTGGTGACAGAGCTAATACAAACATGGATAGTTGAATTTCTAAAAATAATGTTTTCTAAAAATAATTCCACAAAAACAGCCCAGTCTCTAGTATATACGATGCATAGCAACTTCACCCTCAATCTATATCCTTTCAAAAAATTCGCCCTAGTGTTTATATTTTACAGTATTTTCTCGTAGCTGTTAGCCACCTAGCTAACTCGGTCAGTTTTTGCTGTTGCTAGGCAACCGGTGAAAACAGTCGTATTCCGCTGCCCATTGCCGTAAAACGGTGTGGTTAAGATCTACAAATCATTCAAACGTCGACTAATAATAATAATAATAACAATAATAATAATAATAATAATAATAACAATAATACATTTTATTCATAGGCGCCGTACAATAAAAAGTGCAACAAACAGTAAGAAAAACCCCAATAATTACAGACAAGAAAAAAAATGTACACCATTTAGACATTGCGGAAGAATCAGAGAAAGCACGCTTAAAAAGATGGGTTTTGAGTCTGGTGTAATAGTGAATTGATGTTTCTGTAGTCAGGTGGTAGTGAGTTCCAGGGTCGACCTTCGGACACTATGATTTTTAGATCAATGAATGTTTTGGTTTTTTTTTCACAATAAAAGCGACAAAAAAAGATCCTGGATAAAATATATTGATTCAGACAGCGTACTGTTTTGAAACTTCTCATATGAGATAAAACTTTTCAACAATAATTCTAAAATATTATTTCCAAAATCATATATTCTTAATAATATTTTTATTATGTAATAACCCTTTGTTTGTTTTACAATAGCAATTCATTCTTTCTTTCTAACAGCAATGTATTATTCCCAGTAGTAATTAACTACATTTTGTTATTTAGTTTAAATATTAAACTAAAATAAAGGAACGTTTGCGGGCGCGACGAAAGAGGAACGATGCGACCCGGAACGGGTTTTTTGTCACACAACTGCAAAAGAGACGTATTAGCTTTGATCATCTGGGGTTCGAGAAGGAATAAAAGCTGATAAATCTTTAAAACACACACAAACACACACATCCTCTTCAAAATAATTCTTCAGAGCCATGAGAAGGTGGGTCTCTGGTATTTGCCGTTTAATAAGGCTCTTGTAAGGCTCTTTGAGTAGCCGTTAGCCAGTGGTGGCTAATACAAAAGCTGCAAGAAGCTTCTCCTGGTGATCATCAGTCTCTGGTGAAAATGCTCGGGTTCAGGAGGTGCAAGATGTTTTTGGTGGCTGGAAGAGGTCCTTAAATTAACTCAGTAATTCAGTGTTGATATTAAGCCTGCGTGTTCCTGTGTTTCACCTTCTGCAGCACTTCTTAGAAGGTGTGTTTAGAATTTTCATTTAACTCCTGTTACTTATCAGAGGACATTGTGATCAGTAGTGAGTAGAGATACATGGTTATCTGTAGTGATAGTAGAGAGGCGTTCTGATCTGTAGTGAGAGTAGAGAGGCATTGTGGTCTATAGTAAGTGTAGAGATGCATCGTGATTTGTAGTGAGAGTAGAGAGCAGGTTGAGGAGAGCCTGGATAAATTGAGATTTGTCTGGATGTAAATTTATGGCATTTATCAGACACTTTTATCCAAAGAGACTGCCATTGCCCAACCTCAGGGGAGCAACTTAGGGTTAAGGGTTTTGCTCAGGGACCCAGTGGTGGTGAAGGTAGGATTCAAACCTATGACCTCTTGACCAGCAGCATGTATCCTACCCACTGAAATGAAGGTCAGTAAGATTATGAACATATCTTTGAGTTAATGAGAGTGCAGTGGAATGGTGTGGATGCAGGGAATAGATCAGATACTTGGGGTCTACAGTCCAGAGTAATGGGAAGTGTGAAAGAGAGAGTGATTTGTATGGTGGAATGGGTGGAGAAGAGTGTCAGGAGTGATTTTTGTGGTGGAATGGGTGGAGAAGAGTGTCAGGAGTGATCTGTGACCGCAGAAGAGAAGGTGGAAGGTGTACAAGACAGTAGTGAGACCAGCTGTGTTGTCTGGTTTAACAGTTCTGAGACAGTGGCACAGAGGAAGAAACAGGAAGCAGAGCTCGAAAATGTTAAGGTTTGCACTGGGAGTGACGAGGATGGACAGGAATTAGTTTATTAGAGGGACAGCTAGAGTTGGAGGAAAAGTCAGACAGGCGAGATTGCGTTGGTTTGGACACATGCTGAGGAGAGACTCTGAGTGTGTTGGGATAAGGATACTGAGGATGGAGTTGCAGGAAAGAGGAGAAGTGAAAGGCCTAATGGGAGGTTCACGGATGTGCTGAGGGAGGACATGCAGGCAGTTGGTGTGAGACAGGAAGCTGCAGAGGACAGAAAGAGAGGGAGACGGTTGATCCACAATAGAGACCCCTAATCAGGAGCATGAGAATGTAGAGGAAGAAGACTGAACTGCTCACCTCAATTCAAATTGTATATGTTAGAGACAGATGCTTTGGGCTTTGATTTGTTCATTATTAACTGAAGCAATACTTTTCTCAACCAGATGCTTAACCCAGTATGTAATATATGTAACCTTTGTAAACTGAAACATGCCAGATGTTTGGGTATCTTTTCCTAACACCACACTTAATCAGTTCTGTGGAATCCGGTTTTCCATCTTCACAGTGCTCAATGAGGTCTCACGTCAGTGATGGCTGTGTTGTCGTGGAAGGAGATATTTCTGCTGACTGGACTGGTGGTGGGCTGCTACTGGAACAGTCTGCTGTGTGGCTTCGTGTTTGATGATGTCTCTGCCATTCTGGATAACAAGGACCTTCGTCCCTCCACGCCGATCCAGAACCTTTTCCTCAATGATTTTTGGGGGACCCCCATGTCAGAGGTAGGGTCTCTGCTGTGGCTGTGGGTAAATGGGTTACAGCTCTGTCACACTGTTTGAGAATGCTGTTTGAGAAGGAGTTAATGTTGATTAAAATAAGGTTTCAAATAGAAACCTGTTTTGAAGTTAATTTTACACAGCTGTTTTACCATTCAGAAAACACATTTCATTAAACACTTTTTTATGCATTGTGGGTCTTTGATATGCATAATACACAATTACAAAATAATATGAATTACTAAATAATAACAATCCTCTTGGTAACAGAGATGGGGACTCGAGTCTGAGATTCAGACTCAAGTCGCACTTAAGTCACACAAACAAAGACTTGTGACTTGACTTTAGACTTGCCCTCAACGACTTGAGACTTGACTCGAACTTGGGTGCTGTGACTCGTGAGTCATAACTTGTTCATTTCAATGGAAATATTTATTTATATCTCACACTCTTTCCAACGACCCCTCGATCACCATAATCTTTTTTTAATCATGATGTGTGACCCAATAGCATATATTCTAAACATTTTAGAGCTCAACATTTACAGCTAAAAAATCCCACATTTAGAGTCACTGTTTGCCACCCAGACTTGAAACTTGACTTGGACTTGAGCACAAAGACTTGAGCCTTGACTTGGTAAAAAAAAGAGTTGTGAACATCTTTGCTTGGTAACGAGGATGCTGTGGACATTTATGGACATTATATAATAGAAAAATGTCATTCAAAATTCAAGCATCACGCTTAGGGCTGGGTATCAGAATTCACTACTTTTATCAGTAATTTTATATTTCAGTACCTAATTTCACTATCTCAGTTGTCCTTATCTACCAGGGAGCATGCTTGTTGCAATATCTGACTCGTGATTGGCTGTCTACATGATATTGAACATATATGCATGTTAAGCACACCCTGATTATAGTCCCTCTGTAATGCGTTGTAATGCTCTAACTTCAAGTACCACACACTTATTTCTCATTGAAACCCACTTCCAGTTTCTAACTAAACAGCGTGTATTGAAAAATATGTTGTTCAGGGCTCGCAATCAAGATTGGAAAAGTACAAAATATTTGATACCCAAATTTAACCACAGTAGACCAGACTATATATTGCCCAGTACTTTAAAATGCAGATTGCTGTGTTTGAATATGGATGGGTGATATGACAAAAATATATTATGATACTTTGTGTATTTTATATCCTACATTGTCACTGTGTTTACTTTTTCTGACATCAAGAACAGATACAAAAAGAATGAAGTTATATTGCCCAGTCAAGTAGTGTTTGTGTAGTTACTGACACCACTTGGTGATGTGTAACCAATTTAATATCCAGCTAACCTGCAAATCCGTAATCATGTGTTTCTCTCAAACATGTGAATTTACTGCTTGATTGAACATTTAGTGTTCACATTCCTATTCCTGATTATCATCGCTTCTTCAGAACTAATCTGAAATTGACCCTGAGTTAGTGTTGAGGATTTACAAGAGCAGGGGTGTGCAATCTTGGCAAGGTTGCCTCTGCATGAAACCGCTTTCTTTCTGTGCAGGAGAGGAGCCATAAATCTTACAGACCGCTCACTGTCCTCACCTTCCGTCTCAACTACCTACTGAGTGAGCTGAGTCCAGCGTCCTACCACCTGCTCAATGTGCTTCTCCACGTGGCAGTGTGCGTCCTTTACCTGCGCTTCTGCCGATTGCTCCTGGACCGCCCGACCAGCCTGGCTGCCACACTGCTGTTCGCCGTCCACCCTGTCCACACAGAGGCTGTGAGTAAAACACACAGTAATGCAGTTTGTAGCCTGTGAAACCCGTTTGTATAGAGGTGCATACATACCTATTAGGGTGTACTGTTACATCTGAAGGTGGTGATTCAGCTGCGTTGATTTTGGAATGCTATAAAATCTCAGGCTATTTTTAAGCAAACTTGAAAAAAATTGGTAACTTGTTTTTATTTTCTTTATTTTTCCATTTGCATGAAAATGAGGCAAAATATTACTTAAACTAGTAGCAGTGAATCAGGTAAGTCAGTTAAATTAGGATATGAGGTGATTTTAAACGCGTTAGAAATGTCAGTATTTAGACTATAAACAAAACACATCAGTCTAGATTGTCACATTATGCATTTGTTAAAAAGATAGCTCTCATGTTCAGATATACAAAACTTACTTGGGTCCTTAACCTACTGAATAATTACTGTTTATGGTTCTACATTTACACTAAGCATTTAGCCCATCGAACATCTGTTTAACATAAGCACAGTAGTAATTTATTCTTTTATTTGTTACAGAACCATACATCATACATTATTCTTACATGTGCAAGTTTAAACATTAAACATCCTTTTTAAACATGGGCATTAAACATCCTTTTTAAACATGGGCATTAAACATCCTTTGAACTCCATCCGGTCGGACCTGAGTTGTGACTGACGTTGTTGTTGTCCTCCTGCAGCAAATCTATACAGTATTTGGGGAGAGTGCCACCCCCCACACACAATCGCAATAGAATGTATTTATGATTGGAAGGCAGTGGTGTGTTATGAAAAAGGTGAAATGGTAAAGAATAAATGGAGATGGGCTTGGCTACATGAAATGGGCAATAATAGTTATTATATTAATAATAATAATAATAATAATAATAATAATAATAAAAGTTGAAAAAGGCAGGTGTGTGCTTTTGTGTGGTATTTCAACTAGGGGACTGGACAACACAGCGTAAAAAAATGGATGCATGGCCAAGGTGATATGGGTCTGTGACACAAAGTATTTGGTTTAAAGAAAAAATAATAAAGGTCAGTCTTTTTTTTTTTTGCTTTAATCCACAAGGTCCTGTATTACTGGAACACCTATTACAGAGTGATAAGCCCCCAGTAGAGTGGGGGCTCTTCCCATAAATATCACACCATTAAAGATGTTCAAGCAAGTACGGCTGGATATCTCAGAGTTTATAGACTGGGCTGAGGTTTTTGATCTAATGCACATTAACATGGGGATTACTTATTGAATTGGTTTAAATCAGCATGAAAAAACATCAGCGCCAGAGATTTGATTACATTTGCCTTATGACACAAACACTTAAATGTGTATTTGTAACAGAACATTAACAGTGTTTTACTTTCATAACCCTGGCCTTGCTTAAATCATATTTAAAAGACAAAATTCTTCTTATGCCATTATTTTGCATCAAAATGTAAAGACCTTGGCCCACCCATAACATGTCTACTGAGTTTTAATTCCCACGCAGTTTAGTATTTCAAATAATCATGCATAGTTTAGTATTTAGGTTTTTTTTGCTTATTCAGTGTATCCATTAATTATGCTGAAATGGATATAATGTCTGCAGACCTTAAAGATGCTGTTTATCATCAGGAAGAAAGACAGCGTGTTGTTTTAGTGACCGGTTGACCTAGCTGGGTGGTGAAGAGCTGAGCTATATTTGCCAGGGAATTTATTTGGCTGAGATACTCAGATGAAGGCAGGCCTGTGATTTGTTATGTGTCTGTTGGTCGGTATTCGTTCCATCTCCACACAAAATGGGCTTTTGCAGCCAGATTAGAGATTTAGCCCAAGGATGGTGGCATCTGGAATTTCTCTCAATAAATTAATTTAGACTTGTGCATAATGATGCCTTCCATGAGATAATACAGACAATGACTGTTCTGTTCATGACTTCCTCTTCATGTTTATTTGGGCGAGGGAGCTTTTGGCTCTCTCTCTCTCTCTCTGTGTATGTATGTGTGTATGTGTATGTGTATGTGTATGTGTATGTGTGTGTGTGTGTGTGTGCGCGCGCGCGCGTGTGTGTGTGCGAGTTGGACAGTTTATGCTGTTGAATTTAGAGTGATTAACCTCTTCATTATTGTTGTTGCAACTGCCAGTTTATATTTAGTTACTGAATATCTGAATGAGAAAAGTTCAGGCTTCTCTTGAGATGACTGCCCCCCCACACTCTTGTTCAAACTGCCATTGCAGATACCTCCATGTGGTGGCAGTGTGTTATTGTTTTATTAAACAAGTGAATGGACCAGTAGATGAAACCCTATTAAGATTTTGTAAGTATTTTTAGATCTGTTAATGTTCTTCATTTGTTCTCTTTTTTCTGGGTAGCACTGGTTCCATACTTTCTTCTAATTTTTCGTGAGTTTATAATCCAATGGATAAGGGTCGTAAATGATTCTTTTTTTCCCCCTTGCACTGTGGTCGTCTTGATGTGATCTTTTATGGCCTGTTAGCTGCAGCATGAACAAGAAGGCTGTAACCACAAGTCAGCGGTGGAAGATGAGGCCTCGCGTTGTTTGTCAGTGACCCTTCCAGAACGATAATTTGAGTGAATTCAGTTCAGGCAGTTCATATTCACTGTATGGGAGGAAGAAATAATTTACACTCCAAAGTCTTCATAACTCTTTGCTGTTCGACGCATTCCATAAGCTGCTGTTACACCATGATGCTTAATTTACATTGCTGCCATTTAATGCTTGCTCATAAATCTGTGCTAATAATACATGCTGTTCTTATGGCTACACACATCTCCTCAGAGGTTGTTAGCAGCCATGAACCGTGACTATTGGAGCTTATGGTTTGGGCCGTAAATGTCAAAACTCATAATTGGAAAGGAAATCTGTTCTATATGACACATGGACATTTGAAGCCTGTGAAATACATTTCACGTGTTCTATTCGAGCTTGTAAAAACAGTGACCTGTAATGTTCTACAGTGGCTTGTAGTGTGGCTGAACAACAGCTTGTATTCAGCTCATATCCAGGACTTCCAGACGGCCTTTTCTTTTCTGATTAAATTGGTTCCACGCGCTGGAAAACAAAACGTTATTAACGGTCAGCTCCTAATTTTTTTGGTAGTTAATCGATGGTGGAGGTAGCTTCCCAATCTTTAGGCAGTTTCTAGAGGAGGATTAATCATATATCAGAGCTGATATAACAGTATAACAGAGCTGATGTCCAGTATAATGTTCTTAATTACGTTCAATCTGCAGTTGAAATGAGTCATTTTTTTCTCAAAACAACCGACCAATCCCAGTTTTGTTTCTTTCTCTGCCAGGTCACAGGTGTTGTGGGAAGAGCTGAGCTGCTGTCCTCAATCTTTCTACTGGCAGCTTTCCTGGCCTACACCAAGTCAAAAGGCACTGATCAGTCCATTGGTAAGAGTTGTTGTCTTTATCCTATTCAGTGTCACAGAGCCATGCATTCCTGCTGGGACAAGTTCAGTGTTAGGGCACCCCGCACAGGCTAGGACTTGTCATCAGTGCTTAAGCTAAACCTACTCCCCACCCAGAGCCCTTAAGAACACACTTCAATCTGAACATATCTGTCAGAATGGCATGTTGTGTTTTGACTCTGTCAGTTCATGACCATTGACCAAATACACCTACAAGGAGATCATGCCAAACTAACTTCTTTGGAAGACGGAAGTATTCTCCCCCTCCCCGACCTGTCCTCAGGTGACAAGTTTTACCTGCTTCATGAATGATATCCTCTACACATGCAAGTGAAATATGAGATAAATGCTAAACTGGTTCGATGCTCTTTGTCTGCAGTTGAAGCGTAGTGTTGCATGTTCGGGAACATTTATTAAACATTTTGGCTTTTTTTTTTTTTACCCCCACATATCTTTGAAGTGCATAAGGTTTAATTGTATGTACGTGAGCTGGCAGCACCACTGTAGATTGACAGGAGAGCTAAACTACACTCTCTAGAGTGTTTAGCCAAGTTGTCAGTTAGACCACCGGCTGTGTAGAGCTGCGGCACCATCACAGTTCAGACTCCACAGGATGCTACCCTCTCAGTCACTTATGCCACATAGAAGCATAATATGCATGGCTTGCTTTAATCTTATATGGACCTGTCATAACATTTTAGCTGATTATAAATCTCCCTTATTCCATTATTGCATAAGACTATTAAAGTACAAGTGTTAAAACTTGTTGGTTAGTTCATACCCGCCAATATGTAGTAGCTCTGATCCTGTACTGGATAGTAAAAGTTTTATTTAAGAGTATCTGGGTCATTTTTTGTGCAGTTAGTGTTGTGATGTATTTAAAACAAGCCATTGACAACTACTATGTTTATACAAGGGTTGGTTTTCACAAAAACAGTATATTTCTGAAGTCTTAAGTATTATAATCACATTTATTATAAAGAGTTTTTACTTACTCCTTTCGCAATGGACAGATTTTCGCTGTTCAGTAACCACATACCCTTGTGCCATTGATTCATAATGAATAGAGACACTAATCTTTCCTTGTAGAAGCAGAGGTCCACCCACAAACCATGTTTCATATTTGTCTGTAACTGGTAACAATGAGAATGAAAAAAGCATTTTGAAAATATAAGAAGACAAACGCATGCTTCTCCAAATGGAAGCAGAGACACTGCGTCTACTGGCAGATGATTCCCTTTTGGTAAGTATGTGAGTACCAAGCAGAAAAGTTTTAACATATAAACTTGTTGAAATGCTTGATCTGAATACTCAGCCACAGCTGGTTGGTTGTTTTAAATTAAAACCAGAAAGTATGTATTCTATCTTTTTCATCTTTTTCCTCTTTGAAAGGCATGTAGCAATTCCAAATGCTTTTTCACTCATCGCATCAGTGCCAGATAAAAAGATGATCTTTCTTTTTCATGAAACACTTTAGAATGTTTCATTTATCGCAACAATTCAAGGTAAACATTGTCATGGTGTTTTTTATACAAATAAATGAGTTTAATTTACATACCTGTTGACTGTTGTCAACCCATTCAGTCTTGATTAATGAATATCAGAAACACCTGTCGGATGAATCACGACTGTTCTCAGCATTCTTGGGCTGGAAAAATCAGAGAAGATGCAGCATCCAGCAGAGTTCCCATTACCAGCAATGCAGCTCGGCTGCCGTTAGAAAAAACAAGATTTCTTTTACTGTCTGAAGTCTCCTGTTTCTCAAGGGAGGCTGAAACAGACATATACGTTTCTTCAGTAAAAACTAACCAAAAACATGTTTCTTTCAGTGTGGACACCCATCGTTTTGACGGTGATCCTTGTAGCTGTAGCCACACTCTGCAAGGAGCAAGGCATCACGGTCATTGGGATATGCTGTGTGTATGAAGTTTTTGTTGCCCAAGGGGTAAGATCATTCCTTCTTGCTGGATTTAGTCCAATAATTAGGCTTGAAAAATCTATTTAAACCTGCTGGTACTTTAAAACACTGATACATATTACCAATCACCAATCTTGTCTTCAAAGGACCTGTGTGGGTGCAGGTCTTGTTCCACACCTCTTATAACTAACAAGTTTGATTGAAATGCAAACAAGTTTGATTGAAATGCCACTCTGACCCTGCCCAGATTGGTGACCCTTTCTTAAAGCATCACAGTGTAGTTCTATAACCCTCAGTTATTAATGAAGGATGCTACTTTATATTAAGTGCTCTTTGACGGTTAAACCTGATTATAGTCCATAAAACCATCATGCCAGCCATTAGGTCTGTTTGTGAAACAAAGGAAAGCGCAGCTGTTTTGAAAGTGACAGCTGCTAAATTATCCGCAGGGAAGCATCACTCATCGCTTGCCTCTGCGGCAATTACGAAGGAAAATAGCCAAATGCTATAAATCACTCATCTACAGATTGCAGCATTAGATATCACACTCCTCTGATAGACAACAAAATATGTTACTTGTTGATGCTAGTGTTGTCTTTGTCCCCTTTAATGGTGCCTTAGCATTTTTGCTGTTCCTCATTATCATCAGTAATTGGATGAGCAAAGCTGTTTAACAATGCATGCACTCATGCTGGAAAACCAAAGTGCTTTTTGAAGCAATTCATTGTGGTGCATTAGAGTTTGTCTCCACACTGGGGCCTTGTGCTCTTTTGGCAGCCCATTGTGCCCTTTCAATTATGCAATTAGACTGCCTTTTACATAATGGACTCTGTCATAATCCTCTTATGCGAACTAGCTACTGAGGGGAGAGAGTAGGCAGCTGTTTTTCCTTGCAGGCCCTTCAGACGCTGTGGGCCAAGCTAAATGGCGGTCCTTTTTCATCCAGATCCTAGCTGTTGATTGTATATGGATTCTAATGGGACTGCTCGGGTTAGTCACAGCCAGTTTGTGCTGCTCCATTAGCATCAGTTTGTTTTGCTGTCTGTCTCTCTCTGTCTGACTTAGAGTCCTGATGAGACACATGAGGTAAAATGTATTTGCATACTATGACTCATTAGCAGTTTCATTGTGTCATTTCTTCTGTTATTAAATTTCATGATTTACTTACATTTTCAAATTCTCAACATTTCTTGCGTCTGCCCATTACTGCTCCAACAATCTCCACAGTCTCCTAAATACAACTTCTGGACATCAAAGCTGAGTTTATCACTTGCAAACATGTCCCATACTGAGGAGACAGCTCAGCTTAGTCATTCTTCAAAAGAGCTTAGCAACACTGAGATATGATATCTTTGTAAGGCTGAAGTAAATAACTAGTGCACTGATGTATCGGTCTACTAAGGCCTTGGCCCAGAACGTGTTGATTTTAAAATAGTAATAAGCAACCACTGATGGCATTTCATTTAGAGAATAAATGTTAATTGTGCTGTAGTCTGTAAACATGTCTGTAGGTCTCTTAAGGGTTTAATTCCTGTCTTTGTCTGTCTATCTTTCTGTCTTTCACAGTTTTCGTTGCCCATTCTGATTGACACGGTAGTGCAAGTGGTACGAGGGAAAGACGGCTTCCCCTATGCTGTGCTGCAGACCTTGCTGAAGCTGGTGGTGCTGGTCATTAGCACGCTGCTGCTGGTCATTGTGCGAGTGCAGGTCATCCAGTCTCAGTTGCCTGTCTTCACCAGGTGAGATGAACTCAGATGTGCACTTCAGTGTCATGTTACTGTTAAGTGATCTGTCCTTATGCAACCCAGTGACTTACATAAATCCGAAACAATGGTAAAACACCTCGGGTCCTGTCATTCATGCGTATGTTACTTTCCAATCGAGCATTTATGGGATGTGTAGGACAAGCTTGTCCAATCAGTGGAGGCCCTACTCCCAGCTTAGAAGATCTGGCGATAACGGTTTTACCAGATTCTACAAAACACCATCATTGATCTTGTCTTGACGGGTCAAAACTCATGAAATGTGATCCTTGATGCCAGTATCTACCTCCTGCCCTGATCCTCTGTGGTATGTGTGTTTCAGTTTATCAGTTAATAATGCTAAGCAGTGGCATGTGAAAAGAGCACCAGCATTTCAGATGTTTTCCTCATTCCGTCTTTACAGCCGTCTGATAAAAAGGCGTCTAGGGACCGGGAATGTCCCAAAGGAGCAAAATTATCTTCAGCCATACTTTATCTCTCTGATCACACACAGATGAGGTCGATTAGGATCAGTAAAGAGAAATCCTCTGGATTTGTCAAGGATGTGATCTCTAATCCCTCAGACATAATCCACAGACGGTCTCCAAGTCTGCCACAGACAAAGTCTTATCACACAAACCTCTGGAGACGCAATACACTGGATAATGCATACTTTCCAGTTTATTTTGTCCCAGTGTTGTATTATGATCATAGAGGAAATGTTGTAGTCGAAACACTGCCCATTGCTCCAGTCTTTTATGTTTTTAGTATCATTTTTTTCATTGTTTTTTTTTTTTTTAACTAGTCAATTTTTTAGCACTATGGAAAATAATCCCACTACAAAATCCAGATGATTAAATTTAATATATAGGAAATGTTAAGCTGCTCAAATAGACTGCAGGAATGTGGGGGAAAAAAGTTTACTTTCTCCCAAATAGCTGTGAAATGTTTAATGGGCACCAGCGTCCTATTTTATGCCTTCTTGATTGTGTGTTGGTCATGGTTATTTTGTTTTGAAGTTAGACCAGCTGTTGTAGTTCTTGGTGGCGTTGCCCCACTGTGCCCACTTACATCAACACTGCAGGTACAACGAAAGAATTGTCCACTTCAGGATTAACAGAATTAACCAGCTATGCTATCCACTTTGAACTGTTCTCAAAACATAAATTCATATTCAGATTAGTCTCCAATCCCTAATTCTATAGTTATTTTCTGTCGCAAAGACCAAAGCTTTTGTGTATACCAGCAATCAGAAACAACTGCTGCATTGTTGGAAAGTCTATGGTACTACGTGTCCTTCTAATGAACCCTCCACAGTTTATTTCTTTTAGTTGTACACTGATGGGTAATTCATCACCTTTAAACACTTATCTGCTCTTTAATGGAACAGGTCCTCTCTTTATTGCTCTTTGCTTTTATTTTAGATGTTAGGCCTCTTGTTGAAAACTACAGCGCCACACCACCAATCCTCAGAACTGCCCCCCAACAAACCTACAGCACTGAATCGTTCATCTGCACTCATTCCAGTACTCTTTAACATTACATTTAGTCTAGTCACTGGACTTTATTTCTATATAGTGTCTACCTCCCCATCCCTGCATTGCAATAACATGACTGTACAATACCAATATTCTGTGCAATATTTCATATATATTTGTTTCAAGTCATCCTCATGTTTCGCTCAAAACACAACAAAACTCTTACTAACAAGCTATCCTGCAGTTTTATCACAGCCAGCCGGCTTATAGACACTTATAAAGCAAAGTGGCATAATTTTCTTTTTCTTACATTAGAAGTAATTCAGCTAAGACACGTGCGCCTCCCCATTCAGTCCGTGTGGCTTTTGGAGGGCTCATTTTAACAGGGTGTCTGCGAGGTATTAAAAAGTATTAAAAAGTGATTCATCAAAATTAAGGCCATTAAAAGTGTTAAATTTGGTTTTAGCAAGATTCCTATTTTGAGTGAAATTCTATCTGCTAATGTTTGCGTTAGTTCGTTTAAACGTAGGCTTTAGTCAAATATCCTCGTCTCAATCCTGAAGTCTCATATGGATTAAAGTTTTCCGTCGCTATGACGGATTTCCGTCAATGT
>JBBPDC010000032.1:9255948-9273172 GCA_037974485.1 Hemigrammopetersius urotaenia | reverse complement strand
TATATATACATACACACACATTAGGGCTGTAACGGTACATGTATTCGTACCGAACCGTCAAGGTACGTGGGTCACGGTTCGGTATATGATGTCTTTCGTAGAATACACAGTACAACAGAGAAGATGTCATTTAGTTAGTCAGCTCAAACTCAAATATTGTGATTCTGATTAAAGGAAAGAAAAATACAATAAGCTTAACAACAAAATGATAACATTACTAAGGTGAGTTTAGGGGATAGTCACGGTCATAGTAAAGCAACAAGTAACCTATCTCTAAAATCTTATCGCAGCTTAGTATTTCAGCCAGTTCACCAAAATAGTTTTCCAGTACTTTTTTTCTGCACAGGGTTGAGGCAATGCCATCAGGGCAAGAAATGGTATGGCCCTCAGTAGGGGTGTTTGTTTCTAATACAGCTGGGGAAACATATTGTAGTGTTTAATGTTGAAGTTATTGGGTATGTTTTGTTTTTAATGTCCTAGCTGGGGTTTGCAACTGATTGTGCTTTTTGTCTCATCTTGGGGTGAGAACAATACTACTGGAATGTGATAAAAGCCCATTAGCCTCCAGGAGTGAGTGCAAGGTCCAGTGTTTACTGGGAGCATTATCCTGTGCAGTTATTTATAGATGCTGTGTATTTAAATGCAGGGCAGGTTCAGATCCTGTCCAATGTAGGTTCCTTGACCCCACAGGGAGAAATTCTACCGTTAGGGAGGTGCATGATGCTAATTCTGGTTAAAGCCACTGTCAGTTTCTGTGACAGGCTCCTAGTGTGAAAGAACTGGACAGAATGTCTTACATAAGGTCACTCTCGTCCAAGTCCTGTTAATGTCCTATAAGGTTACTGTCAGGAGGAAATACAGGGTTTTCGGGCTGGGTCCAATACCATCTGATTGACAGGAGGGCTGAAGTGGAGACTAAATGCACGTAGACGGCATTTCTACATTGCCTAGACATTTACGCAACTTTAAACTTGGAGTTCCTGTTATTATTTTTTGCCTGCTCAAGCAGTAGTATATCTGTGATCAATCATATTCACTTCTGCAGCAGCCAGGCTGGAGTTAGAGCCATAGATAGGGTCCTGCTTGCCAGCTGACTATCTATGTAGGGTTGACTAGTACTTTGTGTCTGGGAAAAAAGGCAAAAGATCGTGACCACAAAGTGAGTACAAAAAAAACGCAAAACTTTTTAATCATTTAGATTTATTGCAAACTTTAAGCATTAAGCATCCGTGCTGGCACTGCAACAAAGGGTAAATTGTAACCATACATCAAAACAATTCCATATATGGAATAAGTTTTTGTAATTTAAACATGTAATAATAATAACCTCTATTGGGGTTTTAAAAATGGCATCACATGCAAATCCTCATAAAGAACAAAAATGAACAAATTTCTTTTATTTTAGGTCTTAGAAACAAACTGAAAAAACACAAGACCTTTGAACCTTGGATCTTTGAACTTTCAGGATAGCCAACGGGAGTGGATTAGAGAGAGGCCTAAGAGAGAAGCCACAGCAAACAGCAAGCGTCTAGAAGAACAACCACCCGTTTTAGACTGTCATAAACTGTTTATATTTGTTGAAATTCTAAGGGTTAAACAGTTATTCTACATAGCTAGCAGGAGAGAGTGGGGCCAGTTGTGTGTAGATTAGGAATAAATTAATGTTATTTCAGAACAATTACTGTCTCAACTGACCCCAACTAGCTCTTTGCAGCTTAGCTCAACTTAAGACTGCTGAAGTGCTGTACGCTATTATAATGTTTAAACCTTATTTTGAATAGTAAGTGAAGCATTTACACATTTTATACTGCATGAAAACTAATCTCACCCTCTACGACAAGTATTTTGTTTCCCCTTAATCCCCCTCCTTCAACATAAATTTTGCTGGGGAGGCTCAATTGCCACACATGTTTTACAAAGGTATTTTACACGCTGGTTACTATTATTAATTATTGAAGTCACACACAATAGATGATAGTACTGATGTAGGGAAACAATGGGGCTGTGCTAGTTCAGCTCAAGGTTTTCTCAGTATCATTTTCAGCACATGAATAAAATATGAACTGTAGTGCGGTGGATGGAGTGACTGTCACATGCTCCTTGTTTCAGAGAAGGCAAATATATTCCTCTCAGGTGACATCGTAATGGGACAAGATGTTAGATTGTGATGATTGAAGAGTTACATTTTATAACTATTAGTAGTACTTGAAGTAGGGGTAGAAGCAGTTTAATTTAAAGCAGCATTTAATACAGATTTCCCCAAAAAGCATCCATAGATTTTATAACGTCTTTTATTGATCACAAGTATTTCTTAGTTCTTAGTTCTGTTCTTCAAATAAATCTAATAGTTGGTTAGTGACATGTGGTGCTCCCAGGTAAAATGTTTTGTACCCACTAGCTTCTGAATGAGTTATAAATTAGCAATTCAGAAATAGTCAATAATGACTTTACATGTACCAGTGTATTCACAGAGGTCCAACTATTTCTTTCCTGCTTAATATTTTAAGATACGAATGTGATACAGCTGTCATCAAGCCAACAGGTACATATCATGGTTTCAGGAATTAAATAATTAATGAACTCATAAATAATGACTGAGGATGCAGCAATTTGGTGATTACAATAGGGGTTAAGTCATAAATGTATGAATTGTGGTCTTAGCATTTTATGCTTTTGAAAAACTAAAAGAATTACCCTCCTTGTTCATAGCAAACTCTAAAAACCTCTCAACCAACAAAGCATGAATGAAGAATTAAGAATTAGTGATATATGTAAATTAGTAAAACAGTAAAGAAGGCTTATAGGGGAAGGATCATAGGAATTGCTGGATCACAGGAATGTGATCAAGTAATTCAAGACAAACATTTTGGATAAATGTACTTTATTCACATCTCGTACATATATTTTCATTATATGCATATATTCATATAAAAATACAGAATACAGTAGACTGTCACCCAGATAACAACTGGGTCACAATTATGTATTTGCTTTTGGCACCCTGACTATCTTCCTGACTAAGAGCCTTGTTTTGTGACCATCCAACATGCAGGAATACGAAGCTGGACTTGAATGCGGCTGGTGAGATGTGCCAAACATCATGTGTCCTGGTTCAGTTTCTCTTCTCTTTCCTGGGCTGGTATGTATCAAACATTACAGAGTATGTGCGCTGATCTAGGTTTGCCATTTACAACTCTGTAGATTACAATGATACAGAAGCAGCTTCTTCTAGATCGCTCGCTTGATACGAATGAACCCAGTTTTTCCAGGCCAGAGTTGGGACTGACAAGATATCAGATTCACCGGGGCCACTTCTGAGCAGTACTTAAAACAGGTTTCGGGACATTAATAGAAACCTGTAGCATGTCGCATACTGTCCACAGGCTTTGAGTTTCAGAGGCTCTTAGGCGGCTAGAAAAACGGGGAATGCCATCACACAATGTTTCACAGCTTCAACCTGTTTCCACACAAAATATTTAAACAAAAGGTAATAATTTGATGTCTGCTGAGCATAACTTGTAAAATGTCTATGATGATAAGCATTCTGGTACAACTGTTCATCTCACTTGGACTTTATCTGGCAACTGGCACAAGCTTTCTGTCTTCCTTTTTTTCTTCATGATTGAATGAAACCCTGCATAACTGGACTTGTGTCTCCAGTCCAGGGCGACACCCAACAGGACAAGTACACAGGCACTAACATCAAAACTAAACCATCTTACGGTTTTAACACGACATAACACTTGACCACATGAGCATATACAATGTAACATTGCAAATTTTTTTTTTCTACATCAAAACAAATGGTACTGCAATTTATTTCTACACATATCTGGTTTTTGGTGGATAAATAGTTCTCAGACAAACTTGTCTCACAGACGAGGGCTTAAGTCCTGTACTGGTACAGAGGTCAATAAACTGCTTACTTGATTATCATTTATCCATTTCTTAAACAGTGCTATGGGAGTAGAGAATAGTTTTAAAACGTATGCAAAAAAAAAAAAAAGGGTTTAGAGTCACTGCCACACTGAATATAAGGCTGTAAACGTTCCCAACTGGCAGACTTCACCAACTATCGCTCTCACTGTCACTGACCACATCAACGCATTTTGTCTTGGTAGGAAATTTGATCACAGCAACAGGGATTATATCAGGATTATCAGAGTAGTAGAATACACAGAAGCAGGCAACAGGTCATTCCCAAATAGATCATTACAACCAGTTGGAGAATGCAGGATTGATAAGGGTATTGGTTCCCAACCCTGGTCTCGGATCCCCGCTGCCCATTACACTTTACACTAGTGTTTTCCTGCTGTGACGACGCACCCACTTCAACCCAGGAGAGACTTATTAATTAGCTGATTAGTGGGATCAGATATGTTGGATATAAGGAAAATAGTAAAATATACAGAACAGGGAAGTTGCAGAACCAGGGTTGGGTAATGAGCAAAATATAATAATGATCTGGAATGTAGAATTACCTGCCTATACTGACAGTCACTATTATAAAAATCAATATGTACAGATTAGTTTCAAGCAACAGAAGAAGAGACAGGAGCATGCAGATTACTGAGTCAAACATAGGAACAGAAGAAACCATTCTGAAGATGAGTCATATTTATGCCTCAAGCCATTCTGGACTTGAGAACTAATTGAAATGTCTTCCTTATGTAACTAGTTCAACACTGTTTGAATTATGCTCACAGATCTTTCTGGAATAAATATATGGCTGCATATCCAAAAACAACATTGTAGAGGGGGACAACAGTTTGCAAAAGGCACAAAATGATGAAGGTTTAGCCTAGAGTGCTGTTCTTGTAAAATCTAAAGGGAGACCACACTGTGATTTATGCGATGTACAGAATTTTCATGTTTAAATACCAAAGACTTCTGCTTTTAAACAAATAATTATTTGCGGAATGTAACTGTAAGTAGGGCTTTAGTTACGATATCTCCTTTTCGGAGATGACATAAATCTCGTGTCAGCCATGGTCTGATGTGTCCTTTGTCTTTTTCGCATGTATGCATGGTCTTTTTTGATACGTAACAAACAAATTCATAAAGTATTCGAAACAGAACGTTGAATCAATTGTGGCAAACAATGCGCTGATTGTCCTGTGCGATTAGCAGCCATTAAAGGTTTTCGTTCTCTAAATTAGTTTAAACACTGTAAATAGACTCTTAGTCATGATAGCATGTGAAAGTGAATTGAATCACAGGGGCATGCTGAACGCAGGACCTACCATTAAGAATCCAGACAAATAAAGATGCAGAAAGATGATGTAACTGATATATATGTATTGTGAAGCACAAACAGTAAGAGGGGTTAAACAGCAGTTACAAGGCCCAGGGTTAACTAGGGCAATGGTTAGCTTGATGGCTGCAGCACAGGTGCAGCTAAGGATTATGGCATACAAATGTATTTTTTTTTCTTTATATGAGATCACCTCAATCACTATTCAATTCCATGCAGGAGCAGCAAATTCTCTTGCTGACACATCGTAATCAGAAAATAAATAAATTAAGTCCACACCACCAGTTAGACAATAAAAACAAAACACAATTCAGATGATACAATTGAAGAAGAACTTTACTGATTAAAACCACTCAAGGTTGAAGCAGTGTCTAAGCTGGATGCCCAAACCAAGAGTGATAGAGCTCTACGAAAGAGGACGCAGGAGGCGAAAGGGCCAATGCGGCTGGAGGTAGTCGTTTCTGCTTCGCTCCCCTCCAGCTTATTCGGGGAAGTCTCGACACTTTTTTCTAATCGTCAGATCGAGACTCGCAAGCTCAGACAGGACCATCTTACGCAGTCCTTAATTCAGCGCCACTGCTCTAGATGTATCCAAAACAAGGCCAGAATATCACTGTGCACTGCAGTCTTCCTGTACAGTCTCTTCTTGCATGCATTTGTGGTGGTCAGTAAATCTCAAGGAGGAAAAAAGAAGCTTTGTTCGCCATACGTAGATGTCTTGTTTGTCATTTTCTCCCCAAACAAAAACGCCCCCTGCCATCCCATCCCCCCGTCCCACCCCGCAACCCCATCAGAAAAGGTCAAGTCACTGTTCTTAGAAAGAGCATTGGAACTCAGTTCTTTTGTTGGAGGCCAGCACATGTCCCTTGCAGCTGAGAGTATAGGAAGAGATGTGTGTGGTTTCTCAGTGGTCTCGCCTTGATAGCTTCTGTCCACTGTACAATCTGCAAAACAGATGGGTACTGTGAGAAACCGAGAGCGAAGAGCTCGCTGAAGTTTTTCTGCATGCCTACTTTATACTTAAACTACCAGTCAAAAAAAATCCATAGAATCACATGTATCTTCTTTTTTTATATTTTTTGAAAAACTGGGATTCCAGATTTATGAACAGTATTGTATGCACAGCTGCTGAACACTCACAGGGATTAATAACTGAACGCATAGCTCACCGGTAGTGGTGAAGACAGATGATTTACACCTCCCCGCTCATGTTTAACCTGTTCCTGCATGTGCACAAAAAGAATACATGTTGAATTCCAAGTGACTGTGGGTAAAATGATCACTTTTGATCATAGAGTCACAAAGCATATGCCTTTTATGTCACAGCAGTACAATTGTTCACTATAAGCCATGCATTTATTTAGGATGGTTGGGGAGTTTTGATAGTTATGGCTATCATTACTTTTCAGATATCTCATCTAATGGTGGTGCGCTGGCCTCAGCTCCAATAAAGGGGTCCTCTGAACTCCTCTGCACTGGGGGGTCATTTCTCCTGGATTTCACCTGCATGAAAGAAAAGGAAGACAGAACTTGTATAACTTGTAGAACTTATCACTTCCTCATATATACTCTTTGTACTTTTACCCATTCACACTAGCATGGGTCAGGTCCACAACTTAACTTTTATAATAGTACAATATTTATCATTATCTTAAGAATATGACAAATGTCACAATGTTCTCAAGCAAAAGCAATATCACAATATTGTTCATATTTTTACCCTGTTTAAAAATTGTATTGTATTTAGATATTACATTTCACAGTAGTTACCTATGGAACTTATGTACTTGTTCTAATATTTTGTATATTGAGGTTTAAGGTTTGGCAAGGTCCTGATCTCAGACCGATAAGACACACCTTCCAGATCAGCAAGAACACCAGAGCGATGAGTGGAATGAAGAGTAGAGACAGGAGGCTCCTCTCCAACACTTCAGGAAGAATCCTCTGATTTGTTACCCCTGCAGGTAAAACAGATATGTGTCAGTTCTGGCTCCACTCGGCCAGCTAAAGGCCCTCGTCTTTCTCCCTGATCTTAAAGCAGGAGCTAAAACAGGTTGTCCAAAGAAACGTGATGGCTAAGTTGTCGGGATTGACCTTGCAGACAGCCGGGTAAACAGAGTAAATCTGCAGAGGTGCAGCCAAGAGAGCTAAGCGCTGGCACTCTCTAGCCTGATTACCGTTACAGAACTGAATGTTGATGTCTGGAGTGGGCACAAAGTTGTGCAAGTATCATTGCAGTTTTTTTCAGTATAATTTGGCCACAAGTTTATTATGCTGTGGTCACAAATTATTATGTTCTGGATATGCTTTCAAAACTGCTGGCCAAATTCTCTAGAAAGCTTGTGGCTATAAGCTTCAGAAAACTTTCCCACAAAGCAACCATTTGAGGTCACAAGTTAAGAGATTTTGTGACCACAAACACATTTTTAAAGATTGCCTTGTCCACATGTACATCTGTGACATGGCTCACCTTCACTTGGAGCATTGTTTTCAGCAGATGAACTATCTGTAAAGTGGGAGAGAGAGAGAGAGAGAGAGAGAGAGAGAGAGAGAGAGAGAGAAAAGAAAGGGTGGAGCGTTAGTACACTTGGATCAAAATGGCTCATTGTGAGCCGGTAAAAAGTCCATCATGGCCCCCTTTTCTTTCCGTCCCACAAAAGCTCCGATGTGTCTGCTCTTGGGGAAAAGGGGCCGTGCTTGGGAAGATCAGAAGATTGCTCTGTAATCAACACATTGACAATTGTGTGTCGGCTCTTTTCTTCTTTTCATGTGGTCCACTAGGGAACACGGCAAGGTTTTCAAGCTCAGCTGAGTACTGTCATAATGGGGCTGACAAAAGCCATGCTGCACATCATGTTTTGTTTAGCAGGCTTGTTTGAAAAGGTGCTGTGCAGGACGATCACTGACACTGTCAAACACACCCACACACAACTGTAAGCAAACATACAATCAACCCAAAGAATTAAAAAACCCAGGCTTTTGTAATTTTGTAATGAATTATTATAACAGGACTAATAATATCAAGATAACAAGAATATATTCAAGAGAGTTTCTATTCAAGAGAATACTATGAAATGTAAATATTTGATATCTGCAGGCCTAATTTAAGCCTTATTTTAGTACCATTTATGAACACCAGCTGTTCTTTTCATGGACCAATTGAAAATTGACCAAAATTACATTAACAGTTAGGAATGTGTTTCCTCTTGTTGCACTGAGCAATTCTTTACCTTTTGAATGATGTCGTGTCGACTCTGTCGTTGTTATTGTCGTTGTAATTGTTGTTTTTGTTGTTGTGGGACACGGTGGAGGTTCGCAGTCTACATCTTCTCTCGATGAATTGGCAGTATTGAAAAAGTCCTCCACAAATTCAAAGTAGCGTCCTGTGGGCCAGTTCTCATCTCTGTAGTGGCACTTAAACTCCTGTGTGGCTTCCTCCTGAAAAAAAGAGAACAACATCAGTTTAAGCTGTGCAAAACATTCATGCATGATGCATATGGAACGCATTTGGGTACTTTGAACTACACTGAACCATGTTAGGGGTCCTAGTGCAAAAATAATATGATAAATCATAATCCACTTGATAATACAAGTTTTGTTAGACATATTCATTTTGTTAAATATTTATAGGATGTTTTCCCTCTTTGTTACAGATAGATACAAAGAGTTAGTTTGTGTTTAGTTAGTAATTGAGTCAAGCTGCCTATTTATCATGATGTGAGTGATAGACAGTAAGTATCATGTCCACAAAACTGCCCTCTAAGAAGCTGGACATGTCCAAAGGGACAATAAAGTTTTACGCTTGCATTTGGCTAAGAGAAGATCTTGGGAGGCAACAGCGCCAGTGAAATTTTACACCTAAATAAGCTCGAAAATATCACTGCGTAGCAGATTTTGAATGTCACGGCCCCTGCTGCTCCGCTCCTCCCACGTCAGAGCAGGCGCTTTCACTCACAAAATGGAAAACTGGTTTGAGCTCAGCCAAATTTGTAGTAGTGCACCATACTATTAAACCGTACATGTGTGGGGGCCCTAAAGCAGTAATAACATAATTGTGCATTGTTGTTTTGTTAGTCATCTGTATGTAAAGTGCACCAATGCTAATCTTTTAAAACTCCATCTGCATTTAATAAGATTTATTTTTCATGTTAAGGAGTCAAGTTTCACAACCTTCATTTTTATTTGGTTGCGTAAATAGCAAATAAATGCCATCTTCTTCAAAGTTGCCATGACGATTCGACAAAACAGCTGCATTTGAGTATCTCGACCATGAGTGCAGCACAAAGAGTACTGTTCAAAGACGCAGGAGGAAATCATTTACAGCGCTTGGTCAAGTGAATACATCGTCCAAAATATGCTAAGGATTAATGAATGAAATGTAGATAGGGCTCGATCAATATTACACAAATGAGATCATACTAAACAGCTTCCTTTCTTTCTTTCTTTCTTTCTTTCTTTGTCAGGCACATTAGTGTTTCTGGGTGAGGCATTCTTTCATCATGTGCTTTTTAAAGGAAGAAATGTTCCTGGGGTTTGCACTGAGCTGGATGCCATCCCAGAATCGCAGATGATTCTAATATTGAAAAATAACATGTTGAACACAGGATGGCCAGTTCCACTTTGTTTCACATGTGCTTGCATGTGATTCCTTGTTCTTTGTCATTACACTTTATCTAAAAAGGAGATTGACCACACCCTCTTAAGCAAGCTGGGTTAACGGCTCCTGTTTACACCTAAAGACTTGCTCAACATCTGTGCCCTCTGCTACTGCCTGGCTTAATCTCTGGGATCAACTCATTTGTTTAAACCAGGCCACCTAAATACAGTTACTCATTCTTTCCCCAAGCTATTTTCTATGAGGCGTCACTCTTGAACTTCCTTTCTGCATAATCAGGTGCATGCACTATCATTAATGAAATAAAAGAACATCACATTTGATGCATTTGCATATTTATGTATCAGTTTGCATTTCAAACCAGTTCATGGTTCACGTAAATGAAACCCAGGCTAGGACCTGTATAAATGTGGCCTCCAGGACATGCAGGAATCTATATTTAGTCCTAAACTCTCTGTTAGACCTAGCAGGTAAATGAGTGGTAAACGGTAACTCTGTGAACACAGGCTCATATGTCCTACAACAGATTGGGACAGAGATAGTGGCTCAGTGAAAGGTGTTGTGTAAACTATTCAGGAGCCACTTTCAGTCTGAGTCATGCAAGACGTACCTGCAGACTTCTTGAAAAGGTTGATTCTTATTAGCCTCTTAGCTTACACTCCAGTAGCCCACACTGTTTGGACTGACTGAACACACGAAGTGATCATTTGTACTTTCTATCAGGCAAAGTTGCAATAAAAATAATTATTCTGCTCTTTGAAAGGCAAAACCAGCAACATCAGTATTGAATTAATCAAACAAAGAGCTGCTTTTAAGAGCCAACTGGTTATTTAACACAATGGGTCATGTATAATTACTTATTTTAGTACAGGTGTGGTAACAGCACCTATTGATACAAAAATCTATACAATACATCATCCTATTGTGTGTTTAGAGAAAAAATGTGCAGATTTTGAGTTGGATCAAACACCTCAGATATCCACTAGAAGTTCAATTCTCATAAGATGTAAACCAAACTAATAACAGAACCGTCCAGAAGACAGGAATTCGGTAATTTGCACCTAATAATGACCACAGATGCTCAGCTGTGGTCATACTTTTGCTTATGCATATTATATATCAAAACACTCTCAAATAAGAATAGGCTTCAGAATTCAATTATTTTATGATACCAAACAAATTATAGAGTATAAAACTACTATCAATCAATAGCCAAATTGCCAGTCTTATCATCTGGCGAGTAATCTACACCAAAGATTGTGCAAATTATATTCCACATGCAGTTATTATTAGTTCATAAAGTGCACCTCACATCAATTTGTAATTTAAGAGAAGACAAAAAGTAGCATTCAGGTATCAAAGATCAGCACTGATATCAGTCTCCGTCAGTTTTAAAGCAGGTTTCTGCTGAAAGATTAAAGACAAGATAATTTTTTTACACTTTCATGTTCTGAAGATACTATAATCTTTTGCAGGGTGCATTACACACATGTTCTCTTGGTAAACTATCCTTAAAGAGCTTATGTTATCAAGGTTTTCATCACAAGGTCACTGATAAAGTGTAGTTCCAAAGAAACATGATTAGAAGCACAATTCAGTGGAACGAAAATGACGAGGGTCATCCTTATCAGAACAGATAGATAAGATGTCAGGGCAATTACAATGAAATGTAATGAAGACCATAAACATAAAGCAGATGCTAGTTGTAGAGAAATGACAACTTACCAAGCCCTGTCTAATGTGATACCGCATCTCGTGCAACATTTGGATAAAAATTTCTATGTTATCTTTGTTGGAGGAAATGTTCCCAAACTTCTGGGCCAGGACTTCTAAGCTCTTCTCCAAGTAGAATACATTTAGCTTCACCCAGCACATTCCACTCTGGAGGAGAAAAAATATTTTTTAGTTAGAAAGCAAGTCCTTCAGAAGAACAATAGTAACTGTGATGACTGAATGAATGCAAGAATTAGCATCTTTCCAGTACTTTCTATTGTGCAAAGTTACTTTAATTAGCCCTTTAAAGAACAAAAGCATTTAAAAGCATTTAAAAAGAAAAACAGTACTTAAATACCATAAATGAAACACGATTTCTGGGGAAATGGTTATTTATCACAGTGATTCATGCATAATGTGCAACTGTAGCGGCAATTATAAAGAATGCAGTAATAGTGACTTACCACTTCTTTAGGTAAATAATGTACTGTGATGTTGTAATCTTTTGGTATATTCTGCTTCTGATGGAGAGAAAAGAAACCAGCATTAAAGCTCTTGCCAGTGTCTTTCATAATAGCAGCTTTTCCCTGGATTTATGAGAGCATCCAGTATTTGTATTATATTTTGCTCCACATCTAACATTTGTGTGGGTTTATGTACCAAAACCAGTGATAAACATATGCCTTTAGGACTGATATATGCGAATGAACTCTGTTTTGATTGGCTGTCCTATACTGTCCCTTGTTCAAAAAGCTATCCTTATAAATGTCCTTGTAAATGGGTGTAGCTAAACTGCTGCAGGCTGAAATGGCAGGTATGTGTTGGTTTTCAGGACCTCACAAAAACAATGAATTCAAAACAGGCTGATTTTGCAGCTTAATTTCTGTAAATTACCTAAATAGGCTGGGTAGTGAATTGTATTGTATTGAAAAAACACTATTGACTTATCTAAGAGGACTGTGTTATTACAAGCTCTCTGGGGCAGCAATTAACAGAATAAAACACAAACCCAAGCAACATCAAAGACTGGAACAAAATATGCTATTAGGAAGTCTGTATATCTGACTATATCTCACATAACCATGTGTTATGGACCAAGAAACGGTCAACAATAATGATATAAAATGTTTCTCTTTCATTGCTTTAAATTAACCAAAGAAGTGTCAGATTTAGCCCTGCCTTTGTTCTTCATGGATTAGTTTCATATCCATCATGGCAATCCTGCTTTAAAACAATAAGACCCTGCTGCCTGTAACATATAAACAACACCATGGACTGCAGAAACACTTGCCAAATTGTTCACTAATTGCTTTCTGTCTAAAAATCAAGCCTGAACAAAGCACACGTTTCCTCGTCATGAACAGATGTTTGACACTTCAAACTTTCAGATCAGCTCTTACCAACAAAGAAATTTTCTTGATGTCATCTGTTATGGGGTTTCCGAATTCACTGGAATAGGCAGCAACTGTGATGTAGAGTAATAAATGGACACAGGTGTGTATCCAAATCTGGAAGACAACAAACAACACAAAATGTCAGTGCTTGACGGCGTTTGAGGGACTGATCACATGAGGTTTAATCATCTGCTGCACTGAACTCATCGACACAAAACAAGGCAATGCAATTAAAAATCTTTTGCTATTTCACATTATCCCATTTGGTGCAATCATCATAATCACAGCAAAAATGATAAGCTATCAACAAATACATTTACATACTAATGTAATATGTAATATGTGAAATGAGGTTATGTGATTTAAACACAACTGGGTCTGTCTGAATGAAATCAATGGTCATTTTTGTCTAGCCAGCTGAAACCTTCTGGTTTACAAAAGCTGCAATTGCCTCACAGCAGCTTAGGCCTAATGCCCTTCCTCTATTACTGCCCCTTACAGACCTATGAACCCAGTAAGTTACATAACATGGTGCAGATTTGCTCTTAACCCTGATTAGATCACAGTTTATTAGAGCTTAATGGGAAGAAAGAGGGCAAGAGGGCTTGGTATAAGACATCGGAGTAAGGTCTTGGAGAACTTCTCTTGCAAAGACTCCAGAGTCAAAGCTCCTCCACAAAGCTTAAATTTGGCCATTAAAGTTTTGCACATAGAAGCTTTCGCATGACGATACAAAAAATGTTTATCCTGCAAAATCAGCCCTGGCATGGTCAGTGGGACAGTCACTCCATGACTTTCCCTAATGCAGACAGACAGCTGATTAAAAACATCACAGACACCAAACCCGACAAGACTGTATACTAATTTCTCTTCTAAATTCAAATACATGGGCCAAATTCAGAGGTATTTCACAACTACTCCCATCCAGTGAATGCAGCTGGAACCTCTTACAGTTGGGATTCATTAGCACTTCCTACTTGACTTTCAGCTGGACAAACATTAATTGTCAACAGAACCCTGCACACTGTGTCCTACCGTCTACATCTTGATGATGTTAGAGCTTTGGTGGTCACAGTTATTGCACTGAGATAAACAAAATAAAGCTAATTAACGTGATGAGTTTTGAGCAGTAATAAAGCAGTTAACATTCTCACTGAGCAGAGCACATTCCTGTGCTTTTTTGGTCTAGTTTTACAATTGAGGTGAATTTAGGACACGCTTACTTTTTATGCCAAATGTTGGCTTCTCATCCGACAAGAGTGCTGCCATGGATGGCGTGCAGCACAACCGGGACTCTTTTTTATGTGTACTGAAAATACAGTCATTCAGAGGAACACAGAGGAGTCCAAATAACCATGTTCTTACAATCCTAATGCATTTTTAACTTTCTATGCATTTTCAGTGAATCCAATGCACCATGCTACAATACACCAGCTTAAATTTGGCCAGAAAAGACAACTAGGAAGTTGATTTCACTTTCTTAGTCTGATGTATTGAAAAATGTTAATGCAAATATCTTCTTGAAGACACATACTTCAGAATTTCATGTTTTCAAGTTATCTGCTTGTAAATCCTAGAATATTTGCCTATAATACAGGCATCTCAAGTGAAGGATACTTGGGTTCAAAGCTACAGCAAGTTTAGTAATAATATCAGCATTGCTTCAGTGTTGGTTCACATTAAGGCCTCCATTATGAAGAGTGAGAATTAAGCATTAAATGGCAAAACACTAGCATTCATATTAAGGCCATTTTCAATATGCCAGCAAAGTATATTCAAAGACACAACATGCTTTATGGCAATGGTGCCTGAATGATTGAGGAACAGCCAGTAGCTGTCAAACCACAAACGTTCATAAAATTTCACTGTAATGACTTCATGAGTATGCTTGGGGTTTTTTTTGTTTGTTTTGTTTTGTTTTTTTGGAGAACCAGTTTGGCCTGACAGTCTGTGCTCATTTTTTTTTTTTTTGCATCTGGTGCGTCCAAAAAACAAAAGACAGAGATTGAGAAACAGCCTCTCAAATATTGTTTTTGTTATAATCCATCTGGAACTTTTTGGAAATAAACAAAATCACATCAATCATCAAATTGTTAGCGAAGACAACTTGATGACTAAGACCATTGCTTATAACTGGATCATCTGAAGGTGTTGCTGCATGCAGAGGTGTGTCCAGGTGTGAATGAATTACTAGCATTTCAAGGAACAGATAGTGTAATAAATCTCACATACAGTGCTAAATAATCTTAAAATCATTTTAAAAAGTCTGCTAACTTTCCCCATTGAATTATCTTTACAAAAATCACCAAATCTATTTGTGAATAAAAGTATCATGTGAGCCACCAAGGAGAAATTTCATTCTGTATAACGTATTTACCTTTATTTATTTATCTTCTAGTTTAACAAGGAGAAAGGCAAGGATTTCGTTGTGGTGGGGCTCTGCATACAATATTTAAATGTACAGAAACCACAGATATATACAAGAGGGACAATAATAAACAATGCTTTGAGTTGCAGAGGCCAGTAAGATTTAGCTACATTGGGAAAGTTGTTCCAGATGAAATTATGGCTGTCTACATAAGGTGCATGTCTTTTTTCAATGGAATTATGAGCGTAAAGCCATCCTGCCTGCAAAGGAAACGTTATGGCCCTAAATGCCAAGTGAGCTGTAATGCAAGTTGGTAATTTCAGCCATAAGGCATTGTAAATGAAAACCAGGCGAGGCCCTAAGTAAGAGTAATGGCCGGTTTGAAGAAGGGTCACGCCTAATAACACGCAGTGATTGCAACTTTACTGACAAAGGGGACACAGCATTCATCTTTTGAGCTGATCTATTCTTTTGATGGAATCTGATCACTAAATATTTAATATTTGCTCTGCATAATGAAAAAAAAACAGTTTGATTCAGCCAGTTGTACATTTTGCAAATAAGTAACCTGTGGTAGGCATTACCAGCATCTGGTGCTTTATTGGACTCTTCGGCACTCTCAAACAGGCCTGGTTAACCCCTGCTACGCAATAAACTATAAACCTGTCAGACATTAACATTTACATGAATTAGAGAATATGAGAGTATGAAAATGAAAGGACTTGGCTTGCATAAGAAACAGATGCTGGCATGATGAATGTATAAACACCGCACTATCTATGATCAATGAGTCTTTATTTCTTCTCTGATCTGAGAGCAGCATTGACCCACTGCATACAGCTGCTATGGATCTGGCAGTGATTTTCAATCTGGCATGCAAGTTCCTGAGGGACTATATGTGGAGGCCTATGTGTTCATTTCTCATAGTTTGCACTCAACAAAACTTGATGCAAAATAACTGACAATGAGACAATACAACATAAATCTAGGGCTGTGCCAGTGAAGCACAATCTAGGATCGCCAGCAGAGACAACTTTTAGCGAAACTGCATCCGGACACACAGGCAGGAACGAGTCTAACAGATGGTTTGGCAGTTTTAGGGAACAAATACAGAACCCACGTTTGTCACCCGTCTAACCGCAGGAGAAGTTCAATTTCAGTTTTCCTGGAATTCTTAACAGCCATAAATCGACTGAGGCAAAGCATTTACACACATGCACTGACAGGGTCAAACGGACAAGACAAAAGGCCCACAGTGGGGTAGAACAAAAGAGTGAAAAAGAGCACGGGGCTTCACTGGATTACAATTACACTAGAAAGACGGATATCGAGCTAAACTTATTAGGTAAATGATTAATGTCTAGTACTTATCACATTCAGCCTTTCCCCTCAACGACCATATAATACGCAAAGCTCCATTTCACCAGCTCAAGGAATTACATTTAATTTAAGTTTAACCACAGGACTAACTGCCTGCCTGTTCGGACCTGCTCCTCTCTGAACAACATGTCACACTGTATCATACACATGAGGAATATGGACCTGCCTTGAGGGAATCCTCAGTGGCATGAGATCTTTCACCACTGACTCAGACTCAAGAGGCAACACTGAAACAAGATGTCTTGGCTGCAAGACAAAAGTAATGAGGAACATGAAAAACTGAAGCAGCCTTCCACTAAATTCCACTAACAGAAATTCCACTATATATTCCACTATATAAACATATACGTATGTACATATATATATATATATATATATATATATTAGGGCTGTTAAAAATATCGTGTTAACTATTTGCGATATTTTATTTTCTATAACGCTTTAAAATAAATTGATCGCGCGATTAATTTGAAAATGAAACGCCCCTCTGCATTGCAGTA
>JBBPDC010000032.1:9244284-9254292 GCA_037974485.1 Hemigrammopetersius urotaenia | reverse complement strand
TTTTATCTCACAGCTTTTAAAAGTGTGACAGAGTTGGGAAAAAAATAAACAAAGCCTTCTTTGTAAAATTGATGACTCGTGATGAATCGTGATTAATTTTTTTCCAGATTTGCGATTTACAGCCCTAATATATATATATATAATTTTTTCCCGTCCTACGCCAATTTAAAATGGGCACAACAAAGACTCAGGGCACAATGCTATCTCAGGCTAAGTAACCGAACAGAAGCCAAGGGTGATGCGGACAGAGATAACATAAGAAAGAAAGAGTTTCACTTTTCCCTCCTTTTGTCCATCTGTAAGATGATGTTCCACAGTAACCCTGTGAGCTCCTGAAGCAGATAAGTGCCTGATTCACGCACTGCAGACACTTTGATCGTTAGGGATCATTAACTTAGCAAGCTCTCCAGACACAGCCCTGAATTCATGGCGAACAATGCTCCATTCAGTCCATAATCTCAATGACAGAAACAGGGTCTGGTATATTGCTACTGCCAAACATCAGTCCATGTTCCATTTGTGTTATGGGTGAGGAGATTTCCTTTAATGTTTGGACAGCTTATACTTTGCAGGGAAATCAAGTTGTTAATCACTTCAAGGCAATGACAATGACAAGTGTCAGTGACAAATGCATCAAGGGAGTGCACGCTTGCTAGCACCACGACTGTATTAACTCAGTGGGCTACAGGATTCTAGCCACCAGGGGGCCATGTGAGTGTGATGTCCTTTTGGTTTCACCTTTTTGACTTGCATCTAATCACACACAGCTTGCTAGATATGTAGTTTTACAAAGTAATGTAGGGTTGTACTGTGATGGGCATGCCACATGCTCTGAAGCAAAGATCTGTTTCAATACTAAATGTTCAAATATGCTGACATAAGGTGAAGCAAGGTGCTCCATATTTTTGCTGTACTGCATTGTGGATCTGAACGGCTGCCATTATTCTAAGTGAGCCTAGTTTAGCATCACATACATCTGTGCAAGTGCTCCAAGGGACAACTACTGCAAGGAATGAAGAAATTTCAACGTAACTTTTTGTTTTTGTTGTAATGTTACGTCTGTCAACGTCAAAAAGGTTTTGCTGAACGTTAAATATTAAATTTCTTTTCTGTGATGAAGAGTGGGCATGTTGGGGGTATGGCAGGGGGCCAAGATAGATTGAGCCCCAGGGCCCTGGCTAGCGCTGGCTTAGTCATATCTTTAGTATCTTAGATTGACACACAAGACAAACATTTTAGTTGACTCCATCCCCAGAACTGTTAGCAACACTCGAGGGGCCTCTAGGCTTGGAAAAATCTGTCGGCGGAAAAGAAGCTTCAGTGAACCATGAGCCCAGAGCAGTGAGAGTGCAAACATCATCAGTGGCCGGAAAACTAGTATAATCATTACAGCCGCTGAGATACAGACATAGACCTACGTCCACTCAAAAAGTGCCCATATTGAATTTGCTTCTGCAAATTGCACTCTGTCCGTCTGTTTCCATGCAGGTGCACTTAAAAAGGCTTTTGACTAACTGAATAAACACTTAAAAAAAAGAGAAAACATGACAGTACCAAAAGTGCAGGGCAGTGGGGGCTTCCAGGACCAGGGCTGGGAAACACTGGTATATAAAAACGATGCCTTGTGGCTTATTTCAGGTACCTAAGCTTAGAAATGCTCTCCTCATTCAATACAATGTCAGCTCAAATCCACATAACCCTCTAAGTCCACCCAAGCCACTAGGTTTTACAATGTTGAGCATGTTGAAATGTTATTAAGAGTGCTGAAATGCTTACCAAATCTCACTGTGTGAATGAAAAAGCCTGTGGAATAAATCACATTCTCTAAAGCTTTTGATGGGTGTTTACGTTTGGTACTGAAAAGAAAAACTAATTTTTCCTACTCAACTGGAGAGGCCAACAGGCCACCTGAGTCCAATGAAACATAATCTGGCTACTGGATCGTTCATTTAGAAGCACACTATGACTGGGTGGGGTCAACAACAATAGCTTAATGCATTTGCTTCAGTTGGACGGGAGAAATGCCTTTCTTGTCCGTTGCCACAAAGTAAAAACGGCTGCACACGGCAGTGCACCAGAACTCGGAGGCAGTTAAGTTAAAAGAAGAAATCAACTTATAATATTGAGAAATAGCAGTACTTGAATGTTTTGCCAGCAGCGGAACGCACCATCTGGGTGTAAAAATATCTTTGAACGTCCACACGAAACGTCCGCAGCACATATGAATGTAATAGCGCAGTTAAAGGGGTCATTCTATATCAGCTCACCTATGACCTGGGCGAGCTGGTATGAAATGGTCCTGGGTTAACCTGATGAAAAACAGGCTCAGTTTTACACAGAGATAGAAACCCTTGAAGTCACAGCACAAATATCTATTAAATAAAACCACTGAGTATACTATAAAAGCCAGTAAAAAATCGATCTACATTCAAACATTTATTACATGATGAAAGAGTAAAATTACATATTTTTAAATATATATATATATATTTATATCTGAAATAAATATTACACATTCCCATAAAAAAGTTTAAAGGAAATGTATCATTCTTGAATGAATGTTCAGTCAGAATATCTTAAAGGGGGGATTTTTCAGCTATATATTTATGTATAGAGCTAGATGTGACAGAACAATATTAATACTACACAGAATAAAAATTTTAACGTATAAATGAATTGTTGAGAAAATTCATTTCTGATAAATAAATATACTGTAATAATGATTATATATATTTCAGCAACAGCTGTTTCCATAAATATCTGTTGCACATGTTCACTACACATTTCAACCCAAGACTTATGCAAAATTGAAAATGTAAGCAAATTTTACAAATTTATATAATCAAAAGTATTAAGATTACAGCTGTAGGGTTTTGTAAAGTCTTAGATGTTTTTACATCAGTGTTTTTGAAAATTCCATTTTAAGGTCAGGAGTAATTAATACTAACACCACACCACACTTTTTTCAATGTGCTACGCAGGTAAAGGCTCTGATTAGGTCTTGCCTTTTCACGCTGACCCAGAACCAGCTCCACATGTCCAGTCCCTACCATTTTCCATGATTAAGAGTGCAAAAACTGTGCAAAAGTGACCTCCTGTCCAGCATCCACTTTGTTCTTTAGAATGACAGAACCGGAAAATCTGCTTTTTTTTTGGACAGGTGGGAAGCGGATAGTCAGTCCAATCTGTCATTAACTACAGAGCCAGGATGTCTGTAGTAAGACTTATTCGGATTTCTGTTTTGTAAATACACTTAGGGCCAGTTTACCCAGACAAAGATTAATCTAAGCCTAAACTAAGAGGGATTTTCAGGTGCCGGATCACCTTGCAATTGCAATTTAGTCCAAGACTAAGGTTTAATCCATGCCTGGAGAAACCAGCTCCTAGAGTCTCCCTCCAAAGGGGAAAGAGGATGATGAAGATATTTGGGATTTTTTACTCACAGCGGGTGACCTCTACTGTATGTTCTCCAGGTGAAAAATTCAGGAGTGCCTGCTGTTCTTCTTGCTGACTAAAAAGTTTTGTAAAAATGCGTTATCTGTTTCATTGACATTTTCTTTAGTTTGAATATTGACCGTTAAATTTTAATTCTCTCATAACTTTGTTTATTCTGAAACTTTCTGTTGTTTGTCTCAGTTGTTTAAAACACAACAGCAATTTTTTCAGCATGAGCTCAGATGTGTGGACTTCACTGTATAAGCCTGGACAATGAGCTTTTCCTGTTTGGTCTGTGTGCGTAATTGGTCACTATCAGGTCCGTCACATTGTGCCCAGTTTAGCAGACAGGGCCAGTTGTGCTTTTGAAAAGGTTTTTGAATCACAGGAACTACTGTAAACATTTTAAAATAGAACGTTTCATTAAAAAATCTTAGAAACACTTTTTAAGTTCAGCACACTTGTTGGCTTTAGTTGCTTGGTTCTAGAAGAAAAGTGGCATTTTTCCAAAAGCTTTATAGCAATATCATAAAAACATTCTGTGAAAGCAATTACATTTTAATATGAAAAATAATATGTCACTCTTTTAAGCCCATCAAACAAAGTTCGTTGCACTGCAGAATTTTTGTGCACTATCCAAAAAGCGAAAGGGTGAGTTTATGAACTTTTTCTTATATGTTCATTGTAAAAACCTGCATTGAACAAACATGTCATTCTTTAATAGAAATCATAAACAAAACCACTTCTATATAAAACATGTGTAGAATTTGTTTCTGAATGTGCATCATTTTTATAAAGATGTAATCTAAAGCACGTATCTGTATGGAATAAGCAAAATAATGTAATTTACAGAAAAACAACATACCCACCCTTCCTCCAGTGGGGGACCCAATGAGCATGTTTTCCAGCAGATAATTATTTAAAGTATTACAGGAACCATTTCTAATTTTTTACACTGGCTCAGCTGTTGTATCATAAACATCATACCTTGATAAGCATCAGTGGAAGGAGGAAGACAGGAGAGCGACACATGACCCAAAAATCTTAGATAAGTGACATATAATGAGGAAATGGTGCATTCGAAACCTCTCAAGCAATCAGGGTCCACAGTCCATTTCCACACGTTTGCATCATGATGCGAAGTGATTCATATCTACATCTTTGAGTGTGTTCATCACGGGTGGATGCGAGCCTTTACGCTTTTCACTTTTACTTTCACGTGCTTAATCCTAAGTTTCTAATTGTACCTTTCATTCCTTTAGAAGTTCTGCAGATGGCGTCCTTTCCTTTCGTCATGTGGTTAATGATTAACCTCGGCATTTAAAACGTCATTATTGATAGCTAGGCTGCAAGAGACAACACAGTAAAGATTTTTTCATTAACGGATCGTCCTCCAGTCAGTACAGAGCAGTGATGGCACTGGCTGTCGCAAACTCTGCACTTTTACTTCAGCGGCCCTTGCTGAGCCATGCTCTGTGCTAACTCGATTCATTAAAATCAATAAATCCATCTGCGATGTGAATTTCTCAGGAAAAAAGAGTTAATCTAATTCATGGCAGAGTGTAAATTTACCTTCCTAGCTCCACAGCAGAGTTCAAAGGACTCTGAAGAAGTGCACAAGGATGCCTTTTGCATTAATGTGCAGGAAACGTAGAATTATGTGTGACCTTTTCTGGACTTCACCAGAAAAAGTGACCACCTCAGAGATTACAGTCTAGTAAATCTTTAGCCATCTCAGAACAAACTTTCAGCAAAAGAAATAAGGAGGCAGCACATTTGCAGCATTTGGGAACCTTTGCCCTTAATAATGAGTTGTCTCCGTGCACTGCGTTATTCCATCATCCTCTACCTCTGGGGCAAAAAAGACAACAGCAAGCCAGGGGCTCCACAAGAGGAGTCTCTGACTGTAGACCGAAGCTTTCTGTCTTACATGGTCTAGTGCCGTCATGTATTTTACTATATTGAATCATTTATTTATCTTGATGATTCATTGAGTGATCAGGAACGTTATAAAAAATGGACTTTACTTAACAATAGCAAACCATGCACATAGTATTTCCATTGTCATCATGCAAACTAAAGTCTTAATTACAGTTGATTCGCTGGAATTTTAATCAGGTTTTTGAAATCAGATAAACACATTTGTGGTGTCAGCCCCTATTTCTGTCAGTGTTAAAGTCAGGCTGAAGTTGGCAGGCACACACAGAGTAAAACTCATTTTCCCACGGCAGAAAACTGCAGCCGGGGGAGTAAAATGTTTTGCAGGGCGAATCATCATCTTGCACAATCTCCTGAAGACAAGCGCCCATCTCCACTTAAACCCAACGCGTGAGTAAACAAAGCTCTCCCTGTGATAAACGCTCCTTAACTCCTTAACACTCCTTTCCAGCGGAGCTTCTGAATCACAAACTGTTATTTTTTCGTTCTTTTTTTAGTGTTGCCTTGCGTGTCTGCGGATATTAAAACCAGGCATGACTTTTTTTCCCTCTCGAAAACAAGACCAACTCTTACCTAAACACGCACAATATCAAAGGCTTTTCCTTCTGATATTTTTGCATTTTTTACATGAAAAAAACAGTTTTCAAATTGAAAAAAGAATATAAATTGAAGTTTTGATCTTTTCCTAAATCTTAGCCACCCTTCAAATAGTTAAGTAAATAAATCAATAAATAGTTTGCCATGCTTCTAATAGTATGTGCCTTTCTCAATGAAATGAGAACCAGGTGGATAGAGCCAATGCCCAGACGTATTTTATTTGTATCATATTATTATTGACGCATTTTTTTAATTCATTTATGGCATTTATTGCCTGATCTAAGGACTGCCTGGCGTACACGGATGCCAGATTCCAGAAGCAAACGCATGCTTTTGGTTTTGCTGGTATTCAATGAGGAAAATTTGGACCCAAAATCACCATGTAGGATCCAAAAGGAGAACACACACAATGGCAGGACACACACAAGCTGAAGCAGTCAAGAAGCACGAAACCACCCACCACCCGAGCTCCTGACAGGTCATGCCAAAAGCAAGCTACGCGCCTTGATCAGAAGCCTGGATGACACAACATAGACCCTTTATCATCATTACCAGTCATCAGTATGTAATACTCATGTCACAAATTCATATCACTTCATATCATATAAATCCAGCCAGATATGCCTGCTTTAATTGTTTCCTTTAAGCATCCTGACCAACCAGAAACAGTGTTCTTGAGTCTGGCTGCATGCGAAGGACTAGAACCAAGGTCCAGTCCATTTGTTCAAAACAATACAAACCAATTGTATTGACTTGATCATGCCCCACTTCAACCTCACAATCTCTTTCCATAGCTCTTGTATAAACTTTTACCAATACTCTTGTCTGGCTCCCCACTCTACAATCGACAGGATCAACCTAACTCCTTCCGTATCTGGTGGAAAACAACATCACAGCTTAACATTTAAATCTCATTTGCCCTCTGAGAAAACTAGCTCCAGACCTCGTCCTGCTAAAGGAACCCCTTTCATCTGTACTCAGACAGAAATGACCATGCTTTCTTTTTTACAAGCCCAGGGTTAATAAAACACACGTGGCTCGCTGCAAAAAAAGAGAACAGTTGTGTTTCAATAGATATATGTGTATATGCAAAACCCCCCACACCTACTTTTGACTTCTTCATAGGGAATGAGAGGATTAACTCCAATGTCAACGAAATCCTATTTTATCTTACTTCTGCGGGCAGGAAAAGGGTTCTCTTCATCCCGTTTGCTCATATCCAAACTCATCCTAAGTAGAATCCAATGTGGGGGAAGAGGCAGGCGAGACTTTGACAGGAGGGGGGCTGTCAGGCAGGTATGATTATCCAGGCACACGCGTCATAACGCACGACTGGAGAGCGCACGGCGAGCTTAGACCACTCTGCAGGAACGTGTGCGTGTGTGTGCGTGAGCGCGTGTTTTTTTTCTCTAAGGAGCCAAACCCTTTTTATTTTGCAAACCACGCCTGTCCACACGGACCACTGCGTCTCTGGCTTTGGCACAGACCGGGATGCCTCTCAGACCCGCCCCCGGTGCGTTTCTATTGGATAAGATCCATCTACCCTGTGCTACGATTGGCTACGAGTGTATAGTAGTTAGAGCAGGAGGGCGGTGTTTGCAAGAGAGAGAGAGAGAGCGAGAGAGAGAGAGAGAGAAGGGGTGTGAAATAATTAGCCAATATGGCAGAAAGGGTGTAATTATATGTGAACCACAAGGCAATGGAGACAAAACAGGACCGTAAAAATGTAAAACAGATTATAAAACGCACAGACAGAGATATAAGCAGACAAATGTGGACAAAAGTATTGGGTCACACCACTGAGTTACTGAATTCAGATGGCCCCTCATTTCCATTCAAAGGCAGTCTTAATCCTTCAGCAGACCAGAACATTCTGGACAACACCATGCTTTGTGGACACAGTTTTGGAGAAGAACCTTTTCTATATCAGCATGACTGTCACCAAGCAGGGTCATAAAGACATGGCTGAATGAGTTTGTGTGGAAGAACTGTCCCGTGTGGGTGACTGTCCCGCACCGAGACAGATTGATAGACATACGGAGAGACAGAAATGTATATACCAGCACAGAAAAATGTATAAACAGACAGACAGTATTAAGAAACCAATCATAAATGATGCTCTTCCCACAAGAATGACAACTGTAAATCACTGGGAAAACTGGTAAAAACATTGACCTGTACCGAAAGAGATGCAGGCTGAAAAAGAGCCTCTAACCATTTGAGATAAATGAGAGACAGAAAAAAAAAACCCATAAGCAAACAAAAGCAAAAGTGGAAAGCACATCATGACAGAAACAACCAGTTCTCTCCGCTACAGTTCACCACCCAAGTGCAAAAAAGAGCCGCCAGCAAATTGACCATCTGCATTTAATATGGATGTGAGCTTCTCACAATGAGCTTGGTAATAATGCGGTTTGCTTTTTTAGTACATATGGCAGATTTTTTGAACATGACTTTCAGAAGAGTTAGTTTGAACCGCTTAATTTAGGATTTTGATGGACTGAGTGTTGGTTTTGAAATAGCCCCTTAATCACCGTTTCCTACACTGGAAAATCAAGAATTCCACATAGAAGACAATTAGAGGGGACAAACACAATTCTAGTAGACAGCTAAATGAAGGCAACAGGACATTATGAGTATTTAGTTTCATTGTTGGGTTGCGTCTACCCTTTTGTGCCACTTATTATAGTGCATTATGAGATTGTAAGGGTATGCTGGATGTTCTACACAGTTTAACCAATTTATCTGATTTTTGCATAAACAAATGGTTTAAACCAAGGTGTAATCCAGGGTCATTGACACTGGTTTGTTGTGAAATGGTTTACTGGGGCAGAATTGTGTACAATTGTAGGGATAGGAACCAGTTGCTTGAAGAGTTTAATGCCTACATAAAAGCTACATAATGGAAAGTTATTACATTAAGTAGGGACAAATACATTTCCTGATGTCTGAGAAATTATACTTTCTTGGGTTTAAAATGTACAGTTTAAGATCCGCTCATGGTGAAGAGGTATATGTACTGTCTTACAAAGCAAACGTAGGTCCCAGGAAACTTCTTCGGTCAAATTTACCAATATTCAAGTTCAAGTTGACTTTTATTGTCATCAGTCCACATATACAGTGTATGACAGAATGAGACTGCTTTTCTTACAGTCACAGGTGCACAGATAGCACAAAAAACAAACACACAATATAAGACATGAAGACAAAACGTGAAACAAGACAATTTAACAGTGCAAAGATGCCAAAAATGTACAAGAATTACTCTACCGGTCAAAATGGCAGTATGTAATTAAGTGCAATGTATGGAGGGAGGGGGCTGAGGGCACTGGATGGGGTTTAAGAGAATCTGAAGATGTGCGGTGACAGGGATTTCAGGAGTCTGACAGCGTGGGGGAAAAAGCTGTTGCAGAACCTGGCTGTGTTTGTCCTGATGCTGAGGAACCATCTACTCTAATGGCATCATGAATGTTCAATCATCAAAGGCATATAAAACTCAGAAGGCATGTGGAGGTGCAGTAGTGGTTTTAGATAGTAAATAAAGTGACCATATTTGCAATGTAGACATTGCATCCATACAATAAACAACCTCACTCTGAAAGACCTTCTTTTGTACAGTTTTTGAAAACTCAGCAGCTTATAAAAAGCTCCAGTTTCTCATGCTGCTCTACTTTAGTGTGATTAATGTGGACATGAACGTCTACCAGCTATTCTGGGGTAGACACAAGTACTCTGGAGACAACAACACATACTCTGCGTGTCTGATGAGACATTAAGCGGGAAAGGATTAATTACTGAATGATGACTTTTAAAGGGGTGAACACTAATCATACTCTCACCTATTAATCATTAGTTTAGAGCAGTGATCCCCAAAACCCGGGCCGCAGACCGGTACCGGACCGTGGGTCATGTGGTACCAGTCCGAGGGCTGCACAGGGAAAAAAAACGTAGATGTTACCCGTGTTATGAAAATGCTGTTAATAAAGCTGCGAGTACACATTGGATTTACGTTTATTATTATATTTTAAAGATACCCCA
>JBBPDC010000032.1:9194792-9206807 GCA_037974485.1 Hemigrammopetersius urotaenia | reverse complement strand
CTTATATCTATGCTACAATTCTGTATACAGTATTGTATTTTATTGCATTTTTATCGTATTTTTCTTTTCAAGTGAAGTATTTGTAAACCTATAAATATATAGGTTAACTTGTAATCCCCCTCATTTTACCCTCACTGTTGATCTGTCTGTTTTGTTTGTTCTGTTTTGTTCTATGTGACACCGATGGTCGAGCAGGAGGGATATTTTGTCTCACTGTGTACCATATGTATATGGCTGGGATGACAATAAGGCTTTACTTACTTACTTACTTACTTACTTAAATGCATGTTGTACTGACTGATTATTATGAGTTTTTATACATGAAAATAGCCAGGACCCAAATCACACACTTCCATGCTTCACAACGCTGCACTACTGAATGCATTTCTAATCATTGTTTTCTACTTAGTGCAGTTTAGTCTGAGTTTGGGACGCGGTCTCGGTCTCTGGAGCTCTTGTTTCTGAGGTTTAAAAGCTCTGTATCTAAGGGAGCAAAGACTGTGAGCCATTTCAACATACTTCATATTGTGATTGTAATTAGGATCCAGCTAAACAGATAAAAGCAGCTTAAGTATCACTCTTCAATAGAAATGGACATGCAAGTCATTTAATCCACTTCAGAGAACCACAGTCCTACCTGTTTCAGATAGTCTGCAGTTCAGAGGCAAGGCAGATGAATTTGTCTTAAGATAGAGCTCCATTAGTTTTACCAGCAGTCCGAAACCCTGTGGTGCTCTTGTACTTGGGGGGGTGAGGGAAGAGAGGGTTTTTGTCATGCTGATGAAAAATGAAGAAGTAAGAGCAGGAGTAGTCGCCATGTCCTCAGACACACTGTCTCCAGTGTCGGCCGGTAGTCAATTGCCCTTAATAGTCCATTTAGGCCTGTCATTCACATGCAGACTGACCACACAGGCAAAAAGGTGTGTAGTTTTCGAGCTTTTAGCACAGGACGCATGACAGGGAGACTCTGACAGTCCTGATCCTGTCGCTTTCATAAGAGCTGCTTTGGAGATTCAGCAGTACTTCACCTTTTTTTCCTAAACACCTGAGGATCGTGGGTCAGGCTGAGCGTTTGTCTCAAGCGTACTAGTTTATTGCCCGCATTGAGGTATCTCTGTTATGCCGGTAGATGTTGCACTTGGAAAAGGGGAAAGAAGCCCCTGCTCCTGTTTATCAACAGTCAAACTAAGTGTTAGCCTTGGTTTCCAACTGCCCTGTTGTTGCACTCAATGGAATGTTATTTGGTGTACAGTTGCTATCTGTTGTTTAGACCATTTATACTATACTGATGAGAATCTGCACTTTAAAAAAAACCCCACAAAGAGTTCTTTGGTGTGGTGCTGTGAAAGAACCTTCCAACGGCTAGTGCTTCATGTAAAAGTGTGAAAGAATCCGCAAAAGGGTTCAATAACAATTAAGGGTTCATCAGTGCCAAGGAATGTTTCATCAAAGCCAATATGGGGAGGTTTTCTCCTAATAGCTTAAGTGCTTCACTCCAGCTGCATTAGAAGGGGAATTCCCTTGCATAATTGAACGGTTACGATGTAAACAAAGTCATTCAATGTCATGAGTGGTTTTGTGTAAAATGCTCTATTCTCTTCTAGTGGCAGAACAGTGGTTTTATAATCCATACAGAGTGGAGATTTTACATTTGGTGTATTTCAAGGCAAAACAGTTTCCAAAGAAATCTATTCTTATAAAACTATTCAACCATCATCAACAATGCACGTAAAAACCCAGAAGATACATGTAGCTTCACTTATGGTTTTGGGTAATAAATAAAAAAAGGCCAGTTTTGTGCTGCAGGCATTGCGATCCCTCTACCACTGAATTCTGAAAAAAAAAATCTGTGGAATATCCCTTTAAAGAATCGGAAAAAGTAATGATATCGATCTAAAACAGGTTCCACGAGCATATGCTGGCATTAAATCAATATATGAGGTAAGTCAACAAGGTTGAAAACCTGGCTTATTCTGAGACTGTGGTGGAAGCATGGACATCCACAATAGTTCGGATGGAAGACTTAACAGCCACTTGAGCATCAGAGCCTTTCCATCAGGGTTGTGCATTGTCTGACAATATTAGTTACACTGCTGCCTTCCTGGCGGCTGTTCCATGACAACACCCTTTCCCAAAGTCACGCGATTGCCAACAAGTGATACTCCTGATATAAGTTCAGGAGGCAGCAAAAGAAAAAAAACTAAGCAAAACAGGCCACGATCATGAGTGTGGGCCATACAGGTCATACAGGCAGCCAGTGGACTGATAACAGCTCGTCTCTTCCTGCTATTATCACTGCAGCGCTGTTGCAATCTAGTGCGTCTAAGCCCAGCGTGCGCGGTCCTGCATGCCACCTCAGCGCCCGTTCTGACGCCTCCTGCTTTGCATTGGTGTTTTGTAATGCACAGCCAAATGAGCATAACAGTTCCTTTACTATGTTGAGAAGCTGACTTGTTAAAAATGAACTAACTGTTTCCCTGTATACAAATGGACCCAAATGAATTGCATATGGAAAATTCAGTTGAGGCGGAGTAAAGCATGTGGGTGTCAGTGGGGGGCGGTTAAAGACATCATGGGGCATCAAAAACTTCCTTAGCTGGAAGCCCCCTCCTGTGCATGCTCTTTTTGACAGGCTATTTCCCTGCAGGCTCTTGGGGGGGTATTGCTGTTTTGCCTAAGTGCCTAAGCTCAGGCCTAGGCTGCTCCCACCCCCACCTCCACCCCTACCACCACTGGTCAGCCTACAGAGACAATGATGACTCCTTTTTTTTATCAACCGGCTCCATCCCGCTTGCCTCTGGCCCAAGTCATCTGCTCTGTTGTTCTCCTCTCTGCTCCGGGGACGGGTGGCTCTGAAAGCCTGGTGGGTGAAAGGTCGCCTGGGGTGTGCTGCGTTTCACCAGGGGCTTTCTCTTCTTACCCACCTCCTGAAGGATGGGGAGGAAGTTCCTGTTCGCTGGATATTTACTTCATCTCCCACTGCCGGCTGCCCATTGTGCAGCTTTACGCACTTGTTTCTGTAGGGAGTTCTGCTGCCGTCCTGTCCTTTGTATGATAATACGGGTACACAGTGTTCCCAGAAACAGGCCTGCGAAGGCTGAGATTTGCTCAAAGAGGTTTTCAACATGAGCTATTTCAAGCCATGCTTTACTTCCTAATGTTGACAGCATATGCATTCCTGTGAAAAACTCTGGTTCTGTCTTTATTATAATTATTTTAATATAGAAGCCTTGCCCAACTTCACAATACAATTACTATTTAAGCTGTTAAGACCTTAATACTGAACTTTTTGTGTGTTATCAGAAATCCCAAAACATCTGATAAATAGGCTTTTATGGTATATTTTGATTAGCATTGAAGTATTAGTTAAGCATTTTGTTGCCTAATTTCTGTAAATTGCCATTGTTTGCTTCTGTATTTACATGCAAGAACAAAAATAAAAAGAAAAGTGCCGCCTGAAATGGCCTAGACTGGTATCTGCCGATTTTTGCTCGCAACACTTTCAGTTACAGTTGAACAACTTAAATAACACCACTAAGGTAATTGCACTCAGTATTTAAAAGTTGCTTCTGCAGCTCCGTGAGTCTGGTGTAGCATCATTATGCGTGACTCACTGTGTTAAATGACCAGTCACCTCATGCTTTCCAAGTAGTGCTTCGTTTGATTCATGCTCCTTAAATAAGCTGGTCTATTTGTTGTCAAAGAATTTAAAATGCCAGCTTGGCCCATTAAAGAGCAAATAATGTTATTTATGTTGCAGCTTTGGTGAATAGACAGCCCTGGAAATGCGCTGGTGTGGTTTATGGGTCCAGACAGTGTATTTATAGCCTTTTTCTAGCCAGTATTATTAGCCTTTTTCTATACTTGAAGCTCACACTGTCTGGGATCAGCCAAACAAATGAATGCTAACTGTGCAAGTACATTCAGAGTGTGTCAAAAATCACAGATAGCACTATATTGTTGCCATACCTAAACCTCATAACTCCATTGCTTTTTTCCATAACATGGCCTTTACACATTGCAATAACTTTTCTTGATAAATGGACCAACAGGAACGGCAGACCTTCATTGCAAACCTTGCCGATGTTTGAGAGATATGAAGTTTTGTTATTTCAGTTTCCTTTGCTTGCTTTGATTTTATCTAAGCATGCAAATAAATGGGCTATGCTTGCTGTTTACTTTGCCTAACAGTTGCTGAAATGTCACTCCATCAGTTTGCCCACTGCTCTGAAAGCTTGACTGTCGGTTTTGATAGATGTGAGGATTCTTCAGCAGGCCCGTCCCTCGTCCGTCTACCTGCGCGTCATTGCAGTGACACTTGTTTGCATTCTTGGTTAAAGAGGAGCCTGGCCTGGGGCAGGAGGAAGGTGGGTGTTCTCGTGCACTTTTGCCTAATTGTGCTCTCAGGCCTGGGCTGGGTTCAGCGCGGTGCTGCAGGGACATGCTCCGCTTGCACACTCGCCGCTTTGACCAAAACAGGAAGTCAGGCCCTCAGGGCCTCCCCAGAGAGCAGCCACAGAAGAAGGCGCCCCGGCCAGGACGTCCCACAAACAGGATGTGCTGCGAGAGACACGGCCAGACGTGTCCGCAAGCTGGATGTATCAGCTATGTTGATACACAATGTTCAGCTAAATCAGAGAATGTTTACGAATGGCCTCTGCGTCGCACCCACACTCAGCACAAAACCGCAAAGCCAGAGGAGTCCAGTTTGCAGAACTTTATTGCATTTCACGCAATAATCAGCGTCTAACATTCACTGAAAAGAGCTTTGATTCAGAGCAACATCAGCACAGCTTTGGCTCTTGGTTTGCCTTTATATCTGAAAAGAATTCTGTTGGTCTAATTAATACACAGTCACAGGCAAATGTTTTGTCGAATTTCAAAAGTAAGGAACACATCAGCTGTGTGTTGAATGCACAATTAATGTTATTTTGCTGAATTTAATGTCTTAAAAATAAATACATAAAAATTGCCTATATTTATGTGTGCTCTCTTTAGTGGGGGTGTACTTCTTTTCAAATCAAATCAAAAGACTTGACTGGAGTTGTACAAATTCTGCATTTGACTGTAGTTTGTTCAAATGGAAATGGAGCGAATCAATTAGAGGCTTCACCTTTTTCACTTTTTCTTTCAGCCACCAGTCCCCACAGCGATCCAGGTTTGCAAAACGGGACTAAATATGAAGGTCTGAATATAAGGCCATTATCACTTCATGGGGTGTGTCTGGACTGAAACACAAAAGCCCATTGTAACGGCATTTCAGGACATCTTGTCCTCCGTTGTTTCCATAACAACGAGCAGCTTTCACCTCTTTCTTAGACTCATTCTCAGGAATGCCCCCTGAAACAATGCCCATGCGCTCTCCATGAGACATAACACAGCTAGCCCAGTGCTCCCCCTGGCCTCGTGCCTCTCTCCTTCTCCAGACTATTTCAACACATTCCTGATGGATGATTTTGAGAGTGCTCGGCTGCTGCTCGCTGTTGGGAAAGGCCGGTCTGGAAGCCATCGCTCCTCCAACAGCTGTTTTCTTCGCCTCCTAAACAGAAGTCCTGCAGATCCTGAAATATGGCAGGAATTTGTAAACAAGGGTGGCCTGTTTGGGGGGGAGGGGTATCCTGGGTAATAACTGTGTTGTAGTAGACACAGTGTGTGTGTGTGTGTGTGTGTGTGTGTGTGTTTGTGTGTGTGCTGGTGGTAGGGTAATTAAAGGAGAACAGGATGAGGGTTATTGCGTGCTTGTTAAGGGACTGCAGTGAACATTGCATGTAATCACAGCGTCCGGTGAGATGAGGCGGGAAAACGCCACATAAAGAGTCCCACATTTCTCCTTGCATTTCTCAGTGGACACCCACAGTTCAGAGCGGGAGAAGAGGATGGCGGGACGGGGTTATGCAGTTCAATGTAACAGATGTAACATGGATTTTCAGACACTTCTCCAGACACAGTGGAGAAGAAACAGCACCATTGCACTAGCTAGCACATCTGTACACACCATAGATACTTGAGAATAAAAAAAAACTGGGGAGCACATCTGGGTTGTGGCCTTATTGTACATTGTCAACATGGGCCAAATGACTATCACTAGATGGTCACTGTATACAATATAAATACACTATATAAACAAATGTATTGGGACATTTAATGACATTGCTTTCAAATACATTAATGGAGTGCCCCCCCCCCCCTTTTGCAGCTGCAACAGCTTTCCACAAGATGTTGGAGATTCTGTGGAAATCTGTGTCCATTCATTCCATCCAACCATATTTCCATGGAGCTTACTTTGTGCACTGGGGCACAGTCATGCTGGAATAGAAAAGGTTCTTCGCCAAACTCTGTCCACAAAGTTGGAAGCATGGTGTTGTCTAGAATGTCTTGGTCTGCTGAAGCATTAAGATTACCCTTCACTGTAAGTCCAAAACCCAAATACACATGCTATGGTCTATATAGTGGATGTCCTTCATGTATAGCACTCCTAGCAGAGTATTTACTCATTGAATTGCATGAAAATATTAAAATATAGATTCCCACCCATCTATCCATCCATTCATCCATCCATCTGTCTTCTGAGCTGCCTATCCTAATTAGGGTTAGGGGTTATTGGGGCCTATCCCACAGTTAAAGGGGAAACGGTCACCAGACACTGCAGGGCAGACAAACACTTGAAAATCTAGGTGCTTAAAGAACTGTATTACAACCAACTAAAAACCTTTATGATTTTGTTCTTTTGTGAATTTAATCTATCAAGCCACTTACTGCAATAACAGCCTCTACTTTTCAGGGAAGGCTGAGGATTTGATCGTAGCCATGAGAGCATTAGTGAGATCAGGCTCTGATGTTGAATGTTGCTTGGTCCTGGATCACGAGCGCCTCTCCAACCCACCCCAAAGGCACTGGATGGACCAATGCTGAGGGTGGTATACCCTTCTAGTATTAGTCAAGATTCCTGTGCTCCAGAACTATCGATTGTAATACAATTGCATTTCTATTGAGACGCAAGACAAGAGCTGTGGTCATATAGTGCAACATCTGTGGCTCATTATTTCCTTGTATTTTTATGCATTTTATACCTATTGAAACATATTCCACATGTTTTCAAGGACTCCAAGAAAGGACTCCATTGTGCAAGTACATATTTTTTGTTTGAATCTTTAATACATATATTACACATAAGCACACTGGTGTTGGGACAAAACTTTGTATCTCAATTTTTGTCATTGACCCTTAAAATCATGATGAAAAGTCAAAAAAGATTTGGAATAAAGTATTTTTTTTTACATTGATTTGTGGATTTTGTTCTGATAGTAGCAAAACATAAACATTTGCTATAAGATTTCGATAAAGCAGATGTGTAGACCGTGGCAAAATGTAGTTCTGTAGCATTACATTCCACTGTCCACTGCTTTGTGTATTTTGGTGCTTTCTGGCTCTAACACACCTGATCCGACTAATCAGTTCATGCACAGATCCTTCACGAGTTTAAGTAGGGGCCACACAGACAAAATAACGGTTGGTGTAGTCCAGAACCAGTTGTGGGCAACCAGCGCTTTAATCAAACCTTGCAGGAGTACAGACAGTCCACCCCTTGGTCAGCTTCTCCTTGGTCAGTACACTAACATTTTCATCATAGTTGTACATCTGTTATGCGAGTCACGCAGAGATGGCAGTGTTCAAATCCAGCCCGGCCAAACAAAGACATACAAGTCACAAGGACACGGCCCGCAGTGCTGGACCACCCACCAGAACACGAACACGCTCACCGCATGCCCATTTTTAGCCAGGTAGGCGAGTGAGCCCCAGCACATGACATCACCACTTGAAAACTTTCAGCCGATTTTTTTCAAACGAGTGTTATTTTATTCAACGTTCAAGGCAGTCAATGGTCTAGAGTGCTTAAAACCGGGACGGTGGCACCCTAGTGAGACATTCAGAGCCCTTTTCTTCTCCTTCAAGGGGAGTTGATCACAAAGGTCACTTTATGCTAGAGTATAAGGATGTAAAGACAGGCCTGCTACATATTATTAACTGAAGCACTCCGCCAGACGACCACCCACGAGTTTATTGGCATTTCCGGGCCTTCAACAGGACCATTGTTTTGGTCCACGGAGAAATAATCAGATATTTGATTTGCCCCGATCAAGATCTCTTTAAACAATTACTCAAGAAGGGGGTTCTAATTTTGCCTGAGGCAATAGAGACAAATGAGTCACCGTGTCCTCAGAGGCTGAAGACACACATCATTTATTTTTCAGAAACTCCACTCTGGCCTTGAAGAAAAGTGGCGACTGAGGCTGCAGGGCTGTAATTCGGTAGTTGGAGAATTCTCATTTGAGTCGACATTTGGTACTGAACCTGAACGAGGCTACGGAGCTTTTGGTTGATGTTTGTTCAGTTGGGTGGAGAGCAAGAACTTCTATTGACCATAGAGCAGAATGAGGGATGGAGGAAGCTGTGCTAATTACAGAGGCTGCGGCTGATCCGGCTCCAGCTGGGAAATGTCCACAGTGCTCCGCAAGAGTCAGTGGCAGTGTGTGAGCTTGCGTGTCAGCGCTGTCAAGGTCAGGTGGGGCTGTGTTTTAACAAGAGGAAGAGAACAGATGGGACCCAATCATAAAGCCTCTCATTTTGTCTCCAGCTGTAGGCCGAGTGAGGATGGAGGAGGAGGGTGAGAGGTTCCCAGATTTGCTTTTCAAAGTTGTCACGACTATGAAAGATCTGGAAGACATGTCTTTACTTCACAGAAATCATGTTGTCGTACATGTTCATGATGAAACCACCCGAAGAGAATGAGTTCCCCTTTTCAGTGTTTCCTCCTCATGTTCTTAAGAAGTTTTTCCTTTTGAGCTTTGGTTCCTCCCAGTGTTTCTTCCTCATGATCTTCAAGTGTTTTACTTTTAGACTCTTGGTTCCTCTCAGTGTTTTTCTTACTAATTCTCTTGGTTCTTCTTGGTAGTTCTTCATTGTGCTTGTTTCAGTGTTTTTTAGTCTTTCTTCTTGGTTCCTTTCAATGGTTCTTTGTGCTTTTCTCTTTAGGGGACCCTGAACCTACATTTCTGGAAGGCACTATCTGTTTTACAAAGCATCTCAGAAATAAAACTAGCGTGGACTGGGTAGCTATCAGCTTCTAACACTTACGGTACCACCTAAAGAGACACCAACAGTTTCATTTTACTTTCCGTCTACAACATTGGAACAGAAGGCGAGGAACAGACGGTACTCTCTCCTGGTAAACATCATTAGAGGATCAGTGCTCTCCTGGCTCAGTGACGTGTGAGGGCAGCCTGCCAGAGGAGCCTTTGCGTCCGCACGCCGTCATCCTATCAGCCAGGCATGCTGCCTGCCCGGTCCCGTGCACAGCAGCATCTTAAAAGATTAGAAAACTGTTCTAATGCCGCTTAGCCCGAAAATAACTTTGGAGAAAACACTGCGTCACCTGACAGAATACGACAAGCAAGTCTGCTTCAGTACCTTAAGGGGTTTGGGTAAGAAGTCAAAGTGGACAATGCACACCTTAAAAAGTGTATCTGATCATTTATTTAGATTTATTTAAATAAGTCAAGAACATGTATATGCAAAATCTTGGCATCCAGGCTTTTGTGTCTGGAGCCAAAACAGGATGAGGTTATGTGAAAGGCTAACATAAATTAGCTTTTGTTTTTGTGAACAAACCCTCTTCCTGGCGTCAGATTATGAGACCTCATAACAGTGCCTTCATTTCCTGTGGAAGGGAAAAAGCAGCCGAATGAGGGGGTGCACTTGTAGATGATATATTCAGTAACAAAATGCAAAGAATCAGTCAAAACAGCCCTAAGAAAGGTGTTAAACATTCAAAATTTTTACAGTTCCAAGAGCTTCTCGCTGATGCCAATGTAGTTCACTGAGCCTTAAAGGGCTTGTAAGATGGAAACCAAATGTTCTTGCATTTTAAAACAAAAGAAATTGAATTAGTATGTGAACACTGTTCTCCTGTCCATTAATGCATATTCAGCTGCAAAAACAGCCCGTTCTAAATTCATTGCTATAGTGATTCATAAAACCGGTGCATTTAAATACATACAGCTATTCAGCCTACTGCAGTTTAGCCCCGCCCCTTGAAGTTATAAGGAGTGTTTCATTCCAGACTGGTTTTTGAATAAGGAATAAGGAAAAGTAGCCAGGCAGAAAAGAAGTTTGCACGGATGTGCTTCTATGGGATAAAGGGAGGTTGGAAAATAATCATTTTTTGGCACATCAACCCATGCAAATGTCACAGGTGGACCTGATAAACCTGATTGTTTCAGCATCAGAAAATTTGAAGGAAAGGAGAAACATGCAAGGATGCACAAATTAAAAAAAGGAAAGGGATTAGGGATGTACGATTTTGACCCTTTACAACATTAATATGTGGTGCTTTTCTACTGTTATTGTCAACCCCTGTCACTCCATTGTGTTCCCGTATGTATGTGTGTCTACAGTGTTCTTATATTTACTTATATATCCACTCTGTATGTATGTATATATACACATTGTGTACATACATATAACTTGTCTAAGTCTACTCTTAGTTTACATACACATATATGTATATGTTTTATAATACAGATGTCCATATTTATATTTCTAGATTGTATAGTGTACATTTTATACTGTACTGTATAGCATTTCCCACTTGTGGGACTAATAAAGGTTTATCTTAAAGACTGCTGGTATTGCCTGTTGAATTGAGTGAGGAATTCATTCAGAGCACTGGGCTGTGGGCCACCTGCGGCTAAAGCAGCGTGGAGAGAAGAGCCTGGTGACCACACGGCTTGATCCGCATGCAGCTCCTCTTCTCCAGGCTCTTTGCCTCATCTCATCCTCTTTTCTTTTTGCCCTCTTCCTCTAGATCCGCTCATCCCCTGCTCCCCCTCTGTTCGGAGAGAAGCAAGCTGACAGATGGGCACGGACTATCCAGCAGTGGGAGTGGGATTTAGACAAGTGGCTAATCTGAAACAACAACAGCATTTGGCAGGTAGAAGCATAACCTGAACCCCAGTGTCTATTTCTCACTTACTTACTTACTCACACACACACACACACACACACACACACACACACAGAGGAGGAACTGACTGATTAAAGGGTTGGAGAATTTGGGAGTTTGGCTGGGGACACCTGGTGAGGATTATAGACAAGGATACACACACACACACACACACACACACACACACAAAGCCCTCTGTACTCTAGGCCACTGCTTTGTTGGCACTTCTTGGGATTAGTGGATCCTTTCCACAACACACCTGTGCATCAGTGTGGGCTACTGACCACTCGCTTACATAAAGACTGACTGGACAGGAAGAGAAGAGGACGTGACATAAGTGGACTAAGCACTTATTATCCTGCACAGTGTGTCATGCAACAAAAAAAATTAGGTAACTGAGCCGAAGCCCTTGTACAAAGCCATTGCGTAATATATGAAGCACCGAGACTGGGGCAGCTTGAAGATGAATACAGTTAGCACAATCACAAAACATCTAATTATATGTTACTTTTTTTTCACGCAGTGATTATTCCTGTGAAGGCTTGAATGGCTGGGTGTCAGGGTCAGTACAGCTTGAGAGAGCGAATTTACGCAGCATTCGTGTTGCAAGCAGCAGCTAAATGGCCCATAAAGGCAATCACAGCAGGAGAGGAACCCAGTCACACAGGTGCAATGCATTCAGGAGGAAGCTGGCTGTCAGTCATTAAAAATGAGGGTCTGTTGGATGATAATATGGGGAGAATATGAAACATTCGTCTTTGTTTCACTGCTGCTGATAGTTACAAATTAGTATTTAGAATTAAAAGTCTAAAAATACTTTATTCATATCAGTTTAGATTCAACTGTTATTTACATTTACGGCATTTATCAGACGCTTTTATCCAAAGCGACTTCTATTCCCTAACTACAGGGGACAGTCTCCCTGGAGCAACTTGGTGTCACGAGGGCTGGATGGTATTGGCCCTCGTGATTTACCTCTAGGCAAGGAACAGGCTGACAGGCAGGACTCCATG
>JBBPDC010000032.1:9164341-9182678 GCA_037974485.1 Hemigrammopetersius urotaenia | reverse complement strand
ATAAAGTCCTCAGCATAACGCTGGCATGTACAGAATGAAACAGAAAAACCCAGAAACAGAAAACTAGACACGGGACCAAGGCTACGCGGGTCCAGAACGTGACAATAACGGCTGGACTGTTCTAAAAAAGGCAGTCAAGCTGGGTGCTGCATTTATTACTGAAATATATATGTTGTGCATTCATTCTCTTTTAACCTTTTTTGTCTGCAAGCATAACAAGAGGCTCCTCAGAAGGAACTATTCCACGTTCAGACCTGCATGCAATCACGCAGGCAAATCCAGGACCATGGTTTGGTTGTTCAGTTATATAATAAAGACCCACGCATTCTACTATCAGCTGCCAGAGACACTGTGAATTAGCAGCATGAACATTCAAATACGGTGGTGTGAATGAGTGCAGAGCACCATATATAGTCAAATGATGGTGTGACTCTGGCAGTCTGTTCATTGGGTCTGAAGTGGGCACAGGTGGGTCATTACGGCTTGAATATAATCATTCAGCTTGGAGGCCAGACCCATGGCCATTATGCCAGCCAAGCTATAATTTATGTCAACAAGCTTGTCGGCTGCTAAACAGGTACTTGGTCCCTACTGGGCCAACGGGGAATATTTATGAGCTCCTTCAGCCCCACAGAAAAGCCCCAACAAGCCTTTTGAAGTACCACACGGTTCCTTGTGCGGCACCCCAGAAATGTTTTGTCTAACACCAGGAAAGATCAGACGGATTTTGGAGATTGTGTCCTCTCCTAGTTCCATTAATAAAACAAAAGCTCAGTCACGTGCCTCCCCTCCACAATATCCTCTTGACTCTATTCCTCCAAATCTGGCAGATTTAATGCACTCATTTGACAATCTGACCCTCAGACTTTTTACAGCACAAACACAGGGTGAGTGTTTCATGGTTGAAACATGAACTGCTGCAGATCTCAAGTTCCTTTAATGGTGATCAAGAATTGACTAATCATGATAATTTGGAAGTGTTATGCACAGACAAATTTCTAAATAAGGTTTCTCATAAGCTTTAGCCGCAATGAAGCTCTAGAAAGAAAACATTAACTAATATAATGGCCTTACGAAGGTTTCTAAGATAATTCTCACAATATACTCCAATCCAAGCACAATATAATCTCCAATCTCCAAACTGGTAACATTACAGGAGATCTTAACTTTCAGTGTATGCATGAAACGCAAAGACATTTAACAAAAGTTATTTCTATCAATCAGTTTGTAATTATACTTTCATGTTCAAGAAGGCCTTGGTAATTCACTGATGAGATGGATTAGGTGTGTTTAATGAGTTTGACATATGTGGTGCATCTCAGATAGCCATGTTGCTCAGCAGAACTTTGTGGCATAAAGAATTTTGAACTGGGTTGACCAACAAATGAGCGACCAACAAATGAGCAACCAACAATTTGCAGGCTATATTTTGACTTCCAGAGGTTGTACAATATCAAAAAAGCATGTAATCTGTGATTCAGGGAGTTATCCAACATGAAATATTCAGTTAAAAACATCTGTTTAGGGAGGAAGACGGGAGTTCCTCAGCTGGATGGTTTACTGCCTTGAGCGCTGACATGCTCGAATCTCGCTCCTACAGGGTAGCACACAGCAGCGACAGTGTGAACACAGCTCAAGACATGGTGTTGCAGGTGTTTATATAACTTTGTTCTACAAGACACTTACAGCATTCATCTGCCCACATGATACCGCAAAGTTACAAACTTAATAGATAAAATATGGTGCCTTAATAGCACAACGGTACTCATTCCCAAAGACCTCACTCATTTTCTGAGGATGTTTAAGCGATTTTCAATTTTCAAGTTTTCCAGAACCCGTAGGAACCCCATGTATAGTATGTAGAGGTTCTTTAGATTTTAAATGCAGACTTAAAAGGTTCCTGTCCATACAAATGGTGGTTTAAAGATCTATCTAGGTTCTTCAGGAAACCAAAAGGCGGAATTGCAACTTTTATGGTGTACCATTGTGTAAGGTGTCAGTTATTTTAAGAGGCTTTCTTTCATATCCGACATCTACATCTTCTGGATTTAAAACTAATGTCATAATCACCGCAAACACAAAGTTTCTGATAAACCAGCTTCTGAGTAGCACTGCATTGCACACAGGTTACCTCCAACCCTCCACTGCCCTGACTCAGACACATTAAGCTATTAGGATCGCAGTGCTGGCCGTCTTGTGGTGGAGACAAGAACATTTCCTTGTCACAGGATGCATGTAATGCCATTAAAGTGAGCACTCCCAGCACAAGGAAATCCTTATTGAAATCAAAGGAGGCATTAGCTTTTGACCCACCCCCTCTCCCTTCTCCACCACCAAGTTCATTTCAGCCTCCTTCCGCTCGCTCTCTGTCTCTTTATCAGTCCCTGTGCAGATCAAAGTCTGATTTCCGCTGTGTAGAGTACCTGCTAAAGGGAGGCTAATGGAGTTAAAGCTCCTCTCTGGCTCCACTCACCGCTCTGATTAGGTTTCATATTGTTGTGCACACAGCTGATACTTCCTGTACTATTCAAGATGGATCATATCGAGTGAGGAAGTGATGAAGCATCTGGGATTGCTCGCGCATTGGATAAACAGCTATATTGGATATTCTTCATCTATTTTGAATGGGTGAATTTTCCAGTCGCTAACAGCAAGTCAGAGTCCTCATATTGAGATATCTGTAGTGGAAAACTAAAACTATTAGAGCTAGGCCTTGTTTTAGTCATAACATTTAAAAACAGCTCTGTGATAATGGTGAATTCTGCTAGCATCCCTATGGGAGTCCAGTAGTATCTAAGCACCAAGCTAATGGTGATGCACATGAATATTTTTTGGCCATTTTTGCCATAGCCCTGGATAAATTACATGTTTTGTTGATTGTGAAAATACGTTAACATATCCTTTACAGAAAACAAATATAGCATTTATTTCAAATTTTAGTGCACATTTTAATTTACTAGATATTAAGTAGTTAAATATGCTCAGATTATTTTATAACAAAGTGGTAGAAGCAGAGTATGAATTATTAATAAATATATTAATTAGAAATTAATTGATTATTATTCTATGTCTTTATACTACTATTATTGCTACCACAGCTAATACGTAAGCCTCGGACACTGCAAATTAAATTATTTGAGAAACAATGTCTTGCATCTAGCACTCATTCAGTTAAACCTGATCACTCTACTTAAAAATTCCACATTTAATACTTGATGAATATGTAGTGATTTGTAGGCAGTTTACAGCACAAAGATATTTTTTTATTCTCCTACTGGTCTCTTTTATAGTCTGCCTATAGTCTGATAGACAAGCCAATTTAAATGGGAGTCTATTTAAATGCTTTGTTGTTTAACCTTTTTCAGGAATATTTGATTATGAGTAGTTTTGTTATTGTATAGTAAATGGCTTTTTCTTAAAACTCTGGAAGCCCTAAAAACTGGATTACGTAACTCCTAATATGAATGATATTGACAGCCTTAAGGGCAGCTGTAACGATACTAAATCATATCATGCTACAGCACCATGGCGGCCTTCACGCATATTCCACTGGGCTGTCTTTACCCGGCGAAGTGAGCAGAGATGGCCGGTGACACTGGCTAGCGCAGCGGAAATGTGAAACCAACACTTGTCACTTTGAATGTAGGCCACTTCCTGTCAGGGGACCTGAGCCACAGCTGTCTGCAGCTTCACAGGACGGGAGGACGGGTCAGCGAGGCCCACAGCTGAAGCTTTTCTCCATCATTCATCAATATCACCGTTCAAAAAATAGAATTCCCAGTTAGACCTTGCACCAATAACGTAGGGGAAACACATCCTTGCTTCCAACCAATCCTTACATCCCCTTCACTATTTCCACCCCTCTCTCTCTCTCTCAACCATCTCCTTCTCTCACCGCTACATGCTCGCCCACACACTGGCTCCAGGGCACATGAATATCCGCTTCCACAGATGCCATAAAAATGGCACCATTTTATAACCAGCGTTGTAACTAAGTGGTTATGTCATATTTCAACAGGGATGAGAACGGGCACCTTTAGCGAAAGCGGTAATCAAACAGGTACAGTGATTAAGGCTGCAGAGCAATGGCAGTGTGCAGCTGGACAAAGTGTTCTGTGTCTCTTGCCAGCCATGGGCAGCGTGTTCCTGCACCTACTGAAAGATGAGGCTGCAGGATATAACTCTCTTACGCAAAACTAGGCTGCAGGGCCGAGAAATTGCTTACTCAAGAGACATCAGTGACAGATCATTTAGGAAACGAATGACATGTGGCAAGCAAGAAAGGGCAGAAAGGGGCAGAGAATAACCAATATAAGTGAGTGGATTAGCTCTGAATGACTTGCTGGAGGAACGAGGGGGTTTCTCTGCAGAAATGGGAACAGGCTGGAAGGAGGCAAGATCTGCAATTCTGACCCAATTCCCGACTGAAGCGCAGTCTGTCACTGAGATCCCACTGAGCGGATGAGTCATCAGCTGAGAACAGGCGTGCGCAGGCTGGTGCATGCGCTCTTAGAAACTCACTTACACACACTCACACACAGAGATGTACTAAATTGAGCAAAACACTCTTAAAGCTGTTTCGGCTGCTTGTGATATTCTCAATTCGTTTGCGCACACAACCAAGGCACCTCTAAAGATTGCTTTCATAAGCAGGAGCTTAACTGTTCCGTATGTATAGGTGCAGGTGGGGCTGATGTTACATTTGACAGGTCCCCAGTTCATCCCTCAACACGCCGCAGCATAGAAACACAGAGTCTAGTGCAACAAGCACCTAGGGACCAATGACCGCTGCAATTGTTGAACTGCACACAAAAAATTCTTCCAGTAATTTTCTCTTAAGAGCCTGTGACTCACAGTGCTCGGCTAAGTCGTGATGCGAGAATGCAGCGTTAAATAACCTTGCGAGAGACAGCAGACGCCTCAAACGCTTGTTGTGTCTGCTGATGAAGCTGCTGTTATTGTTTGCATCCTGCTGCCAGCCCATTTCTCCAGGAGGCAGGCAGGGTTAAACAAACCGGCCAGGCTGCTGGTATCTGTGCATCTCTGGCGAGCTTCCAAAGGAAATTTAGCCACCTTATATAAGACAAGAGCGAAGATGAGTCATCACGAGAAATAGATTAAGCCTCTTGACAGTTTGGTATCAAAACACTGGCTATTGTTGCAGCTAGCACGTCAAAGACATACATAAAGGGTTCAGACACGCATACATCCTGGAGAAGAGGAGGGTAATTTGGGTCTAAAATGTGAAAATTGTCCCAGGAACTGCATGGCTTGGTTCAAGCAAGCTATAAAACAGCTAAAGATCCAGGCAACAGGCACAAGATCCTGGAGAGGATTTTTACCACATGGACCCAAAGTACCCACTTCTGTCCTTGAATGAAGGAAGGCACGAAAAAAAAAAATGTGAGCCTCAAAAGCTATAGCATGACTCATGGCCAGTTTTGACTGCACTGCAGAATGCAGGACGTGAAAGAATTTTGCACCAAGACACGTGGAACGTGAAGAAACAAGGTCATCAGCATTGAGAGCACATTAAATGCCTCAGTGTGTCACCACCAAGTAGCCCGCCCACTCCCTGTGAGCGCAACTGATACCTGGGTAGAATTAGCGCTGCATGACTCTGGGTTAAACGGTAATCAAAGTTTAATGTTTAGAGTTGACATTATAATTCTTTCTCAGGATTCACTTACTAAACCGTAAACCATAAGGCAATAAAACAGTACATTTCTAAAAATGTACTGAATGTACGTAAATGTATGTAAAATAGGGATAATCAGTTCAGATATGAATATGAACAGCTATCACAGATAAATGTAATTTTCAACATTTAGAAACTGTTAGATAGAGCATTTTAATAGCCAATTTAAAATCAACAAAGATTCTTAGCATGGGGCTAACCTAGACAAACTTCAGTGAATCTACTGCACACTTATCAGTTGCTGACCTTTTCTGGATTTCTTAGTGCATAGAGTTAGTGTTTCTATTTTTAGTTCAATTTGATCAGTTATCTCTATGTATAGGGTTATATTTAGTTTCTTCTTTTTGAATTTTGTTGGCATGTTTCCCCTTTGCGTTTTGTTTGTCTCTTATCTTACATATTTTTATCCTCTCTTTCTAGAAGCATTTTGTAAGCTGCCTCCCTGCAACTCATATTCTGTTTGCTGTAACACAAAACATGAGTGAAAGTTAACAGCTGTGGGAAAAATTAACTTCAGTAAAACAATAAAAAACGCTTTTCATCTTTGGTGCATTAACAGCATTCATTCTCCATGTTGTCTCACACCTGGACATGTCCAGCGGCTCGGTCCCTCCCTGACATGCACTCAGTCCAGCTCTCAAGTGGAAGGCAGAAATGATCAATTACCCAAAGGCAGAACTGTGACATCGGTTTCTGGAGGGCAGGAGGATTTAATTTCCTGCCCTGTGTCCGCTGCGTAATGCCACCATAATGGCTTCCTGCTCCGAAGCGCCACGGCCGTTGCGGCGTGCACTAATTTGTATCTGCCAGGAGAGGCGGCCCAGCTGGCTCACCTGCTCCAGACATCGCACCGTCTGCTTCTTCGGCCCATAAAACAGAGCTTTTTTCTTAGTCTCTGGTGTCATCTCACTCCCTACTGCACTGGATCAACAGACACAGTTTATAACAGAACATGTGTTTTTAGGGATGACCGGGCTGGATCTGAAAGATCTGCACCGATCAGAATCTCTTAACTAGGACCTGACCAATATGAACAGAATTAAATTTAAAAAAAGAATATAAAGAAAGAATATAAAGTCCTAAAAGCCACCCCATACACATTTGTCATTCATTTGCCACTAAATAATGATTTTATTACTTATAATTTATTATATTAATATACTGGTGGCAGCCTCCTGCTTCACTTGGTGAATGACTTAAATCCAGACAAAGAATTTGTTCACACTGTGTGCTGTGGCGTTGTTACGTGTAACTATAAAGGGCCACTTTACGTACATATATATTTTTATATACATATATAATTGTATTGCTATATGCAAAATTGTATAATGAATTTAAAAGTATATTATTGTGCACTTTTATTTTTAAAGTACAGCTATATGACCAAAAATGCAATAACATTTGGTTTCCAAACACTTTAAACAAATAAGGAGCTTTTTAACAACATTGTTAAGGCAATAACAATGTGTTAACTTGCCCAACCTGATATATGTTATTATATCTATATTGAACTGCTGATCATTTGCACATATAAAGCACACAATTACACTCCAGTATTTTGTTTGCTTTCCACTTGACTGCTAATGCAACATTTGTGACAGATCATTCAGGAAACTAATGACAATTTTTGGATACTAAAAATGACCCTTGTACTAAAATGCACAATTTTCAGTTTAGAGCTTATTTTATAGTTTATTTATATGTGTATTCTGTGTGTTTTGTAGATAGCTGAGATGACAAAGTTTGCTGCCATTACACATATTCATTCTAGCCTCATATGAGCTGTTCTTACTTTATGTTCAGTGTCTGAGCATGCAGTACAATCACTAAGTTAGATGCTTCTTTATGACGGCCAATCAAATAATAAATATTATGTTTTGCAATGGCAATCTAACAGCAGAGTGTTGAAATATTTCATTACCTGTTTCTGGTAGACAAACAATAGCGCAAAAAGTAAACCACCAACCACTGTTCCCACCGGGGGGCTATTCCATGAAACAGGATTAAGGGAAAGTCTGACTTACTTTCCCTTGAAATAAGCCAGACTTTCCCTCAATCCTGTTTCATGGAATACCCCCCAGGCCTCGTCCGAAACCGGCGCCGATGTTGGCGGGCGCAGGGCAGAGACAGTGCCTATGTTGAATGTAATAGCGTCCGAAGCTGACTCTGACGTCTATGCCCTTCATACTGGTTGGACAGTAACTCCACGCATGAGTAGAAACATACCAACACTTCTAACGTGGTTGAGAGCCGCAGTATTTTGTAAACATCATGCATTTTAGATGACAACCAAGGCGCATACGATGACATTATATGAGTGGCGCACGGTCCGTTTTTCAAAATCTTCGTTTTTCTTGTCCACACGCAAACGCAGCAACTGAGTTTTCAAAAATCGCCACTTTGGTCGGTGTTTTTGAAAACCTACATTTTCACTGATCCAAAACGCCGTTTACGTGTGGATGAAAGGCCAAAACGCGTGTGGACATGTGGACAAAGCCTAAGTGAAAGCCAATCAGTAGAAACAGTTAACGAGTGTATTTAAAGTTACAAGACATATTAGAATTTGACACAACCAGTTAACAGGGTGACGGACATGTACTGCAGATTCTTTCCATGTCATAATGGAAATATATATATTTAAAGACAGCAAGAGTGTTTAGCAAAATCATGCAGCCCTTTCTGAATGAGCGAATGAGCGAATCCAGTTAATGAATCTCATTTTACTAGAGGCACTCTTGTGACACAGATAAAAAATGAATGTCATGAATCCACCGCTGTCGTAAACCTGTTGTAAGGTTGCAATAAAAGGCAAATATTGGTTTTATGCTCAACCTTCCGATCTCACAGCCAATGATTAACATCAGGGTCAACAACCCACTGTGACTCAGGCAACTCCGTTATCAGCCTGAGATACAATACAGCCAACTGACACCTCATTCAGCTGTGTTTGAACAATCTCTCATCCTGTGTGCTCTTCACGCCAGATGAAACCATATCCGCTTCCCTTATGCTTTTACAGGCAGAATTGTGGGTGAAAAAAAAAAGAGAGAGAACATGTGCATGAGGTGGGATGGGAACATTACACACATCTGCTGAGCACAATTTAGCCAGTATTACTGAAGTTAAACACACACAACCAAGAGGAAGATGTATGGTGAAGTACAAAGCTTGTTCCAGGCGAATATTGGAGACTGTAGGTTTAAAATGCCGTCTACTGGACTGATGCAAAAGCTTTCTGGAACATCTACAACACAAAAGCTTAAACACTGTGCTTCACATATACACCTACTAAAGAAAGCCCACAGGCTACACATGTGCACTTCAGAATAACTGATTGTACACTGTACACTGCCCAACCCATTTAATTTACATGTTTAGTTGAGTTTCTAATAATCATCAAGATAAAGTACACATGCTGTACAGGGAGGTGGAGGTAGCTCAGTGGGTAGGATACTTGTCTCCAGACCAAGAGGTCATGGGTTCGAATCCTACCTTCAACAGACCACCACTGGGTGACCACAAGTTGCTCCTGGGAGACTGTCCCCTGTAGTTAGAGATTGAAAGTCTCTTTGGATAAAAGCGTCTGATAAATGCCATAAATGTTAATTTAAATATAGCATTTTGATACAAGAGTTAGTGCCCACTTTCTATTTGTTTGCTGCATTTAAAATATTGGGGAGAAAAAAAATGTGTTTAATAGAGCTAAACCATAGAATTATCATTTGTATGTTAACCTTAAATTATAATGTGTCATATTTTGCAATTACATTTATTCATTTATTCTTGAAGTCTGATGTGTGTGTGTGTCTGTGTGTATACACATTTGTTTTTGCAGTCATGTAATATAAAAGAGCCACTTGCCATACAGAGGTCTCTTTTCAAGGTTATGTTAAGCAACATGCTAACAGTACTTAGCTCTCATGTTCCTACACAGTGTTTAATACTGTTCAAGCCATTTCTAGCTTAAAAAGATATTTACTTCTAAGAAAGTCAAATAATACACTTTACTTTGCATGTTGCAGTTTTACAGTAAATGCTTCGGCTAAAGGCCTAGCTAGGAGAGGCCTGTTAGCTGTGTGTCTCTGTCAGTCTCAGTGTTGTTAACCCTTGCTTTGCTGCATATATACTAATAAAAAGGGCCAGCAGTGTGTTGTGCCATCAGGTACAGTACACTAGGGTTGAAAGTGTTGAAATATACAAATAAAATTTTCCATATTTCCCAATGTCGCATGCTAAACTACAGCCACAGCAGTCACTACCATAATATATTGTAGCATGTAATTATATGTAAATGTTATGGTTACAGTGGGAATTTCCATCAATAATAAAATGTTTTCAGGCAGGCTTTGTGCACCTTGAGTATCTCCTTCCACTTTTTGTGCTTTCTCTTGGTTCCGCCGTGTCTTTTTCTTCAATATATGCTGCTGTTCTGCTCTATTTATCTGCTCTCCTGAGTTTGTCTTTGTTTTTGAACTCTGTAACTTTCTGTTCCTCTTTTTCCTCTGCAGCTCTTCCACTTATTGTGAGCTGCAGTAAGCACTTGGGTTTCCACTCTCCACCCTCCTCATCTTCCTCTGCCTCCTCCAGCCACTTCTGTTTTTACTCTCTTTCTCTCTCTCTCTCTCTCTCTCTCTCTCTCTGCTGTACTGGGTGCAGCTGTGGTCGAGATAGGGCCAGAGAACATTGTGCAATCGCTGCGTAAGCCAGAGGAACACTGAGAAACTGTCCTATGCAAAGTCCACCTACAACATACCTGAGAGTTTCAAAATGCAGGTCATCTGCATGGCAACAAGAAAGTAACAAAGAGCTTTAAATCACAATCCCTCAAATAGAAGATCGGAGGTGGAGTTTCATATTTTGAGTTAATCTAACAAAAGATCTGCTGTAAAATCACTTATCTGTGTGCGTCTGAACTTCCCCCTCTCTCTTTTTCTCATTGATTTTATTTTTAGGGCTACAAAAATGAATATTTTCAAACAATTAACCTATTCCAAATCTCTCCTCTTTCACCACTCTTCCAAGCATTCCACAGGACACAGCCAGCATCAAGTCACTATGTGTTTCTAACAAATTTCCTTCACTGCAAATACTCCCCCTTCCAACCTCAGGCAACTGACTAACTGATAACTGGTATGACACTAACTGTGCATGCAAATATGTGACCAGAAATGTGCGTTAATGTGTGCAAGAATATGAAAATGATGCTGAACTTCTGACTTGTGGGCCCGTGCGTTTTACATAAGTTCCAGTAAATATCCCTGTGACTTGGTCAGAAATAAAAGCACAGAGAACTGCATGTACCGGACATGTTTATTGTATATCCTGGTGTTTAGGCTGCCTGTGTGCGCTCTTGCTGTTGTCAGTCTGCAGCATTGCAGTAGGAAGCAGAGGCACTAGTGAAAGTTCAGGCGCTTGATTGACAGAGGTAGCCGTGGGTGGCAGGAGGCCCAGCTGAGCCTATGCCCTTCAGAGAGTACAACCGGAGAGTGTCAGGCACAGAGAGTGTGTCTCCGAGTCAGCGGGGGGTCTTTCAGCCCTGCCATTAGCCCTGCAGCCACACAGCGGACCGTCACTTCTATAGACAAGTACCTCATACAGTACTTACTGACTGCTGAACAATGCGGGTTGGGTTTACTCAAAGCCCTTGACACTGGCTGACCTTGTGCTGTTTTTACTTGATTTATATACTGTGAGTGACTACATTAGCAATTGAGTTATCAACTGATTACTCTAGCAGGGTATAAAAAAATCAACCAAATTAAACAACAAATAATTTACAGCTCTTAAAGATTTTAATATAAGAGAAAAGATAAATCAGGTCAAATAGGATTCATTCAAAAATGCAAACACACTGGGGTGTTCATTAGGTTCTTTACAAAACAGTGGGATTTATTCAGATGACAATAAATGAACATATTACTGATTATATAATTACTGATGATATAGTAAACACCATATAGGATTTTTCAAACTGTAAAAATGCTTATTTTCACTCTCTGTTCAGTTGTTGTCAGCATAACACAGGCGATTCCCACACATTCACTCTGGCAGTCGCAGATGTCTCTGGTGCTGCCATTGCTACGGCCAAGCTGATGGACTGATTATGTCCCAACAACATATTTGTTTTGACGAACTTCAAAAAGATCAGTTTGTCTTCCTCTTTGTCAAGTATGGTGCATCTCCAAAACCAGCTCAAACTGAGTTATAAACTATGAACTGTGCTAAAGTGCTCAGAATGCTCCAGCTCAAATTCCAAATTGAAAACAGCCTGCCCAGTGTCACTGGCCGTCCACTCTGTGAGGAGTAAGGATGACTTTGCCATTTTCAGTCTTTCGGTGTGTGTGTGTGTGTGTGTCGTGGCCTTAAAATGAGAATTTAAGAGAGTTTAAACTATGCGTTATCATCATGCAAATCATCAATACGTCACTGCAGATTCTTTAAGAGACATATGCAAAAGTAAAAAACACACCTGATCAAATTATGTCCATTTTTTTCTATTCGTTCTATTTGTCCATTTTTCAGGCAGCTCATTATTATCTAAATGAAATCATTTTACTTAATGGAATATTTTTTTCACATCAGTTAGATACAATTGTCTGTAACCAAAGCGGCCTATATTACTAAAATAAATATGAACCCCAAGCTTTTGAATGGTACTTTTTAGCATGCTAATATGTGTGTTAAAGTCAAGTCAAGTCAAGTGGAGCATTATTGTCATCCCAGCCATATACATTAAGCACACAGTGAGACTAAATATCGTCCTCCTGGCCCAAAGGTGCAAAACAGAATACAACACAACAGCAGCATTAGCAATGAAGGTAACAAAGGGGAGAATTATTTTAGTTAACATATATACATCGATTTCAGAAATAGTTTTTTTTTAAAAAATACAAAATGTAAAATGCTATTGGGGGCACAACAACGAGACCATAAAACTTTAGTATTGTATACAGATAGTAGAAATATTATATGAACATAAAAAGCTCATATAAATGTGATTTAAGGTTACGGCAACTGCATCACCCACAGGTCTCAAGGCTTCTACAGATTCCGTCTGAGCGTCTGTAAGCTGGTATGTGGCATTTTTGAAGTGGCATTGTCACGAACAACTTCAGTTTCCTGCTCTACTGCAAGCCGATTAGGTCCAAACACAATTAAAAAAAGTCTGTGTTGGCCCCCTTCTCTAGGCTGCATTCCCACCGCTAAAGCCCAAGGTAAAACCTGTTGGGTCGGATCTAAAGCCCCATGGGAGACTTATAAACCCTTTGGCCTTTCAGGAGCCCTTGAATTCTTTTAACATGTAATTAAGACCACATGGGTAAGTTTGAATACCTCTTCTGTAGACTACAGGTACACTACCCATTCATGTCCAATTAGTTAATAAGCAATTAAACTCAATAACTTTCATAGAAAGACTAGAGAAAAAAGTCATCTCTAACTTTGCAATCATTCTGCTTATTAATTCATTTTCAAACCATAATTATTGTGGTCAGGTCAAATCTGCAGCACCCTCTCTGCTACAGGTCAAAGACATGTCACAATATGCAAATCAACTTGTGTTACCACGCCCTGATGAAGCCTGCCTCACGCCGCGCTGAACAAACATGAGTGTGAAATATGACTGTGAAAACTCAGTATGATAACAGAAGTTTTTCTCACTCTTCCGCCTAATTTTAGCTATAACTGCCACAGCAAATCACACGAACCATCTGGAAAAACACAAAGCAGTGTAATTCATTTTTTCACCTTTTTTTTCGCCTGTTTAAATGATCAGTGCTGCAGGAATGCTAGTTTGTCTAAGCATGTCTTTGGGATTTCAGTGATATAGTAGCAACACTCCCAACAAAGTTGATTCTTTCCCACAGAGGTTTTAACATCACTGTACCTGAACACAAGATGATTTCAGACAATTCTATCTATCCTTCCATGTTTTCAGTCTGGTAAATTTCTCTTTCGCTTGCATGCTTTCTGTGTGTGTGTGTCTGGGACTACTCATTTGTTTCAGTCGTATTTTTTCTTGTGGTGGCCATATAAATGGCTGTCTGCTGCGTCTCAGTGGGAGAGCGATGGTAAAGAATTTAAATGAAAAATAATTACTTTTCATTTATATGCTGTGCCTGGTCATTAACAAGAACATTAAATGTTAAATCACTATGAATAAGAACGTCTGCTAAAAACACAGTGGGGAAAATAAGTTTTTGATCCCCTGCTGAATTTGTAAGTTTGCTGACTTACAAAAAATGAACAGCCTCAAATTTATGAGTTAGTTTCATTGTATGGAAAGAGACAGAAGAACCAAAAATCAAGAAAAATATGTTACATAAATGTTATAAATCAATTTGCACGTCATTGAGTGAAATAAGTATTTGATCTCCTACAGCCCAGCCAGACTTCTGGCTCCCACAGACTGGCTGCTCAAGAATGCACATGTACAGCCAATCTTAAGTTTACCAGTGAACATCTAAATGTTTCAGAGAAGGTTTGGGAGTAAGTGCTGTGGTCAAATGAGACCAAGCTCTTTGGCATCAACTCGACCCGCCGTGTTAGAGGGAAGAGAAATAACCTGCTGAGTATAACCTGAAGAACACCATCCTCACAGTCAAACATGGAGGTGGTGCTTGGGGATGTTTTTCACCGCATTGAGGGGCCAATTGATGGGGCCATGTATCGTAAAATCTTGGGTGAGAACCTCCCTCCCTCAGCCAGAACACTGAAGATGGGTTGTGGGTCTTCCAGCATGACAATGACCCAAAATATACTGCCAAGGTAGCAAAGGAGGGGCTAAAGAAGAAGCACATTAAGAACCTGGAGCGGCCTAGCCAGTCTCCAGACCTAAATCCTATAGAAAAATATGGAGCTGAAGCTTTAAGTTACCAAGCAGCAGCCAAGAAAACTAAAGAATTTAGAGTGTTTCTGTGAAAATGTTTTGCTTGGGCATCAAATACTTATTTCACTCCGTGAAATGCAAAACAATTTATACATTTATGGATTTTTGGTTGATATTCTGTCCTTCTCCATAAAAATGAAACTACCTCATTAATTAAAGACTGTTCAAGTCAGAAAACCTACAAATTCAGCAGGGGATCAGATCATTATTTCCCGCACTGTACATGTAACAAATGTTAGGCATTTACGAGCATTTTAGTACACAATGCATCCCAGTGCTCCAGTGAAAGAATGAATATCATTAAACTTTGGCTACTGATGCGGGCTGTTTTCATCTATGGCCATTTAATAAGTAAAGAAAAAAAGAATACATAATATCTATAAACACAACAAAAACGAATGGATTTGCCACCGTTTGTTATAGTTAGATAGATCAGTCGATTCAGATTGATTCTGATGGCTTTTGTTAACCATCATGACTGATTCTGGTTGCTGGTTGTTAGTAATGTTGATTTTAGTAATTGTCAATATTAGTGATATTGATGCGCTAACACTGAATTGTTGAACACTGTCACTTTTGTTTGTTTATAGAGGAATACAGTACAAAGTTGACTTTTTGTTTAATAATTGAGAATCAATATATGAATACAGGGTTCCCACACCTTCTTAAGCAACAAATACAAATACTTTTGAAGGACTTTCAAGACCCAATTTCCACAAATGCAAGGACTCAACGAGGCACAGACTCAGACATGGATCAAGGTTAATTATAACACTATTCATTTAAAGTTTACTTTCTCACTTGCTTGCCACTGTGTAACCTGCATCAATCAAATTCAGTCCCTCCTGCACACGTATGAGTGCCAAGGCAGATGGTGCATGAAGCAGTTGATATAAAATGTAATTTAACAGAGTACTTTCAACAACCTGAGTGTATTTCTTCTCATTTTCAAAATGTTTCAAATTCAGAATCTTTCAAGGATTCAATGAGGAAAAGGACATGCATTCTGTAAAGACGTACATGCATTTCAGCATTGTTATTGTAGTTGTGTTAACCAGCTATGTTTGGGTCACGGCAAACTTAAGGTGTTTGAGTCAAAGCAGTTTGCTTCCATCCCTCTTATTTTTGAGGATTTCTCAGAAAGGGTGGAGCAAAGTATCTAAAATATGTATCCTGTACCAACATTTTGTGATCCAGTAAGTTCAATCATGGCTTCATTTACTCTAGTAGCCAGTAACAGAGAAAGCATTTCTCCATTCCTCTCTAATTGTAAAATAAAAATGTTACCATGGTATTGACTGAGGTTTGAATAGGTTTGCTTAACAGTGCATGCAACAATATTTTCTGGTCAAGAAAAGCTGCAATGATCGACGCTTTAATAGAAATATTTTCTGATCAATATTTCCTTTTCTCTACCGTCCCTACACACTGCTCCCCGGGCACCCCTCGGTGGTGGCAGCCTACTGTTTCGCTTGGTGAATGGATTAAAATGCAGGGAAAGAATTTCACATTGTCCACATTGTGCTGTATGTTCACGTGTGACTATAAGGGTTAATAAATTAAATGATGGACAACTGCATCTAAATGAGTACTTATTGAATGAAGAACCAGATGTGCTAAATGCACACCACACATTACAAGTCTCTGAATAGAAGGTCCAAACAAGGAACACGTGAGTAAAGGTGTCATCCACGAGGCGGAGAATTCCATTTTACCAGTGCCAGAAAAGCGTCTTGAACATGTGCTGAACCTGAAACCGAAGCTTGTGACTTTCCCACAGCTGGGCTGTGCCAGACAGGAACGAAACCCGAATGGTTCACAGCACCTCCGGGATATCGAATATGCAAGGTTTTTCAAAAGGTGCGAAACGAGCACCTAATTTTAGCACAGGCAGAGAAGTGCTGGGATCTCCTTCTCATGACAGCCTTGTAAATAATCAGGAGTGCCAGCCACCAATCAGGGAAAGGTGGGCTGCGGAGGCAGGAAGAGAGAACGGTGAGGCATCTGTAGAATGTGCTGGAACTTGAGGCTCCAAGCCTGATTCATTCTTCTACCATCAGTCAGGGGAGGTCAGCATAGGTCAGCGCAGAGAGTGGGCGAGGAGATCAACAAGTCAAGCCTTCAGACAGAGAGGTGGATGTTTTCCTATGCACTTTAGGAAAAAAAAGAGATGGTGGGGAGGATTAAAAGTAAAAGCACGTGTGGGAGAAGGAAGGAAAACACAGATAAGAGGACTATTCTTCATGTCCCTGAAATTCCACCATGTGTGTGGGTCAGGATAATGTCGAACAGATCTTCTCTCCATGATAAAGCGAAGTGAGGTTGGTCATTTACTGTACTGCTTTGTCTTAGTGGTACTGAGCTCTTCTGTATTCTCATAATAAAAGGTGACAGAGGACCACAAGTGATTATCAAAATCACAGGACGAGACATCAGACTCTATCTGGAAACAAGAAAAGGACCAAGATAATTTGTTAAAGATCCACAGTGCTGTATTATACGTTTTATGGAAGTGCATTTGAAGGTTTAAATTTCCTATGTAGAAACTGGCTGTTTACAGAGGAAGGGTAGGAATCTTTGCAGAGGCAACTCATTATCTACCAGCACTTCAGTCAGAACTTTATATGATATATTTATAGTTTTCCTGTGTTGATGAGGGGAGCGCTGCAAACCAGTGGGAGGCCAAGACAGAAACTTTAATGATTATCACCTAAGGACTAAAACAATGGGCCTTCTTCAGACAGACATAACAACACTAGAACAATGCAAACAATGGAGAACTTCCCCTGTCCAGGGTGGGTTGCCTCATAAAGGACCCAATTCAAATTCAAAGCACTATTCTTCTCTGCTCCAAACATCTGACTCACAGGTGGCTCAGAAGGCGGAGGACTTCCAGAAGGACTCGCTGCCCAGTTTGATGACCAGAGCTGATGACCCTGGCCTAACCCTCAACTTAGTTAAACTTCAATATCCTTCCTCCCTCCACAACACCTGTTCATCCGCAAAGAGATTCTGGTCTGAGTTGCTTACTCTATCAGGTCCTGTGGTTCAGGCCACCAGCAGGTTTTACTTTGCTTTACTTTGTATTTTGTAGGGAGGTAATAAAGAAGTATATGGGAGGTTTTGTAGGGAGGTAGTATATGGTTCAGTCTAGCCAGACCTAAAGCAGTCATTAGGCATATACACTCCTAAAGGCATCTGCACCAGTGCAATGGTATGAGTCAACCCTCTACTACATATTTTGCACATAAGTGGTGCATAAACTAACCTCACCCTACACTTAAAACTTCACAGTCAGACACTCTGCTGCCGCATGACCACCCATTACCGCCGACAAACAGAAGTACTCGCACACTCCTGCTTCATTAAGGCACCCGTTTTTTATGTGTCAACAATGTATGCCAGGGCATCTTCCATTCCTTAAAGTCATGTCATTCACTTATCCAAAATAAGTCAATGTCTCAGCAGCTAAAGCAAATAGAAAGCCCATTGCAGAGCACTGTGAGGCATCAGAGCATATGACTCGCATTGCTGTCCCAATGAATCGCAAGGACACGCATGCTGTAATTTGATTCTGGTTAATCCGATTGATCCATGCAAAATCAGCGGACATCACTGGACGCTTGTTGAGTGCGTTTCCTGACTGATTACCCTCACATGAGCCAGTCTGTAAATAACAGAGAGAGAGAGAGAGAGAGAGAGAGAGAGAGAGAGAGAGAGAGAGAGAGAGAGAGAGAGAGAGAGAGAGAGAG
>JBBPDC010000032.1:9141780-9164241 GCA_037974485.1 Hemigrammopetersius urotaenia | reverse complement strand
GAGAGAGAGAGAGAGAGAGAGAGAGAGAGAGAGAGAGAGAGAGAGAGAGAGAGAGAGAGAGAGAGAGAGAGACACAGTGTGTGAGACCGAGTGCGTGTGAAGAGCAGGTCAACTTATAAACTTATGATCCGGCAGAAAGTCATGAGTGAAGTTGGAGAATGAAATCTCAATCACTGGGCTCAGGGAAATATCAATCACAGAATATCAAGTATGTAATGACAAATAGGTTAAATTGATCAGTTTTATGGTCTTGAATTCATACTGCATTTTCCACCTATGAGGTGATTTGAGGCACTCAATGTTACTTCAGACACAGCGAGGAATGTGTTATTCATACCAACCTAAAAGAGGCTATTTTTTCCAACTATTCAGGAAAGTTATGTTTTGCTGCTTTCCAACATGAAAGAGAGTGAGCAGTCACCTAACCTTGAACATCCAACAAAAAGCCAAAGTCAGAAAAACAGCTTTAGAGTCAGAAAAAGGGCCACAACGGAAAGAGCTAGCTGAATGACGAGAAAGAGTGAAAGAGAGTAAGCGTGAGGAAATAAATTATGGGAGAGCAACCTGAGCATTCTGTACAGTAGAGCTTATTGAGGGTTTGTTAAACTATTGGTAACTGGAGCTATTTTGAGTAGGGATGCACCAATATAGGCATTACATTGCTGAGGTTATTAATTTATATACATGCTGAGGCTGATACGTGTAGAAAGTGTAGCATTGATTTCTGTAGGATTACTATTTCAGTAAAATGCACATAATTTGGAAGTCAGCATTGTCTAAATGTTTGGTTTTTTCTGGAGTACAATACATACACCATCAGACAGCAGTTTGAAATCTATCATCTGTCAAATGCCAAAGAAAATATGCCGATACCCACACAATTCCTTTAAAATCCATAATTCTGGCCGCTTCCTGGATTCACACAGAAGAGATGTTTACCAGTGTAAAAGAAACCAAGCCTGAAATTCATCAATTGACAGTTCAGTTTGGCAGTGGCATGGGTTTGTTAATGAGAGCACTTCTGCCTTCTAGCTGAGAGGGCACAGAAAGAGGGGTTACTGACCTGAGTTCAGTTCTCAGGCTCTAGAGCTTTCTCTCACTCCAGTGCTAATGACGGACAGGCTTCCGGCCAAACAGGACTGAGGCCCCTTACAGGCTGCAAATGTTTCACCTGCTGGAGGCTACTCAACACATACTATCCGCACTCTACTAATACTTTCGCATTCTCACCATGGTCACAAGACACCAAAGCCATGGCCTCATTTCAGTTTGAAAAATTCAATGTACTGCTATGGTTTGTTTCTTTTCAGAAGAAGCATGAGCACAAATCAAGACTCCACTCTAACTAATCCTGACGCTAAATACTGGATTTGCTATCGTACTTCAGGAAAAAATGCACTTGTCACGAACACCTGTTAACTGGCATCCACATTCCTGAACATTAAGGTTATTAGTTTGATATTAGAAGATTAATACTAATCTTTTCCTGTGCGACCAAACAACACCAACCCTTATCACTTTCTGAACGCTTTTAGTGACTTTTTCCAGTTGCGATGATTTCCTTTGAAATTACAGCTTGCCTTCAAACGCAGCAAACAATGCAACTTAGTCAAATAATCCATAGACCTTAGAAGCTTGTGAAACTTAAAAACAACTGCAAGTTCACAAACAGAAACAAGAGGGTCACTGTATAGGATTTAACTTAAGCTAAACTCCATTGCTACACAAATACCTGCTAATCTGCTGTTGAACTGGAGGTAATACCAAATCCAATGCAGAGTAGCTGTGGGAACCTGCAGTGTATGGTGAGCTGGCCACTAATTACTCCACAGTCAGACAATAGGAATGCTAACACCTAACTCCTCTCAAGGTCTGCATTCCCAGAAAACCCCAACTAAACTCCCACCCTAGCTCTCAAATGGAGTGCACCGAACAACGGCTTATGCTACAGAATTACAAAACATCTTCAGGCAACATCCACAACCATAACTGAACTAGGAGATGGAAGGACTCTATTGTCAAAAAATGTGGCACATCTTAAAATGTATTCAGTATTCAGTATGAGACTCTTAATCAATAACATCAAGCAGAATGATATTTTGAGAGAGAGAGAGAGAGAGAGAAAAAAAAAACCATCGGTTTAACAACACAGCAGTAGGGTCTTACATATGTTTGAGTAAATTGATGCCTGTGTGAAGCTAAATGTCAAACTGATGCAATTCCATGACACTTCTGAAAGCTCAAGGGCGGCTTTGACCTCAAACTGCCGGTTGGAGCATTTCCGAGATGGACGTGGGTAGCACGCTGGTGCTAGCCCCCAAACTGGCTCACACGAGGCAGGCCCGTGAGGAATGTTGAGCCTGATAGTTAAGTGTTCTTTAGCCAAGCACTGTTTCCCCTCAGCACCCTCCTCCTCCAAAAGGCCTTCAACTTAAAGTCTTAACCTCATCTTCAATGAGCGAGGTTAATACATTTCCCAGAGGCAGGGAAGAATGCCACCGTTTTGTGAGGGGTTAAGCCTGTGGGGCTTGGGCAGGGCAGGGAGGCGCCAGGCAGCCGTCCCAGGCCAGAGCCAGAACATGGACGGGGGAAGGGGACTGGGGTGCAGGCATGGTGGGACGTGAGGGTATGGAGGTTCAGAAGGTCATGGAGATTCTCGTCTTGTTTCATTGTGAGCTTCCAGGACTGGCTAAAATCTTATCAGAACAATCACATATACTACCAGGATTATTAAAATGACAATAAAGTTCAGGATGTTTTTCATTGCAATTCAACAAACTACTGTGAAACTTATGTGGAAGCTATGAAGGGAAATTTGGGTTTAAATACAGGTTTTCTGCCTTAATCAGGCAGTGTTAAGCACAGAATTAGAAAAGATGCAGAGTTCACAGAATCGGAAGGAGGGGAGAAAAAAGGTTAGGAATAGATATTAATGACTTCCCTAACAGGTGGGCCTTGCCTCCAGATCCCAGCCGGTGTTGGGTTTCAAACCCATGACCTCATGGCCCCTGCTTCAGAGGAAGCATATTTGTTTTACAACCCTTTTCCCTGTAAATCCTTTATACTTTCCACACCGGAGGACAAAAAACATTTCATCATCCCAAGGATTCCGCTTCCTCCCCCCAGCCCTTCCCTTCCAACTGTGATCCAGAAGCTCATCACGCCTATAGTCATCTTAATCCACACTTGCAAAAATAACACGAAGAAATACAAGGCCTGCTGAACAAAGCCATGTTTTAAATTGCCTCATTGTCGTGCAAAACACATTCACGTTTTTCTGCATTGGCAACTGAAAGCTCTTCCCACACAGGTCACTGGGGCCAGCTTCAACCTGCATTCATGGTATTGTTAAAAATAGCACCCACAGGTGAGAGAGGATTAAAAGGAGGGGGGGGGTGGTAGGAAGAGCAGGCACTAAATCATAAAATGGGTTATTGAGGGATGACCCTGTGTTTTTCACAGAGGCGCCGGGACTCTGAGGAGGCCGCAGTGACGGTGTCAAAGAGCACATACACAAGCGGAGCCACTTTAATGTAGGCAAACAGAGACGGAACTGTAAAAGCATGAGCCACTTTGAGTCCGAAAAAAAAAAAACACATTCATCCATTAGGACTAACTCAACTGCCACAAACGATCTCACAGTACTGCTGGTCTTTGTACCCTCATAGGGATCGGGAAAAAACATGCAGCCGTTTTAAGAGTTTGCTGTTTCTATACCCCGGAGGTATTTTTACTTAAATGCGGCAGGCAGAACACTTACACAGAAATCCAATCAACCCATTTAAATCCCCTCTATTGACTTTGATTCACACTGGATTTTTTTCTGTGTAATTTACTGTTCTTGCTGGAAGCGGTCACTCTGTAAGGTCAGCCTGACCGTTACAGCCTGTAAAACATTTGTTCTACCCAACTTAGCTATGGGTTGTCAATGTTAGTGAAGGTATTGTCTTGCATCATTTGTAGGGAACTAATAGATTTCTTTAAAAATAAAAAGTCAATGCGTGTGTTCCTGGTACAATCATTCACCTTCTCATTTAAGATGCATTTTAACTGACACAGCATCGGCACCTTTTCCAGGGATGAAACTGAGGACACAGAGGAGGATGTTGAAAAGCAGGAGAGCTCATTATTTGCCTTTGAGGCGTCCCTGTTACCTGTAATAGGGCCACGCTGCTATATTTAGAATCGGCGTCGACAGACTGTCAGCGTATTTTCAGCCCTGGCCTCTCTGGGCCAATGTATACCCTTGAGAGTCAAAAAGAGAGAGGGGGGGGGGGGGGTGTGGAGGAGATAGCAAGCAGACCTAAGCCCGATTTGGATGAGACAGCCATCCTGCTACACTTATCATTGCAACACTGACAGGTTCTGACAAGTACTTTATGAGAAGTCTTGGTCAGGAGGAAGCCTCCATTTTAGTACAAGAAAGCATCTGGATTCTAGATCAGCACAAAACATTTAGCATACAAGGAAGCAGACCTACATTTTAACTATGGTTAAAAGAGATGGTAAAATGCAGAGAAATCTGTAAGCAAAGGAATATGTAATGATGTTTTCTCTAACATTATTTAAACTATTGTTCTTTTACCGTTTAAATGTTTATTTCTTACTGTGTTTTCTCCTGTTCTTATTGTTTGCTGATTTTTATTTATTTTAATTTGCTTCTTTGTTTTTTTTTTCTCTAAATTTCCCAAGGACTCCTAAATCACATGATACCACTATCACTTGGAGGGTGAAGGTTATCACATGCTTCCTTTGAAGACAGTCAATGCATGTCATTAGACAGTTATCATGCTTGGAGGAGAGAACTAACTGTGCTAATGGGTGGGGAGGGAGAGCCATCCTCTTTTGGACTTCTGACCATGGACACTTCTGACACCAGCACAAATCGTTCTCCTGATGATAGGGTCAAATAATAAAACAGTTGCACTACTCAGGACCCTTCTTTTCTACACATACTGTAAAGCACTTTAATCTACATTATAATGACTACAGTAATATGAATAAAGTTTATTATCCTCAGTATTATTAGTAGTAGTAGTATTATCACATTTTTATGTATTTGCACAAAATATGTTTCTCTTAGCATGTGTGACTGTACTGCTGAATTGTAGATCCCCACAGATTAAATTGTAGATCAATGTCATGTCAATGATTTGGAAATTAATTTTTGTTTTTAAAAATGAAAAAGAAAACACAAGTACTCATTAACTTCTATAACAAGAGTGCTTTCAGTCGATGGGTTTTCTGTTCTTTGCTACATAATGCATAATATTTATTCTCTATGGTAGTAGGAAGTATGATACAGATGCATCAGATGCAGATTAAGTTGAAAAATACTGGCATGCTCTATTAAAGGGGGGTTAGTTGGGGAGAAGAGCAGTTTACTTTTTCTTTCATGCTCTTTTGGGGTAAAAATAGCACTTCAATGAGCTGTTGTCTAAAGTAGACTAGTCCAGCGGTGACACCAGAGGCTAACATGCTCTCGCTGTGTGGGTGGGACGTCCAACTGAGCTGAAGGCTCTGCTTTGCTGAAGGGAACAGAATTAGAATTCAGAAGACGAGTGCATTAGCACTCACTATCATTAACAATTACAGCTCAAAGTAGTATTTAAATACTCAATTCCACCTCCAAGGCAGGAAGTCACATGGTTCAAAAAATGAGGCAGACAATGTGCCCTTCAGAATGGTTTGTGTGGGTGCATGTGAGGAATAAGCAATAAGTTCTCTGGTATCTGTAACACAGAAACTCTTATTGGGCCATGTGAAACGAGCTCCAACACGCTGTACAGAGCGTCACTGGCAGTGGCTGGATATAGCATGGCCGGGAGTACACATCCATCAGAGAGCCCTGGAACAATGCAGGGATTAGTGGGCACCTAGGAGGCCACAGGAGGCTCTTTCCGCGTCAGCCCTTCACTCTGTCTGCACTTACAGGAAACAGCATGAAAAAAAACAGCGCGGGTCATCAGAACATGAGTCCAGATACCACCCACTGTCATAACAAAAGCACTCAACACCAGTGAGCCTGCGATAACACAACGGAAATAAAGCTGCGAACAGTCATTATATAACCATAACACATTCTCAACACATTTCCCCACACTGAAACACCTACTACTTTCTAATAATCACACAGGATCGCACATACATGCTGTAATGTGTACAGTACAAATAAAAACAACACGACTCATTCAAAAATGTAAGCAGATGTCGGCTCGATGTGTTGGCTTTTTTTGTCCTCATTGGGTTTTTCCCTGTAAAAAGCTAAAACAGCTCTATTAAAAGAGAAATAATGCCCCACAGATGAATAAATACTGTAGTTGTATATGCATTAAAATCCATTAACATATTTAGTTCTAATGCATATTTAGCATTAAAAGGTGAAGTGAGTTCTCTACAGGGGACATGTACTTACTCACACTTGACCAGGACACACAAATTTTGCAAATGATTGACATGCAAGGGTGGGTTAAACATTTAGATATTGATAAGATACATGTACATTCAGTTATGTCAGATCATTCAGTACCAGAGCACACAGTAATGACCAATTCTCTACACCTATTGGGGCTGCCAAAAGACAGTCTATATTAAAGACAACCAAAAATCTGGGCTAGTGAGAAAAGAGGCAGAAGAAGTCATTTTAACACTTCTTTTACATCAGAAGCAGATAAACAGTTTGTCTGCTCATACATCTTGATTATATAAATATATTATATGCCATTATATACTGTATATGCATACACACATACGCCTTCACTGAATCATTACCAATAAACCCTTTAAAGGGTTATTTCTGGTTTGTTATTCTTCGGTTAAGTCTAACTGAATCTTGCCCCTATAAAAATTCAGATTATTTTAGTGATCGTCAACATAATCAGTAATTTACTAATATAATCAACCAAGACATCACTGATGCCATGTAACTACATAAACACAACATATGGATCAATTTTCTTTCATGAGCATCATCCCCGCAATTTGTGTCAAATCAATAAAGGTCAATTTCTGGCCGTTTGGAGGAGTGAGTTAGGCTCCGCAGCTCCTTTTCCTGTAAGGCTATCTTTCTACGTGCTCTCCCTGTGGAAAGTGAGCCTTCCCCTGGGCTACTCTATCTTTAGCCACTTCCTTCCGTCATGTCTTGTCACTGGAGCCGGTGGCAGCACTTAAAGCTGGTATCCACACCTCGCGGCCACCCAATCCCTTGCTCTTTACGCCACAGGAAGGGACTTTGTGCTCGTTTCCTGCCCGTCAGCCCCACTTCATTGCCTCTAGGAACATGATACGAGGTAACACACAAACACCCACACACACTTCTCAGGCATATCATCTTTATACTGATATATTAGTAGACGGACATCACTTGCCAGAAAAAAGGCCCCTTTGCTTTTGTACACTGGAGCTACAAGGTTACTGCAGCTAATATGTTAAGGAAGTTTGTACCCCACCAATTAGCAGTGAGTCGTTATAATTGTACCAAACCACATCAAGATGTTGGACAGAAGTACAGACAATTCAGACATTCAGGTTTCAGGATGGCTGTTACTACAGCACTCAGTATTGCAATACTCCTTTGTCCATTTTAACAGATGGCCAGGCGCCATACAGTGTAATGACCCATGTGACTGAGTCTGTTTGGATGATTTAGGCACATAGACTGCATTGGCAGAAGGGTTAGGACAATAAGCAATTGTGAAAAATTAAAATTATGAGTATAAAAAGGTTCATTTAATTTCATATTTTAAAACCATGAGGATTGTACATTAAAGGACTGGTTTGGCAAAAAAGTTGTTCATTGTCAACTGAAGTTGTGTTAATGTTTGAAGTCTACAGTAAGTCATACAAAACCATAACTGGCAAGCTTGTGCCACCTCAATGAATATAGGGATGCATTTCTTCATATCCTTACATTCTTGTATTTTATTGTCTCGAGGAAGTTTTCCAGGCTCCCTAAACAACGTTCAAAGGCTCTCATTTTCAGTCCAGTCCCATATATTACTATTTGTCATTATTGTTAAAATTTAAGAGGTAAAACATTCGACTATTTCTGGGGCAAAATATCCTGTAAACAAATTCATTTAGCTTCATCTTCATGCAGGTGGTTCATAAAAATAACATTGATGTGAACATTTCAGGCAACTGTATTGCCTGAATGACTACATCTGGGGTAAGTTTTGCAGAGCTGTTGCTTTAAAACAGGGTGCAGAGAAGATATGAAGGTTCTCTGAAGCGGAGTGGATGTGTTCTCATCAATGGACTGAGTGTGCTGAGCTCAGAGCTGACGTGCTCCCAGCGCCCATTCAGAAGCGATGGGGCCTGCTAATGCAGCGATTGCACGGGAGCGCTTAAGGGCTAATGCACCAGGGAACGACACTGAGGAGGACATCAAGCAAAGACAGCATCATCTCTCATTCACACACACAGACACACACAAACTGGAACTGAAAGTAGAGTCCTGAGAGAGTCCGTGAAGGGGAAGCGATGGCAGGAAGTGTCACACAAAAAGGTGCCCCGGGTCAGACTTTGCCGCGCCGCCTGCTTCCTCCTCTCTGGCCTCCCACGCACACAACGCAGAGCTGCACAGTGAGGAAACTCTGACCTGGGGGACCACGGGATGTGCAGGGAAGGACATCTTTCGTTTCCGTAAATACGGTCTGACAGCCCCGGAACAGGAGGGCACCCTGAACCAGATTGAACCCACTTAGCAGCATGCATGGTCCTGGTTAAAGATTTTATGTCCTGTATGCAATTTAGTGAATGACAGAGGAAATGGAAATGCAGAGCGTGCGAGAAAGGAAAAGAGAGAGGGAGAGAGAGAGAGAGAGAGAGAGAGAGAGGGTAAGAGAAGGAGAGAGAGCACAGCTGAAGTCACAGCATGTCTATTATTAGACATCAGCTCCAGTGGCAAAGTGAGGTCATTTTAGAACCCAGCAAAAGGCACGTGTGTCTGTGTGTGCGTGTGTGTGTACCACTGGGCTGCTTTCATGCTTGAACTACCACAAAGGGTACCTAGGCAGAGAATCTGTGAGAGCAATAGAAAGCAAGAGAGCGAGAGAGTCAAAGAAGAGCACAGAAAAAGCGGAACATCCACTGAAAAAGAAACAGCAGAACTACACAGTCGTTCTTAATCATCGTATCTTCAAACTTGGCAATATTGACAGAGCAGAAGGTTGCAAAACACAAACAAGCCCTCTAAAACACCGTATGGGCTTTTTATCATATGCTGGGAGCATTCTGACCCACCGAGATTTCAAACCAGTTTCAAGAGTTTGGTTAAATCGAGGGATTCACATAATCCAGACAAACATTCCCCAACAAACAAATAATAATAATAGCAAACATAAACAATAATAAAAGACACCTCTGTAATCTTGTCACAGTGCAGTTGAACACATCACCAAGCAGACTCCAACTATAATATACGCATCACAATATAATATTACCAAAAGAAGATTTTTTATGCCCAAGTTTCTGGACAATACTTTTATATAACTAAAAATATCACAATCACATATTTACCAAAAACCTGATTACATTACGTGCACTAAATAGACACATATTAGCACATTTTTTGTGCTTTTTATTAGTCAAGGTTGTCCTAAATATGTCCTAATTATAAAATACAACAATATAAACCAACATAAATATGTATATTGTCATTGTGCAAATCACAGCTATTTTCCAGTATTTTATTTTATCTAGGGAAGAGCATTTCTGCTGAAGGCATCTTGATATTTACATACCAAATATTAAAAGGAAAAAAGGCAAAACAAAAACACGTGTACCTGCTATTTTTAGCTCTTGGCACTCCATTTTATGGATGGTATATCCATAAAAATAGACTCTATCAATGACTAAACATCACAATAAAATTAAGAATGTGAAATACTCATTCTGATGCTGTGCTCCCCTTGCAGCCAATGACTCACTCTAGTTATCTAAACACTGTATCGTTCAGTCCTGATAAAGTACAACCTGCAGGGTTTTGTATCAAAAAGTCCCTGTGTGCTGTGCACTGAGTGGATCACGCATGAGCTCCCAGCACTACATCATTATCCACACAAATGCAGTGCCCCCTTTGCATGCTACCATCAGGAGAGAGCTCTTTACAATATGAAACTGATGGAGCAATTAAACACGCCTCCTCTAAGGCCTCTGGTAACTGTCTGGTTATCCATATAATGCAAGGCAGAATACAGCCTATGAACAAATAAGGTAAGATATCCCTTTATCAGTACAACAAGTTGTAAATTTGCATTCTTACGGCAGCAAGTGGACAGTACAAAGGTAAGAGTAGCAAAACAATCCAATAAAAGCTATTCAATAGTTACAATACAATAGTTACAAGTGCTCTATACAAATAATACAAAAATATAAATATATAGGTTTGTGTGCGTATTAATAATTATTTATATATAAACTAGTGATGCTCTGATCGATCGGCCGAAGATCGGTATCGGCCAATAATCACATTTTATGACTTGATCGGTACTCGTTAAACTTGGCCGATCTTAGGAACCGATCACAATTGACGTCAATGTGTGAGGGCGCGAGTGGGGACTAAAATGTTTTGGCGCCGCAGTCATGTCATCGCCAGTGTGGAATTACTACGATGTTTCGAGAAACAATTAAAAATTCGCTATTTGCCGTTTATGTTCCAAAGAAATCTCACGTGGAGGCGCATTGTCCAAAACATTTAATACATTTAATTCAGTATTACTTTATCTGAAAAAAGTTAATGGTGATCAGAGAGCTTACATCAGTTATCACCATGACAAAAAAATCGGTACTTGGTATCGGTGGCAAAAATCCTGATCGGAGCATCCCTAATATAAACCTATAAGTATACGTATGTATGTACACATTCAATATAAGTATGTGTACGTAGTTGATATATATGATGTATGAACAGCAGACATTGACAGAAACAGTAATAATGCATCATCATTCATCAAGAATGAACCAGCATCACTGATGCACTGCTCATCAGTGGACCACCAGGTGGAAGCACAACTTCCATGCCTGAAGCCCTCGCATAACACTACACCCACCATCAATCCTGCATTGCCCCCTGGTGGGCAGACATGCTGCAACTTAGCATACCATGGAAAAACTTCTGTTTACAGGAAATTTTCATTTTTGTAGTAAAAAGAGTAGAACATGGACATTTTGACACAGTAACCCAGCATCAACATTCCCTGGAGTACAACGAATGCATCAAATCAGTCTCTAAGCATCTGCTTAATGACAATTTTAAAGCAATTGTCTGGCAATAATATGACTGATTAGAGTCAGAGATGGCTTTTCGGTTTACTTTTAAAACATTGCCACCATTGTTTTGACACAGTAGACTAGCATCAACCTTTCCTGGAGTACAATAAATGCATCAAAACAGTCTGAAATATCAGCCTAATCCAAGCATCTGACCAATGATCATTGTAAGCAATTGTCTGGCAATTATAATTATTAACTAGAGTAATACATTTTTTTGTTGTTGGTTTTCTTTCAAATCACTGCCACCATTCTTTACAATCTGTGCTTATACATGTATTTTGCACTGATTCTGAAGGAGCTACAGCTTCAACAGCTTAAATCTTACCGAAAAAAGAGCCTCTCCTACCTCCACCACATGAGGATCAGCTGACTGGATGTCAGTAACAACAGGATTAATCTGAGGAGACACATGCAAGAAGGTTAATAATAGTCTCATCCTCACTTTACAGGGTTTAAATATGTTGCTCAGTGCAGTTCAGAAATTGTGTAAATATAATGACGACTGATTCCTCTTAGTTCTATTAAGTACACTAGTCTGCAGAGGTTTATCTTTCTTATTTGAAGATTGACTTTATCTGTTCAGGGTGAATAACTAGGCATTTACATGAACATCAACAATGAGGCATTTGACAATAAATATTTACTATTTATGAATAACAAATACAAATCAGTATTTAACAATATATACGTCTTTGGCAGTTATCAGAATGATCATGCAACCACCACGCTCGGACTTCAAAGATCGGATTAAAGCCATGATCGGATTTCAGGAGATCAGATGCAGAGACCTGCACTGTGGGTCATTAATCAGAATTTTTCAGCCTTAATCTGATTTTTCCTTTTTCTAAATCTATGCAAGCAAACCAAAGAAGAACCAAAGGTAAAGGTAAAGCAAAATACATTTTTCAAACAATGCAGCTGCATCACTTGGCAAAATTAACAGAACGTCTATTCTCAATGCATCACAATGTGACAATTTTCTTAAGCATCGTCATTGTTACAACCTCTGCCAAAATCATGGAATTACCACATTCAGCGGATGTTTACCCAACTTTTGTTTTGTAGCAAATAAACAACTCAAATAGAACACAAAGCAATGTTTGATAGCTATATATTCTGGTTTTGTGAAACTTTGTTAAATTCCACGATTGTAACTGTGTTTCCATGGAATACAGTGTTTGCATGGAACACAGAATGGATTTATCTTGTCATTTGCATTTCCAAAATAACAGAGGAGCAACAAAGTACTAATTTTTGATTATTTCCTCCTTCTCTACTACACACATGTCTGTGTGTGAGTACTAACCTCAACAGTTCCATTCTGGACGTGGTGATGGTGAGGGGATCTAGGGTAGATGTCCATCAGATGAGGAGGAGGATCGGGGGTCACCCGCTTACTGTGTCTGCTTAACACTTCCCTGTAGTTCAGTGCGTCAAAGTTGGTCCTCCACATCAGAACCTATACAGACACTTGGGATCAGCAATAAGAATCTAGGGAAAACAATACCTCCTGTTACGCTACTGTATACCTGAGAATCGGCACCACCAGAGGCAAAAAGATCTCCCTCTCGAGAGAATGCCACTGCAAGAACTGGACCCTGGGAGCAGAAAAAAACTTTGAGGATTCTGACACGTTTTGCACGATAAGATAAGATGACACATTTTACACTACACAAAGTGTGACTTAAATAAAGAAATCAAGTGAATATTTAGGTGTTTCACCTTGTGACCATGAAGGGTGTAGATCAGTCTTCCCTCCAGCAGGTCCATGATCTTCACTGTGTTATCGCTGGAACCACTGATCAGGTAGTTTCCAGACAGGTGGAAGGAAAAGCAGTTGATCGCTGCACTGTGGACTGAGAGATAGAAAGTGAATAATGTAGAATAATGTAGTTAGTGCATCACCTGAAGCGAAATCTCAGCTAACCAGAGCTCCTATACATCTCAGCGAACCAGAGGTGTAAAGAGTACCTGAAAACCATACTTGAGTAAAAGTACAGATACCTTACTGTAAAAACGACTCCATTACAAGTTACAAGTCACCAATTCCAATAAGACTTGAGTAAAAGTCTTGAAGTATCCGATTTTAAAAGAACTTAAGTATTTTCCTCGTACTGAATGTAGGCTCAAAGACCACCAAGAAATGTGAAAAACAAGAAACCGTTTTATTTATGAGGTTTTATTTCCTAATACAGAAATGAAATTGAACACCTCAATATTTCAAAATAGCACATTTAGGTAAATAGCATCCAGTACCTCAGCACCCTGCAGATGGCGATATCGCCTCTTCCGCCCAAGAAATTAGCCATGGCAGATAAAGATGCCGACTTGTAATGAGTAACGCTAAGTGTCCGTTCAGATATAGTGGAGTAAAGAGTACATATATTCAATAAAATATGTAGTTGAGTAGAGAGTAAAAGTTGCTTATATTTTTGATACTCAGTACAAGTACAAAGTAGCCAAAAAATACTTAAGTACAGTAACAAAGTCCATTTACTCAAATACTTTACACAACTGCAGCAAACACATCTCCACTACCGAGCGTGATCATCAGTTTTGGAAATGCGGTCATCACTCCCACATTAAAAACACAAAATCTAAGCATTCTCTTTGATGAAGGGCTCTCATCTCACATTAACAATCTCTACCGAACTTGAGGACACCTTCTTTATAACATCGGGAGAACTAATCCATTCATTACCACTGGTGCCAGTGAGATACTTGTCCAGTCACTTGATAACTATAGACTGGACTACTGTAACTCACTCCTTGTTGGTCTTCCTCTAAAGACCACAAGACCTCGACAGACAATTCAGAAAGCAACAGCATATCTGGTCAATACACCAATATTCTCACACACCACTCCACTACTGCTAACTGTAGTACTCACCTACAAAGCAAAAATGGTCTAACTCCATCTTACCCAATGCTCAAACCAACTTAACTAACACAAATTTTATTCCCCCAAAAAAGCCTTCTGCGTGTGATCAAACAGGACACGGGTGGAGTACGTATACCATCTCTAGTATCTTAGTCTACTACCAGCTCTTAATTTTAAGTCTAGGCTTAGTAGTATGAGGAATGTTTCTTTGAGATTCAAAGACAGATGTAAGTCGCTCTAGATAACAGGGTCTGCTAAATGCTGTAAATGTAACTGTAAATAGTCATCGTTACGGAATTTGTTGAAATGAATGAATAGCTGAGAATATGGCTTACCTTGATAATGCTGAATAAGCTTGTTTGTTCGGATATCCCATATTTTCAATGTGTTGTCTGCTCCTGAAGATGCAATGCAAGTACCGCTGGCATTGAAGTCCACATACATTGCCGGCCTATGAAGAAAAAATGAGGTGGGCACATTAAGTAAAGTGAGATCAAGTCACTTTTATTCATATAGGGTGTTTAAAAGACAAGAAGTATCAGCTATACTAGAATATCAAAAACGTGAACTTTAAAGGCATTAATTAAAAGAAACAGCACTGATAACTGGACAAATGCTGCCTTCAAAACTAAGGAAAACAACATGCAGAAAAACACAAATCAAGGAAGAACTGAGAATTTTATTTAGCCTTTTCCAATATTTTCCATTGTTCTTATCTTTGTTGAGATTTCCTGACTCTCAACAAAGGCTTTATGGAAATAAAACAGCAGACTGTTCTGAGTATTGAGGCATGAGTAGAAAAACAAACTTATTAAAGAGCATTGTACCTTGAAAATTAAAATGGAGACAGAGAAGGGCATAGAGCTCAGAGCCATGAACAGGTTTACAATAATACCCTTAATTTATCTCTATATCCAGAAAAAGTAGATGAGTATAAGAATGCTCTCTCCTTTCTTGGAACCTATCAGAAGCATCATAGCTGCATTTTAGAAACACAGGAAAATAGATCAAGTTAGGATAATGCATATGGGCAGAAATGTATAAATGACTGCTTCGGGTCCTAAAAACCAGGGAGCCCTTGAATTTTACACCTCTTCTGTAAGCGCAGATTATTCTAATTCTGATTTTTTTGGATGTTATTTTAACCCGTCAACTAGTCAAACCAGTAAAACTGGCATGTAAATTCCAGCTACCTATTTAAAACACATGAATCAAAAAAGTGTTCCATCAAAGTGACCTTTAACCGTGATATGTCATTATGATATGACATTTTGGTACAGGTTTTGAATTTAAATATTAAACACTAATGAATTAATCCTTGCCAGGTCTACAGCTACCAGCATAACAGGGAAAAAGGAAATCTCACCCGCAGTAGCCAGCGAAAGTGTTGATGCACTGGCGGGTGGATGTGTCCCACAGACGAACCGTCCTATCGTCCCCACATGACACCACCAGTCGTCCATCTGGTGAAAACCTGAGACACAAACACGTATTGTGATTTAAAAAAACACTAAAACATATCTTCAGACTTTGCCTATGGTTTTTCACAAAACAGCGAATAGCTGGTCTGTGAAACTAGTTATCATTTATTCCTTTTTTTTAAAGTTGAGGGCACAGTTAAGTGAGAGAATCAAGATCTGCAAACCTTGCACAGCGCACCCAGTTGGTGTGCTGGTTTAGGGAGTAAATGAATTTCTGTCGATGGACACTCCACACCTTCACTGACTTGTCATCTGAGGCAGTGACCAACCTCTGGCCATCACTGGAGAAATTCACACTGCGTACTGAGGCTGTGTGTGCCTTGAATACAGTCGACTCCCCTTTGCTGACATTCAAAGAGAGGGACAATTTAGACACATTTGTAAAGTTAAAGCAAGTTAAAGCAAATACAAACAAACACATTTTAAATCTTCCTTACATGTTTGGCACCCAGAGTCGAACAGTCTTGTCCCTGGATGCAGAAGCTACCAAGTCACCAGATGGGGAGAAGTGGATGCCAGTGATGACATCTTTATGACCCACATATCTGAAAGCTCTGGCTTTTGGATTGAGGTTCCAGATCATTAGAGTCTTGTCATTGGATCCAGTGGCTGGAATAAAAGTTACAGTATAGTTAAAAGGAGTTGAGTGCAGAAATACTTTGACAAGACATTGGGGAAAGTTTATACATACCCAATTGCTTATTACTAGGACTGAAATCTGCACACGTGACAGCATCTTTGTGGCCTTTAAAACACCTTTCAAGGGTAGGGTCCTCCTGAAATGAGGAAAAAAAAGACTGTGGTGTATGTGGAGTGGAGCTGCAACAAAGGATCAAAAGTTCATTCACTTTCAACACTGCAATATTGTGAGTAATGCAATACTCTAACCTTCAGTACCTTCAATGATTTAATTAAAAAAAGTCGCAAATGTAAATTGTATTTTACTTGCAAGAGACTGAATAGAAAAACACTCAGCTATCCCAAAGCTCCTAAAGTCTTGATAAAAGCTTAACTGGTATGCTGAAGCACTAAGACGGCCCTTTACTAGAAGTAGTAGGCCTCCTGAATTCAATAATTAAGAATTGTGTCCCACTACTTTTGTCCACATAGTGCATATACATTTTTACCAAGTTACTAAATCAGCTACCAAGTCAGCTACTGAATTAGCAGTCTTTAAAGCAGTTGGCAAGCTTGATCTTTTCAGATGGTACACACTTACCAACACAGATGCCATTGACTCTAGATGCAGGTCATGAAACGTCTGCCAAACCTCCTGTCTTTATTAAACAAGATAAAATGTGTTTCTTCATCTTAACTCGCCCGGCTCCTTCCCATCTGTCAACCTAGGCGCCTTTTCCACAGCAAGTCTGAACTAGTCGAGCGTCGAGAGGTGGATTGTGTTGTTTTACTCTCTAAAATTAACTCTAGCATTATTTACTAACCTACAAAGGCAAACAAATAACCAAATACCTGTCGAATAACCTAAGAGTGTTAATCAATGAGAACATATTTTATCCGGCAAAACCTCACTCTATCCATTTTAGCGGACGACTTAGCTTGCCGGCTAACTTAATTTCGAATGTTTGTAGCAAAGCCAAGCCAGAAAATCCTGCCACACAATAATGCAATATGTTTTCGGACCTCATTTTTAATTACTTTCGTTTAGTTCGCCGCGAAAAAGTTGCTAATTATTTTATTAATGTGACAAAAAGTACACAGTTAGCACGTTGCTAAGTAACGCCACCTCTGCATGAAGCTTCGAACCGCTGTTGCTAAGCAACCACAGAGTCGGTTGAAGTCGAACATGCACGTCGTAAGAACAGACCTTCTAATTGGACAGGTGAACCAACGGCTCAATCAGGAATGGCCTTGTTGAAACTGGCAATGCTGTGAGTTTTGATTCAGGGGGCTACAGTGTTAGCGGTGCTGCACGTCTTGAAAATGTCTTCAAAAAGGAGTATTGGAGACGCAGAGGTCAGTGTTTCATGGTTTTCAGAATGTGTTCGTTAAAGCGGCTTGATGTCGCAGATAAAGAGTTTGACAAAAGTGAAAAGGGCGATGCTGGAGTTGGATTTTTTTCACCAGCTACTTTTCCCCATTCCATCTTAAATGGAGCTGCGTTTTTTTAAACACGGTTCGAATGAGTACAATTCGAATAAGAAGGCAATTTCAGATTTAGACTGACCTGGCTATCTAAGAATAATGTCTTACAGCTGTAATTTTCTGAAGTAATTTGACACCAGGGCTGTGGTGCTGCGTTTCCAGCACAAACGTCTCTTGTGGGATCTTTATGGTTAATTTCTTGTGTAACTACATCACTTTTGCTAGTCCTGAAGCTCTAGAACGCTGTCCTTTCACTGAGAAGTTAGCTATAGTACAGTTTGTGTTGCTGATCCTGGACCATGTTTGCAAATTACATTGTGATCTGTAGTAAGAGTACAGAGACAATGTGATCTGTAGTGAGAGCAGATAGACATTGTGATCTGTAGTGAGAGTAGAGAGACACTGTGATCTGTAGTAAGAGTGGAGAGACATTGTGATCTTTAGTGAGAGTGGCGAGACATTGATGTTCTGTGGTGAGTGTAGAGAGACGTGATCTGTCTACAGTCCGAAGTGATGGGAAGTGTGAAACAGAGATGAAGAAGAGAGTGCAGGCAGGATGGAATTGGTGAAGAGTGACAGGAGTGATTTCTGTTGTTGAATGGGGGTAAGAGTGTCCGGAGTGATTTTTGTGGTTGAATGTGTGCAGAAGAGCAACAGGAGTGATTTGTGTGGTGGAATGGGTGGAGAAGAGCAACAGGAGTGATTTGTGACTGGCAGGTACCAGCGAGAGTGAAGAGGAAGGTGTACAAGACACTTGTGAGACCAGCTGTGTTTGATGGTTTTGAGACAGTGGCACTGATGAAAAGACAGTAATCAGAAGTGGTGAGGTGACTGAGTCTGAGTGAAGAGGATGGCCAGGAGTGTCGCTTGCCAGGCTGACCAGTCTGTCCAGTTACATTGATGACCTAGTGTTGGCCTGGTGGTTACGGAGTTGCACCTGCGATCACAAGATCGTTGGTTTGAATGCCAGGACTGCTAGTGGCATCACTGAGGTACCCTTGAACAAGGCACTGTCACACACCGCTCCCCAGGTGCTGTGTTCCTGGCTGCCCACTGCTTCACTTACTGAATGGATTACATGCAGATAATTATTTTGGGCTGGTCACACGGTCACTGCTGTGTTCACCCATGACTAATGGACTCTTTTACATGTGTTCTTTTTTCAGTACCTAAAAAAGAGAATTCCACAAAATCCCAAATACCAACATGTGAAATCAAGGCTTGACACAGGTAACATTCTTCTATTTACCCTCCTATTTATTCAGTAGAGCCTGCAATCATCTAGCATCTAATATCTTGTGTGCTGTTTCCCAACCGTGGTCTTAGAGGTCCTCAATTTCTGCACATTTTAGAGCTTTTCAACTTTCCTAAATGCCTGATCTAACTGTATAAGAGCAGGGAAAACACTAAAATATGCAGCACTGGGGGGCCTTCAGGACCTAGATTGTGAACCACAGATCCAGTGTAATTAAGACGTAACAAAAGGACTAATACTATGTGTTTTGCAGGTAGCAGCATGACAAAGTATATGGACAAGCTGGAGGAGATAAAGAAAAGTAAGTTGAATTTGTGCAGCACCAAGATTTTACTTTAGTAAAAGTAACTGTAGAAGCTATTCACATACTTGTAGTCTGTTGGGGTTATATATAATTTATCTGTGATTAGTGAAGTAGGTCATTATTACATGTTTTTTTAGTACAGGTCAGTTTTTGTCTTGTCAGTTAAGTATTTTAATTCTCTGCTTTGCTGATATTTTCTGGTCTGATATAACCTTGCTTTTTCTAAGAGAATGGCCACTTTGTCTTCAAAAGCCATCTTGTTAGAGTTTCACTCAGATTTCTCAGGGATAGGCAACACTGATTCCCTGGTTTGACTGAATGAGCAGAGGGGGCTGATTGTACTTTAGACTACAGTAATCCTCTGTCAGGGCTTTGGGCAGTGTAACCTTGTGCGGCAGCATTCGTCTTTGCTCTTTAACAGGACAGACAGTGAGGTCGGCCTTTGGAACTCTTGCCAGCGTTAAAAGGAGAAGCAGTCAGTGTTTCCTTCAGTTCTTAAATGGGAGCTGTCCTGAGCTAGAGAAAGTTACAGGATCTTTTTTGACACAGTATGGGGACAGATATCAGGGGGTTGAATTTGTGTGATTTATTGGCTGATAAGGATGAGGTCAGAAATGGTGATACACAGGACCCAGGTAAGTGGAATCACTCCCTTTTGCCCTCGCTAAAGTGCCTTTTTGTGTCAATGACAGGATTTTTAATGGCGAAACGTTTTAATTGTTTCTTATGTAAATATGATTGTATGTGCTCTCAGATTACAGATACAGAAAAGATGAACTTTTTAAGAGGCTCAAAGTGACTACATTTGCTCAGCTGGTAAGTCATAAGGTTATAGTTTTTTTCTGTAGCTATTCTGTAGTTTTTGTGCCTTGTTGGTGAATTATCTACTGTCTCTGTGTCTTTTATCAGGTAATACAAGTGGCTTCAGTGTCAGACCTGAACGAGAGCATAATGGATGATAATCCTAGACTTGAAGGTAACTTCAGGGGTGAATGTCTGAATTTCTTATGTTCTGGGATGGCTGGATTTTCTTTTTGGTTTTGTTTTCATAAAGCATTTATTGCAGTTAATATTTGATGGAACTGTTTCTAAATTTTAGAGATGGTATGACATAATGTTTCTTTTTCTGATATGGATACAGTTATTAAACCTTCAGTATTGATCCTTACTAGTTTCATATTTTTTCTTTAAAAAGACATTAGCTTTAAAAGTGGCTGTTTTCATTGAAGACGTGCATCCCACAGTAGGCTGTCTCGCTTAAGGACAGGGTCAGCTTCAATGTTATTTTGTTCTGCTGACAATCAGCCCAGTCCTGGGACTCACTGTTACAGAAATGACACCTTTGTTAAAGAACCCGTCATGAAAAAAATACGTTATCTTTGCCTTTTTGAAATAAGAATGTGTTTGAGATTGAAGTTTTAAAATGCAAAATTACTCCCAATTCGATTAAAGGAACAGTAACAAAACACTCTGAGTGTTCTGTTATATGAGATAAGAGAGATAATAAAATGGTGAAAATAATTGGGGGCTGCTTCAGCACCCAAAACACAAATGTTATAAGTGTAAATACATGAAGTGGGTCCCTTTTTTGTTTCATTTCATTTTGATCTTTTATTTTCTTGTGCCAGATGATGTTTCTGAGCTGGCAGAAACGGACCGTCTTTCAGATCAGACCAATGGCTCACGTCAGCTAACACCTCAACCTGTGAAATTTATTGACAGCAGTGAGTCAGGCGACGCTGGGGTTTCTCCCAGGTCCACACTTCAAAGGTAGCCTCGACCCTTTGTTCTCATTACATCTTTCTCTCTCTCGCTGTCTCTCTCTCTGTTCTCATTCCATCTTTCTCTCTCTCTCTCTCTCTCTCTCTCTCTCTTTCACACACACACACAAACACACACATCTATGCCTGTAACCTTATTCCTTTAATCCAGCAAGCCAGCATGTCTCTGTATATCTGAGCAGCCCATCCTCCCCAAACACCCTCTCTATTGTACATCCACAAAGAGCCCACATCAGATAGGTCCCTTTCTCAGGGCCCTGAAATCCATTAGACCTTAGCAGGGCAGAGGAGTGCAACTAGACTCCCCCCTCTGAGTCTCATTGGGGGTAATGACTCATTGGGGTTATATTACTTACATTCTGCTGAAGCAGACAGCTGCCCCCAGATCAGTGAATCTGAGACTGTGTGTTCTTCACCAGTGTGATCAGTGGTGTTGGAGAAATGGACCTGGATAAGAATGGGCAGAAGACTGTCAGCCTGACTCCAGTGTCCACTCCCAGCGCTGCAGAGCGCCCTTACTCAGAGTGCCCTTACCTGCTTCTGGACGTCCGGGACAGAGACCAGTACGATCAGTGCCACATCATCAGTGGTAAGAAATAAAAAGCAGGTTATACATATTGAAATAAAGCATGGTCTGAACACAAACTAGTGTTAAGCCTATTTAGTTGCAGTGTATTTGTAAATAGTTATTTTCTGTGTAAATACAGGGGGAAAAAATATATATATATATATATATATACAGTAATCCCCCGTTATTCGCGGAAGTTACGTTACAAGAGCACCCGCGTATAGTGAAAAACCATGTTGTTGTGTTTTTGTCAAAAAATGCCTTAAAATGCCTAATTTAATAGTGTAAACCCTAAAGATGCCCCCAAATGTGCTCCCATATCACTAATTTCATTTTAAACTCAGTTTAATACATTACCCTTAAAGAAAATATAAAGATAAACTCAAGGTTTAAATACAGAGAAGTCACGAACGAAAGAGAGTAAGAGAGAGCGAGAGAGATGATCCGCGTGCTCTGGAAAAGAGAGAAAGCGAGAGAGACACAGGGAGAGCGAGAGAGAGAGTAAGAGTGAGTGAGAGAGGTTTAAAATGGAGAAGTCCTGACGGCCATGCACGCGGAGCCTGAAGAACTAATATAAGAAAGAAAAAAAAAAACATTGCCACGAAAAAAACGTTAGAGGTGGGCATAGATTTTTTAAAAAATCTAGATTAATCTCACTGTAATCTAGGAATTAATCTAGATTAAAATGGCTCATTTGAATTCTGCCGAAGGTCTTAAGCCCCCACCCCCAAAATGAACCCAAGCCACCCTAAATATATAGTCATTATTCTACTATATTTAAATTATATATCCAAACATTTCATACAAGATATCA
>JBBPDC010000032.1:9129026-9141680 GCA_037974485.1 Hemigrammopetersius urotaenia | reverse complement strand
AAAATATCAAGGTGAAAGTCATCATAGCTTGCGCAGTATAGACCCAGCTCCCAACCCAACTTTGTGAATAGATTAACTGCGATTTTTTTTTTATCGGCCGATAAGAGTCTCACATTAACGCAGCACGTTAACGTCGATAACGGGCCACCACTAATATATATTATGTATTACTACTTATATGCAGATCAGCAGTCGCAATATCAGTCTCACACAAATTTTTTCTGAGAATCAAACTAATCATTTTTTGTGGAATCCCTCGCACATGCGCGCATGCCCTAACATAAAGGCCCAGAATTTCCCCATTGGGGCGTCTTGAGTGTTTCTTGTGTTTTTCGTTTTGAAAACCCTGCATTTTTATCACTGTAAATTATATGAATTGTATTACTGTATCTAACTGACGTGCATGAATTACAGTACAGTACACACGGCGGTAATTTACATTCTAGCACTGCTGGAGTTCAGTGTAAACTGTAGAGTACAGATACAGGTTTACCTTTACATTTTCTTTAAGGCTAATGAATTTTAAATGAAATTAAAGTATTTTGGGAACATATTTGGCAGCATATTTAGGGTTTACACAAATAGGCATTTTTAGGCATTTTTTCATAACACAACACGTTTTTTCACTATATGCGGGTACTCTAGGAATGTAACCCCGGCGAAAAGCTAGGGGTTACTGTGTGTATATATATAAAACACACATAGTTTTATGTGAGTGAGCATCATAAACTCCTTGTATGTTGAGACTGTCGTGACCTGCGTTGTAAACCCGTATTTATACCGAACAATTTACACTGAACTTCTGCAGTGCTAGAATGTAAATACCGATGTATATAGACTATACTGTAATTCATGCACGGGCGTTTTCTTTTGTATGTGCTGACGTTTTCTTTGGTATAAGCAGGTAAATACTGTCATAAATTAATTTACAGTTATAAAATTACAGGTCTTTAAGAAGGACAAAATGAAAAACACGAGAACAGCAGCAAGGAGAAATAAATAACATTCTCGGATTGGCTGCTTTCTAACCTCCTGTCTTTGAGTACAGCAGTATTTCACCATCCCAAGACTCGCTTTCTTTGTGTTCTCGCGACAGTACCAAAACATGTAGCTGAATTTATGTTAATATTTATTACAAAAATACAAAATTATATTTTCTTAATAATTTAGCACTTAAATGTAAGAAAATGTATATATTGCCACGAAAAAAACTTTCATGACATCCGGACCTCGTCCGCCCCGCCCCCTCGTCCTCGTTTATGTTTGCGCGCGGTGCTTAGCAACCCAGCACAAGGACTAGCGGGCGTGGCAGACAAGGCCTGGATGTTATGAAAGTTTAAAAAATGCAGAGGATATCTGCAGTTTCCACATTAGTGCGGGGGTTTTAACAATTATTAGTTCAATTCTCAGATTTTTTCCAAGGCAGTCCAAAGTACAAATTTTACTGATCAATGAGGGATTCAAACTCCACATAGTGAGTAACTGTAATGTTTTAAAATAAAAACTAGATGTGTCCCTTTTGTTTTTGTTTGTGTTTGTTTGAGAAAACCACTTAATGGAAAATGACATTTAAGAAACATTTGCAATGTTTTCTTGGAGGGACTCTAAAACAGATTTTAAATGGCAATAGTAAAGACAGTTTTTTATGTGTCCTAATCAATAGGGCACTCGTTCAGTCTGAGGACAGCAGTAAGATCTCAAGCCCCTTTTGCGTGTGCCTGGTTATGTGGATGGTCTTATTTTACACTTATATTTTAACGTTAAGCTTTTTCTCTGTTTACAGCACACAGTTACCCCATTGCAACCCTATCAAGAACAATGAATCCATATACCAAGGAAGTGCTTGATTATGTATCCTTTAGCCTCAGTAAGACATGAATGTAAATTAAATCTAAGTAATAAATACAAGTATTTGTGGGAGAAGTCTTTAACCATTTGACAGAAAAACGCCTCGGGAAAGATCATCATTCTGTATGATGAAGATGAGAGGATTGCCAGCCAGGCGGCCACCACCATGTGTGAGAGGGGCTTTGAAAACCTCTTCATGCTCTCTGGAGGTGAGCACTTATAGCTTATGTTTGTATGACCGATGATGTACATGTTTCCACTAATTTCATAAGGTGTAAACTTAATGTATTTTATTGGAAATGGGTACATGAACCCCAGTAAAAGTAATATCATTTTGAATGTATTCACCATCACAAGGTTTGAAGGTGATAGCCCAAAGGTTTCCAGAAGGAATGACAACAGGATCTTTTCCCATCTCCTGTATGACATCTCCAACGGGGTCTTTGGGGCGGAAATGTTCAAAGACCCACCAGATGCAGCAACCGGCAGAACAGAAATGGCGTTTTACCTCAGAAGACTTAGGCAAGATCGAGCATTATCTGGAGGAAGTGCTCATACCCAGTCAAACCAGCAGTAAGTGATTCAGTTTACACTGAGGAAGCAGGCATTTTAGAGTTTATATATTCTTTTAGGCACGGCAATCTCTCCACCAGCAGATGGTGACAAAATGTCAAATTCAATGTTGGGTTAACTTAATCACAAAAATAATACTAAATCACAATTCCACAGAATAAGATATTGCACATAATGATAATGTTTTAGCACCCGAATAAGGAAATTGCATGATATGCACATGGTAGACTATTGCACATAAAGTAGCTTCAGTTTTTTTACACAGATTTTTGTGTGAATTTGTGACAGAGAGAGAAGTACATTGGGGCACTTGAATTTAGCATATTCAATACTGAGTATCTAGTTGACACATTTGTGAAAAGGTTTTTCATTGAACACCACTTTGGGATGCTATATGTGTGTCTGGTCATCTTTCAGGTCGTCTGAGCAGCAGGATGTCCACCAGCAGCGCCCACTCAAAAGTATCCAGTGCTCGGAGTAGTCGCCAGGGCTCAGTGAGTGCCAGGTCACAAAGCAGCCGGCCCTGGAAATAGCCCCTGCCTTTATCATATTCATGCTCGTCACTGCAGCACTAATAAATCTCTGTATTTTGGTTCCACATGATTCCTGTAAAGATTAGTGATGGCCACTGGACTTTTATGCAACTGTCTCCATATACTTGCTACCCCTGTGACTCTCTCTTGATATTTTCACTGACTGCAGATCAAACTTCGAATTTGTGATATTTACATGGTCAGAAGACACGTTCAGCTTAAATGTAGGTAATTGTGTGAGTCTGTTCTTGGGAGTAGAATTCTACCGCTTCCTTATAAAATTTGCCATACTAAATAATAAGTCTTCTTAGTGAGAGTTGTAAATCAATCCATTTTCATTCAGCCTGCTTGAAACCTTAGAAAGAATTATTTGTAATTAGGTATATTACTTTCTGAAATGACTTTATGGTGCTTTATGTGATTTTCTGCACCCTAGTGCTAAGCCTACACCTCTGCCTCGATGTTATTCATTTTAAGGCTTTAAAGTTGTATGCAAATTAAGATCATGTTACAGTTTTCTTACCCCTATATTTGCCGGTCTTGGCCATGTAAATCACCAGACTAACAAACTGATACCTCATAAACAGCAGAATGGCCTTCCACTGGTGTAGGATGGAACATGGAGAGGACTCCAATTCATCTGTTACAGAAAGGTATGCCAGAGACCGAGCACAGTCACAGTAGAACCAGTAGAAGGTAGCACCCAAGAAGTCACTCAGTATTGCTGTGTGTTGCTGTGCCTGATATAGTTGTTTAACAGAGATGAAGTAACTCAAAGTGCATTTACTGTAACTCATTTAAGAAAGTGCACTGAAAGCCTGTGTTAAGTAATGGGCTTGCTGGACCAGTTGTGTGTGTGTGTGTGTGTGTGTGTGTGTCTGTGTCTGTGTCTGTGTCTTTAACAAACCTTTCTTGAATGACCAATGAAGATTATATGAATGAAAACTACCTGGTTTACTGTTTATATATTAAAATAAAGAAATATTTTCTACAGTAATTCAGTTTTATCATGTACAGGTGACAATCTTGAATATCCTGTTTCGTTGTTTGATGTTTTCTCAATAGAAGATTTAGAGTCAAGCAAGTGGAATTATTTGTCTCCAGCTCACCTTTGCTACAAAACATTTTTCTTTTGTGTCTGCATACAAGTATTGCAAAGTGTCCAATGACCGAGGTCACATCTGACCATTTTAATGTACAGTTACCCGTTATTTACTTCTTTACATTGGCAGGATAAAACAAAGTGCCCTGTACAGAAGTTTTGGCACATTTTATTTTCACATTTTAATATGTTAAATTAAAAAAGAAATTGTAGGATGAGTTTTATAGGATTTCTATATAGAAACTTTGGATGGCGAATTTCTAAACCAATCCGATGCCTGCTAAAAACAAACCTTACAGTAGGGGGCGATGGTGTGCTTGTGAACATTGTCTATGAATGTGACATAAACTACCCTGACTGAGAAGCCCCTCAAAATGCCCATCAGGAAATGTCTTGCATTTGCATATTATATTTGACAAATCTACACAACAGCTCTTACAAGGGAAAAGGCTTTTCATTGCTAATGATTCTTTGAACCTTCCTCCACCCTTTAGCTCTTATATAAGTAACTTCTTGGATCCAAGAGAATCATAGATCCCATGTATGCCAGTTAAAGTGGTCGGCTAACTTTGGAGCTCACCTTATCAGAGTGTGTTAAACCAGGGCAGACATCACTGCACCTGAGTCACCCTTACAACATTGAGCTCACATGGAGCAAGAATCAAGCTCTAAAGGCAAATACATTGCAAGTGATGACCAGTTTATCTTTCCAACCATCATACATCAAGTGTATTAACTTTATCTCAATATAAAATAGACAACTAGATAGTTTGAACAGTGTTGTCTTTATTTATTTCCTTTTTACAAGATATGATGGTTCTCTTGTGGACCCAAATGCATTGTGATTTAGCCTGATTAGATAAATGTTGTTACTGGGTTACATAAAGAAGTTGTTTTTGTTTCCTTATTAAGTGACTCCTCTGTTAACCCAAATCCGGGTTTATTAGGCGTTGTTCTTGGTGTGCTCCATGATGGCCATGAGGGCGAGCCACGTCTCCTGAGCGGTGGGGACGATCTGGTTGGCAGGCAGGATGAAACCATAGCGCCCAGTGTCTCTCAGCTCAAAAGTGTAGGAGTATTTGATGCCCTGGTCGTAGGTCCAGTCGATGGTGCCACCGCTGGCTTGATCTTAGAAATGTAATGGACAATTAATTTGATTATAAGGATAAATGCACTGTGATTCTAAAATAAAATCATCCCTGACCTTCAGGGATTTATTGCCAGGGACTTTTATTCTGGAAATGTTTTTCTGTGCAGCTTACAGTTGATAAAACGTGATGCACGTGGATTGTGTATGTTGACATTAGCACATACATATTTAAGTGTGAGCTCCCTTGTTCATGCCTAGAACCTGGATGAATCAGATCCATGTTAAGCTCAAAAGTATTTTCAGGAATTACTGAACTGTATTACACTTGTTGGCCTTCAGTTGGACATTTCAACCCACAACCATAGTTCAATACAATATTTGTCATGTTATACAGTGTTCTGTATCATATACACCTCATCCCTACTGGTTTGATAACAGTCAGGATTTTAGATTTTGAGTAACCCGTTCTCTCAATTGTAATGATGAACTGAAAGTTACTGGGGCTTCCTAGCTGTAATGTTCATCAGTACAGTTTTCCTAGTCTCCAAAAAATCTCAGTTAAGTTTACTGTGGTATCACTTTAGGTGAAGAGTAGTCGTGGTTACATTTTTTATTTTGTTTCTCACCATAACCCCATTTTATAATAACCCTCAGAACAGCTTGATTAAGCTCTAGTTTTGTGCTACTTACAAATGGTGTTGATGATGCTGCCATATTTGTAGCTAGTGCCGTACAGACTCTTCAGATCAGTGATTGCCTTTTTGGCGAGTTCATGCTGCGAAAAACGTAAGAGAAAGTGTCTTTATGTAACACAAAGCACTGGAAGCCCTGATGCTACCAAGTTTATTGCATGGAGAAGAATAGTTTTTTTTCTTACCAGCTCTGCCTGGTCCTTGCAGGGAGTTCTAGTGTAGCCGTAAGGATACAGCAACATCTGAGAGTAACTGTGGATGGACACAAAGGCCTTGAGGTTGCCATGAGACTTAACAAAGTCCACGATGGCCTTGACCTCAGGCTCTGAGTGAGCATAGGGTCCACGGTAGGTCTCAGAGCAAGGGCTGTTACTGGAACCAGCACCTGGAGATAAAATATGCTTTTCTGTTGTGGGATATTGGTTGGTGTCAGCATTCTATGTATGTATGTGTGTATCCTGTACCGCCAAAGCCAGCATCCCAGTTTCTGTTGGGGTCAACTCCAACACAAGTGGATCCAGAGTTAGGTTTCCTGGTCTTGCGCCACATGCGGTTCTGCAGACATTGAGAAAAATTATGCATTGGTCATTTGATAACTAGGTACTATAATTATATAGGTTACTGGGTGGGTTTAGGTGGTTTCTGAACAGGTTGAGGGCTCACAGAGGCGTGGGTGTACTGGAATCCATCAGGGTTGGTGACAATCTCCAGGAAAATGTCAAACTTGTCAAGGATGGCCGTAAGAGCAGGGTCACGTCCGTAATCAGTCACAATCTATGCAAGAAAACAGTTATATTTATGCTAATGCTAAATAGCATATGCATACATAAAAATAGGTTTCAGTTCTCCTCAGGATGTTGTAGAAAAACGTTTTAGCATTATTAAAGTGAACCTTTTTGCCGAACCAGGTCCCACTGGCCTGGGTGACCCATTCTCTGGAGTGGATGCCAGTGTCGATCCAGATACCAGGACGGTTAGCACCAGTGCTAAACTACGTGTGAGAGCAAACCAAAGGTAGATTAGCAAAACGAAGTCAGCAAAAAATGTGCTAAATGGTTAGTTCCACCTCATTATGAAAACCTTACCTTCAGAACATTCAGAGGACGGCCCTCGTAGCTCTGTCCGATCACAACTTTGCTAACTAAACTAGGGTTCTCCTGCACCAGCATGTCAATGAAACTGTTGATCTAAAAATTAAGAGTAAACTGGTAAGCCTTTGACCATAAATGCATGTCAGCCTACACGTAGATGTCAACAGCCTACAGTATAGTTGACATCTATACTCTTTACGTAGTGCTCATTTAATGCAATATGAGTAAGTGCCTTGCTTGAGTAATCCTGAACATTTTTAGGACTCTTACTCCTCTCGCTTGCATCACTGACATGAGCCTAACATGTCATAAAACAATAGCTGAAATAACTTGTGGTTAAAAACACATCTATCAAAGTCAAGGCACTAAAATATCGTAGTTCTAACCTCACTCAGGGTGTGGTAGGTGGCATAGTTGAAGTCATCAGTGCCTCTGGGCTGGACAGAACGAGAGTTCATCATCTCCTGCTGTTCCCCATCCAGAAGTTTCTGGTGTACAAGGAAGTGATTGTCATGCAAGCAAAAGGCATTGTCAATGCTAAACTACACTCAAACCTTTCTTTTAGATCAGTTTCCAAATGAAAGCAATGTAATAGTTTATACCTGAAGATCCTCGATCATGACATCATAGTGGATCTCATTGTACCCCAGGAAGGCCCTGACAGGCTGGAGACTGTGGAACGGAACGCGAATGTCTACAGGCAGAGACTCATCAATGGGCTCCGACCAGAAATCCAGCTGTTAACACAAGAGGACTATTTAAAAGGAAGTCAAGTGTTTCCATAGTAGAAGTCCAATTATCATTTCAATATCATTCAGTCCTACATTTGTTCAAATGTGCTTTGATATTCACAGTTTCTTCATGTCATAAAACTGTCATGTCATGTTAATCTAAACCTTTTCAGTATTTGAGGGATTAAATGCCATCTTGTTCCAGGTGGTCCATAAAACATTTCACAGCCCATCCTTTTGATGAACTGTGCTCTGTTCCTCTGGGCTCAGCATTACCTGCAGGTGCTCCAGCTCTGAAAGTTCCTTCAGCAGAACAATCTCTGCCCCATTTTTTGCAGAGATTCAAAGGACCTGGTGTCTGTCAGAACATCAGTTTTATCAGTCACAGACACTGTCAATCAAACTATTTATCAATAATCCAATCAACGTTTTCACTTATCTTGGCTCTTCAGCCTTAGTTATTCGACCACTGTATCAAAATCCTTCATTATAAGCACAATGAAAGCTTGAAATATTGAGAAAACGTTTATGGGTTTTTGAGCTTATTAAGTGAACTGGCTGAAAATGAAATGACTTAAGTGTGCGACAGCTCACCCCACAAAGTCCTCGTTGGCAAAAACGGCCACCGACAGAGCTAGCAAAACCAAAAGTCCCCTCATCTTTGCTTCCCAGAGTCGAAACATTCAAAGTGACAGCGGCCTTTTATAACTGAGCACAGTGCCTGTGTGACCTTGAGTCTACCTCATGAGACTGCTGCTTCACTTCCCACACCTTGAGTCATGTTTGCTATTATGTTTTAAAGTAAGGGTCAGATCTTTCTTATCTGTGTGACTGTATTTGTCAGGATTTAAAAAAAAGCAACTACTGATCCTAGGTCATTTTCCTCTAAATGGGGGACAGCGACTGTATCTATAACTGGAACAAGACTACTGGCAAAAGTAGTGGAATGAGAATACAGCTGCTGCATTCCCTGACTTGACCATTCATCTCAATGACTTGCACTTTATACTCAACAACTGGGTCGTGGCCACTGATGGGCCACAAAGGCTTTTGATTGGGCCGTGAGTATTGTCAGCTTTTGATTAGGCCGTGAGTATTGTCGGCTTTTAGATATGACCATGAGTATTGTTGGCTTTTGATTGGGCTGTAAGTATTGTTGAACTTGTTTGAACCGAATGGTCAACCAAGGGGCAGAGCCGACAGTGCGAGTCGGTTGATCAGAGCCTTTTGTACAGAATGAATGGGAGAGAGGTGGTGTCGAAGCGGTTATTTATCTTTAATTCAGTGATAAAAATAAGGATTTCTCCAAACAAAATGGCGTCTCTGCTTGCACTAAATGGTATTTGAAAGAGGTTTGACACAAGCATAATATAAAATCCGGTATTCCATCCTGTGTTGCTATTTGAAAATAAGTTTTCATATTTTACATCTCTGGCACATGAAACTTCTGAGACTTTGAAATGAGTCCAACCGCAAACAATAATAACTTTGTGTGATGGAATTGTGACATTTTAAGGTTGGTACTGTAAATCCCAAGATGGCCACCAAAATAGGGGTGAAAGCTAACAACAACATGCTGTGATGGATAGGTGGGCCTTAATGCTGAAAGGGTTGAGAACCATTGCACTAAATGATAAATCAAAATGTGATTACAGAGAACATCAGATATATTTAATTAAAGTGAATCAACATTGTCATCACCGTCTTGTTTTCTTATGTAAGTTTTAAATATGTTATGTTTTGAAGTGTTTAATGTAAATCTTCAATTCTATGTAAAGCGTCTTTGAGTACCTTTAAAAGAACTCTATAAATAATTATTTTTATTATGAATTATCAATAAAGATGATTGAAGTGAGTAAAAAGATGGACAGCAAATGAAGAGAAATAATACAATACCCAGTTTACTTATATATAGTAATGTGCAAATGTCTTGAGCATCCCTTCATATTTTTCTTCCAAAGAGCCAGACTGTCTTGTTTTTAATGTAATCTTGAGAAATAGTTCTCCAGGCTTCCTGAAGGACTTTAAAAGTTTTTGGCACTCATTTTACATCCAGTCCCTGAACAGCTACACCGTTTTGGCTTGTTAAGGCACACAGCGAACCACCTATGAATCAATCATGCATAACAAAGCACATCTAACTTAAGGCCTGAACCAGCTAACAAACATGTGCAGATGACTCCAGGTGATCAGTATACTGGTAGTGCTGATTGCTGAGGCACCTTGTATATTTAGGCACTTTGCAACCTGACTTTCAATATATAGTCTCCTCTCACCTTTCAGTCATGAGGTAACACACAGCCCCAGTGTTTGTCTGCGTAGTTCTCTCAGTTCCCCATATCGAGTCAGCATTTTAGTTTTTTCTTATTATAGGTTATATTTACATTTGTGACTGATTTTTGTCATCAGGTGTTTTCCAGGACATGGACTTGGTCTTAGACTAATGTGAATGGCAGCTGGTAGCCTAGTGGTTAGGGCATTTGCCCTGCGATCAGAAAGTCATGGTTTCAATTCCCAAGACCGCTAGGCACCTCTGAGGTACCCTGAGCAAGGTACCGTCCCCACACACTGCTCCCCGGGCGCTGTGTTCCTGGCTGACCCCTGCTTCACTTGGTGAATGGGTTAAATGCAGAGATGGACTTTTGTGCTGTTCACACTGTGTGCTGTGGTATGTTCATGTATGACAGAATGGTCACTTTCACAAATCATTATTTGAATGTCTTTAGTGTCTCATGAGTATCAGGGGTGATGTAACGGATGCATATGCATGAGTTTAGGAGTCTGGTATTAATGTGAAAACAAGCAGTAAACACACAGGGCAAAAACAGGGATTGAGCACTGGTTAATTCAGCAAGGCGTAACAGTACAGGGAAAGATGGGCAAGGATTACAATGTCCACAGCAGTGAGGCAATCTCAGGACCAGGGACTGGATGCACACACATCTGACTAAGGGGGCCTCACAAACCTTACAGGATTAGGGGCTGGGGGGGTGTGGGGCATGTTGGATGGGTTGCTGCGCTTGTGCAAAGTTGTCTGGGGAAAAGGGTGGCCTTGAGTTTGTGCAGAAAGTACTCAGTAGAAGGTGCACTGAAAACGGGCAGTAAACGCAGTGCGGAACGAAGGACCCTCTGCGCACTAAACGCACACCAATTTGACTTTAAGTTTTCAAGCTGAATAATGACAGCCAACAGTGAAATGCAAGCCCAAGTGGAGGCAACTGGTTAGTTTAAATGAGTAACGTTGATAAAATTATTTACGGTATAACCGGCAGATATTTTGCTGGGTTGGAGAATCGACGAGCAAATGTTAGTCCGTAACTTCTGCTAGGTGCCAAACATTAGTGTTCCATTTAGGACAGCACTTACCCACGGCAGTGTGCACTACAGAAGGAAGTGCTCAGTGCGCATTACGCACTACATATCAGTGCACTCACGTAAGTGCATGATTTCTTTATTTGAAAGAGAATCTGTGGAACTAGCTCAATTTGTCAGTTTGTGTGTTTGTGTGTATATATGAACAAGCCAGTGGGAATAAACAACAAAAATAATACCAAAAACTGCCAAGAAGTCATGAGACTAGATTTTATGTCAGTGGATGATGCAGGGCAGATTTTGGTAGCAGAAATGCATGGATAAAATCATGGTTCTCCAGGTCTGACAGTAGTATTTTCAGCTATAGTAGTGGTGACTTTCAACAAACACCTTTATGCCTGAAAAGTCTCATCTGCTCATGCAACATCCTGGACACACAAAAGAGTGCCTGCTAGTACTCGGGACAGCTGGCCGTGACTTAAGTATGTAGCTAAAGGACAAAGGTAAAGGAAAAACACGACCAATTTTGATGCACAGATGAGAACACAGCAGCTGCAAATGTAGATGATTTGCAGTTGTTGCATTGTGTTACTGATTTATTTTGTATGACTTTCCAGCATACGAGAACCAAAACAAAGTGAGTTTCTTAGTACATGATGTTTATGAAAATGTCATTGTCTCATTTTTTATGTTTTGCTTTATTTTATTAATTGGAGGTTGAATCCTCCTGAAGCTCCATCATTGAACCCCAACTGCTTGCTCTAATAGGGGTTGTTCTTGGTGTGCTCCATAATGGCCATGAGGGCCAACCAGGTTTCCTGAGCGGTGGGGATGATCTGATCGGCAGGCAGGATGAACCCATAGTTACCAGTGTCTCTTAGCTCAAAAGTGTAGGAGTACTTGATGCCTTCGTCATAGGTCCAGTCAATAGTGGTTCCACTGGCTTGATCTGAGGGACAGGATGGACAGGATGGACTGTTAACACTTTGGAGTCATTACTCTAGTGCAGAATAAAGAGTTGTTTTGTTTGCTTTTGTATACATCATTCATTCCATCGGGAATGCTCAGCTCAGATTATTCCACTGATCTACTGCAGTGGACGGTTTAGTTCAAGCATATTCTTTCATTCAGATGATTCTGGAAGTCTTAATTAACAGGATCCCATGTAAAACAAGGGTCCAAAACTGGAACTACACTCCTAGTGTTACTTCTGATTTTTGGTTAGAAACAATAGGACTGAATTTTTCAAATGTTTAATTCCATTGTGAAATTTTTCAGTATATATTAGTAGAAACTGCTTTTCCGATTGCCATCATCCATCAATAGGGGAGGATAAGTAGGAGATTTAAATTGAGTGAGACCAGTTTTGTAAGGGAAAACATCACTCTAGGTCTATCTGACTGCTCAAGCAACTGTATTATTCTACTCACAGATGGTGTCATAGATGCTGCCATATGTGTAGCTAGTACCATACAGACTCTTCAAGTCAGTGATGGCCTTCTTTGCAAGGTCGTGCTGTGAAAAGATAGCAGAAGAGTTTTCAAGATGCATTAAAATCTGATGGAGCAGAGTATAATGAAAATCTTGATTTTTTTTTCAGGTCTTACCAGCTCTGCCTGATCTTTGCAGGGAGTTTTTGTGTCGCCGTAAGGGTACAGCAACATCTGAGAGTAGCTGTGGAT
>JBBPDC010000032.1:9113837-9128926 GCA_037974485.1 Hemigrammopetersius urotaenia | reverse complement strand
TTTGGCACACTGACTTTCACTTTGTGTTGGATCATGAAAAAAAGGTTCAGGATTCTTTGTGACACAAACACTTATACAACTTACATACATTCTTAAACACACTTATACAAGTACAATGTGTGGTGAAATGAGCCCCTGAAACATCTAGGAGACTGTCCAATATAGACAATAAAGAGAAAAAATTGAATGCTAAAACTAAATAGTAAAAATATGTAGAAAATATTTATTCCAATAAACATTGTAGGTGCAAACAAACAAATTCACGTGACGTTTATCCTTCAACAGGATGATGATTCCAAGTATTCTTCAAACCTGTGCCAAAATTATATTCAGCAAAAAGTTTTGAGAGTTTTGCCTTTGCCTTCCCAGTCTCTAGATCTTTCACCCACTGATGGTTCAATGGGTGACCATGTGCGTAGTTCTGTACAAAACTATGATCTTAAACAGACTAATACTATGATATATAAATTTTTAAAAAGTCTTTAAAGAAGCATAGACAACTGTTCTTCCATACCAGAGAAAAACATTTGATTGTAAAAAGAACCACTTAAACAGTACATTTGAAGAATTGTTTTGAATAAAACTATTGTCTTTACTAAAGAACCACCGAAGAACCCCATCTGTTTAAGAACCTTTGAGGAAGGGGTGGGGGAGGGGGCTGAACTTTTGTAGATTGGCAGCCAATCGGAACAGAGTTTCTTTACATATCTATCAGTCTTAGCAAAGAGAGCCTGGTAAAACTGGTCAAACAGTGTAAAACCTGTATAGGAACTCTGTTCTGATTGTTCACTCATTTCGTGTGTTATTGATTATGCAGAAAAAGCTGAACTTGGGTCACAAAATGGGCAGCTATTCAGAACAGAGTTCCTTTACATATGTATCGTCTTATCGTGTATAGTTTGTTTAATTCTGTGAAAAGGTTGTGAGACATGGAGAGGAACATTTAGCATGTTTAAACTGAGTGACTGTGTCTTTCATACTTTGTTGTTGGTGTCTGCTGTTTACGTAATCCTGCAGAAAGAGCTGGACCTCATTAAATGCAGGGTTTTTATTGATTCAGCCAGCAGGAGGACCGTCCATGTACAGATAAGGCTGGGAAACACACCCAGTGTTTAAAGCCTCTGTATTTGACCTTGCATGAGTCACTGCTGTGTAGCATATGGAGTTCAAACAAGGACTTTTACCTTTGCTCTGATTCCAGTAGACCAGATCATGCACACTGATTTATTTTTTTGCTGGTACTGTCCTCTGGCAGTATACAGCTCTGGAAAAAAATAAAAGCCCACTGCAAAAACGTTCAGTTTCTCAGAATCGAACTGAATTTTTAAGAACTGCTGACAACATTTCTCCTAATTTCCAAGTAAAAAGATTCATCTTTAAAGCATAATTTTTAAGGAAATGACAAAACATCAAAATAAGAGAAATGATGCAGCGTTTACAGAACTTGAATAATTTAAAGAAAATAAATATCTTCTCTCCTAAACAAAATGGCAATAATTACTCTTGACGAACTTCTGGTAGTGTTTTACCATCCAACTGGTCTCAGTGTGAGAGGAGAGAGTCGATTACAGCAGTGTTTTATACTTTTCCTCATTAAATAAGATGTGATTCAGGTGATCACTAAGCAGTCCCTCATAAAGCAGAATGAGGTGCTTGTGTAGGAATTTAACAGACATTGGTATGGAATGGTTGTCACTCATAGAGATGCTGATTTAAAAATAATTGCAGTGCTCTCGTTTATTTCCAGGGCCGTTTTTGGCCGCCCATGTTCAGTCTTCACCATGAAAAGACAGAGCATTTTGTACTCTACCAGTCAAACGTTTTTCACTCACTGAGATTTTCCACATTTGCATGTTACTCATTTAATATTTACTAGAAATACACTCAATATTCTTTCCTAAAAAATAGATTTACAGTATCATCGTTTTAGTTCCTTTATTAACCAAAAAATATCATATTTTTTATTCATCACTACTCGCCTATAAAAAGCCACCAAATACAATTAGAATTAGAATGTTGATTAAAAGATGAGTGTTAGACATTTAACGAGCTATTAAGTGACAGCCAATGTGATTAAACAGTTAAGGAGAGCATTTAAAGTTAAAGGACAGTCTAGAATTTGATTCTGCATCACCACACAACCAGTTAATAGGAGTCAGACATGCAGGGTTACAGATTCTTTCATCTTGACTTATTTTTATTTATAGTTGTTCACACAACAACTTGCCAATGGTTAACAAAAATAAAAATCTGCAGTTTATGAAACAAATGGACAAATGGTAAAAACCTGCGGTGGGCAATAACTTTTGACTAGTAGTGTATATGAATAGTTACAATGGACCTGAACTTAATGGAGCTTGACTCATGTTCAAGATGGCGGTCAAATTAGATTAAAGGGGAATTCCATTTTTGAAATATATTTCTGTGTAACTCACAACTTCCATGCAAATCATTTAGAGTAGTTTGATGTGTAGTAGAAAGTTATTGAATCAGGTTTTTTTCTACTTTACAGTGGTTGTGATGGGAACCAGGGACCATTAAGTCTACGGTGCAACTTCATGTCTTCAGTGCCACTTTATTTACTCTTTAAAACCACCAGTGAACCTGCAGGTGTCTTCCGATGTTCTATATGTAACTACCATGTAAAAGTAATTCTGAAAAAAAGTCCATTTTCTTTGGGGGAGAAGTGTTTTCCTTTACTAAGTCTGGTATATCATTAACTTCTCCACCATGAATGGGTTATATTTCAGAACAAAACCTTCTCCAACCACTGTGGCATTAAATAGTTCAGACACCCTGTTCCTTAGAGTACCACAGGGAATTCTTCAGACTCAGTGAGTTTCTCTAGAATGGAGCATTTCACATGAAATCCTTCTGAATAACTTGTTTACACTTAAACATTTAATTATGCCTCCCCCAGGGCGGAGAGAGAGACACAGAGAGAGAGAGATACAGGGACTTTTGTGACACCCTCCACGCCCAGTTTGACTAAGCCACAGCTTCCTCTGTCTGATCATGCCGGAAGTCTGTAATGTAGTAGTTGACAGAAGACTGCATGAGGGACATGAAAGTCAGTGTCTCTGTGTCTTTTATACGACAAAACATCTGAATTTCAAACTAGTTGCCATATCGAACCATTTTAAAAGGTGCACACGTTGAACACATAAATGCAAATGTTATAGAAATATTTCTTTTTAAATCCGAAAAGCCTTAATCGTATGTTTTACAGCACAGAATTAAAATAAAATGTCATGATTATAATAATAAAAGTATCAAAAGTAGTCCAGAAAACCCAGATACTTGTTTGAAGGTGTCCTGGTAATACACTATATGGACAAAAATATTGGGACGCCTGACCAATTTTAATGACACCCCACTCAAATACACTGACCAATTTTAATGACACCCCACTCAAATACATTGACTCAAATACATTGGTCACTTATTCTTTGCAGCTATAACAGTTTCCACTCTTATCGGAAGGCTTTCCACAAGCTTTTGGAGTTTCTGTGGAATAATTCATTCTGCCCATTCATTCTGTAGAGTATTTATGAGGTCAGACACTGATGTTGGACAAGAAGGCCTGGCTTGCATTCTCCATCCCAGTTTGTGTCGAATGGGGTTGAGGTCAGGGCTCTGTGTGGGCTTGTTAAGTTCTTTTATCCAACCATGCGTATATGGACCTTGGAGCACAGTTATTCTGGAATAGAAAAGAGCCTTCTCCAAAGTAGCTGTGTCCACAAAGTTGGACGAATTGTCCAAAATGGCTTTGTATGATGAATCATTAAGATTGCCCTTCAGTGGGAGTAAGGACCCTTGCCCAGACTACAGGTCTGCCCCAATACTTTTGTTCACGTTGTGTGTCCGGGAACCCTTCCTCGCTTCTGATTGGTCATGTGAATCCCGTGGTGGGATTCCATTGGCTGAGAGCTGCACGCTGGAAGTCAATGGAGGAGCGAACAATGAGCTGCGAGTGGTCGGGGAGAGGGGAGGTGGGTGCGGCCAGGAACTCAGGCAGCCGGCCGTAGAACCACCACCCTCTGCCGCGACCAGCTGGGGAAGCGGGACTACACACCCTGACCTCCGTCTATTCACGCAACTTTACGGAAAACCCACTATGGAGATCGAAAAGGAGGTGAAAAAGGTGAGTTCTGCCCGTGAGGGTCCTCTAGAGTTCCTCAGGAGGGGGGAGAAGGTGACCGGCTCTGAGGAACCTCCCCAGAAAGGTGTAGATCTCTGAAGCTGAGATAAAACTGGAGCCTTGAGTTCACTCTCACTTTCGAAACTGCTGTTTATACTCAGCACAGTGTAGGCTGTTCGTTACCCTATTTCGGAATAACATGTTTATTATTGTCTTTCAGTTTATTATTATTATTATTATTAGTATTTTTACTATTGTTGCTTTGATACCTTGTTACTGTCTAAAGGTCAATTTAATTTTATTCAGCATATTAGGGTTTTCTCTCCCATGATGGTCCGAGTTTAGGATAATGATAGGGGGTCAGAGACAAAAGGCGTGTCTGACGACAATAGACAGTGGCATGATCAGGTAGTAGTGATATAAAAGGCTTTCAAACAGTGAATTTGATTATGAACTGTATTTAACTATGAAATTTGTCATTTTCTGCTCCAAGATCCGATTGTCAGCACCTGCTGGCAGTTATGTAATCTAATAGAATCAATCTAATAGACTTTTTTAGCTATGAGGAACTCTGTCATATACACTACATGGACAAAAGTATTGGGTCACACCTGTTTTTTCAGGATTTGGGCTTACTTAATATGTCAGCATACCTTTACATTTTGAACAACAACATGGTTCCAACTTGGTGGACACAGTTTGGGAAGAACCTTTTCTACCGTTTGGTGTGAAAGAACTTTACTGTCCCACACAGAGCCTTGACCTCATCCCCATCCAACAGCAGATGGTGAGCCAGGCCTGCTCATCCAACATCAGTGCCTGACCTCATAAATGAATGGGCACAAATTACCATATAGAAACTTCACAATCTTGTGGAAAGCCTTTTCCAAGAATAGTGGAAACTGTTATAGCTGCAAAGGGGGATCAACTCCATATTAAAGTCTATGGATTTGAATGCAGTATCATTAAAGTCCCCGTCAGGCGTCCCAATACTTATATGTACTTGTCATGGCCTGTCATCATTTCAGCCATTTGTACATTCACCCTCTTGTCCACTGATCCAACGAATCTACATCAGAGTTTATTAATAATAACCCCCAATAAACAGACTTTAAATCCACTACCCACTGCACCCTAAAGTAATTTGGCTTAGTTTCACCGTCCACCTGTTTCTGTGTTACTTTGCTTTGTTTCACAACTCTCTGAAACGATGCGCAGTGACGTGTTTGTGAAAAGAATGTGTGGTTTGGCCTTGTCTTGTGTTTCCCTTCGATCAGCTCCCTGACTTGCAAATAAAATGAGTCCCACTGTGTGGATTAATGGCAATTGACCCCTGTTTTATGGCCCAGCAAGCTTTATTTAGCATGTAATTCCTTACAGACTCTCTGTTTTTCTATCGGGGTGTTCGAACCGGCCTGGACATCGCCTCAGCACAGTGTAGGCTGTTCGTATATTTAAGTGGGTTTATATTTGTGGAGTGGGATGATGTCACTGGTGCTCGGCCAGACAAAATGGAAAGGCTCAAGAGGTGAAGAGGTGAAATAAACCATTTACAAAGGTTTACTCTAGGATAGTGTGATGAATTGGATTTGGACAGTGTTGTGTTGACACACTGCCATAGCACATAGTAGCACAGACAAGATGCAGAAAGCATGTGAGTCAGTAGTCAAAGAGATGCAGTACATCGTTTTAAGCTTTTTCAGACAATGTGCACGGGAGGTAGATGACGCTTTAACTCAGGAATGGTCAATAGGGCCTTGGATCCTGATATGGCTCTCCAGTCAACTTTCAGTAGAGAAGCCGAATAGATATTAAAATAGATTCAGAGCGGAGGGGGAGCACATGGACGATGTGTGACCCTCTACAGGGCTGTAATATATTGTTTGTTAGTTGTAGTCACATTATTTAGTATGTTTCTGTGTATTGTTTACTATTTTTTCTATTCTGTGATGTTTACTAATCACAGCTCCAGATGAGCTGCAGCAGAAGTCAATTATTTTAATCTGAACAGCACATGTATTATCAAACATGTCTCATTGATTATAATAAATGCAATGTACAAGATGAATGTATGGCAAAGAATGTCACAATTGCCATAGGTAGCAATACAAATGTACTATGAGTGTTTTGTCCATTTTGGGCTGTTTTGCTGTTGTATTAGGTGTGTAATTTAGTAGATCTAATTTATGGTGTAAATATTAGTTGTATGTGTAAACATCAGTGTGAAGGTCATGGCCCTAAAACCCAAGCAGGCCTGAGGAAGGCATTCAGCGAATTCCCCAGGGGGTGGGGCTGCTTGGATATTTTCATTAAGCCCCTTCTATGAACAGATGAAAAGAAGAAAAGCCTGAAAGCAGAAGCGTGTTGGAGCCCTCCAGGCTTTCCTCACATTCTCAAATACTTAGCCTTATATAGCCATCCTCCTGCTGGAGCTGTTTGGTATGAGAAGGAAGACTGATGATGTGGGGAGATTTTGAAAGTTTGCCTTGATACTTTGACAGCAGAAGTGAAAATGACTGAAATATCATGAAGCTTCATTGCAAAGTGTTATCAGCCAAGCATGTAAACTGTTCTGTCTAAGAGTCTGAGTCACTGGTGAAGACAGACACAGAGAACAAAATCAAAATAGAATAAAGGAAAATTTTTACTTAATTCATCTTCCATATAAAAGTATGTACCCTCTCCTTATCACAAACAGATTAGCCTGAATCCCCAGTGGGATTTGCTCCCCTTTCACTATTAAAACGGGCCTGAATAATGTGAAAAGCTGCTTAAAAAGGCTTTAAGGCCTGTAAGAAGCCTTTAAATGTGGATTTGTGTTTACTGATGGGTTTTTTCCTGTGCTCTGTCCACAGATTACCCTGGGCCATGAGATAGGAGCGGGGGCCGCCTGTCTGAAATGCAAGGACAAGTGTGAGGGCTTTGAGCTGCACTTCTGGAGGTTTGTCTCTTCAAATGATATTGCACTAATATCATTACCCTTCTGTGTGCTTGTGGAAACTGCTATATTTCAATCTGTGTCATTCTGAAGGAAATGCTTCACACTCTCTGACTCAGCAATGTCAGGTCACTGTCACCTTGAACTATGACATTTTGTGCCATTTAAGATGACAGCATTTTCAAACAAAAGCTGCTCTTTACATTGTGTCAACGTGGCAAAACAGGTGAATTGAAAATGGTTGAAATTTAATGGGATAAAATCTCCGTGCATCCACTTAGGGACATTTGACTGAGGCTGTTCTCCAGAACGAGTTCCAGTCATTAGTTGCAGGGACAGCCCCCCTGGAACAACTTTAAGTTAAGTGTCTTGTTCAAGGACACAATTGTAGAAGGGGGGAGGGGGGAGGGGGAGGGGGGAGAGGTGTTGGAGTTGAACCAGCAACTTTCTTGTCATCAGGTTCACAGGCTATTACCATTTACATTTATGGCATTTAACAAACGCTTTTATCCAAAGCGACTTCATTAACTACAGGGAGCAGTCTTCCTGGAGCAACTTGGGGTTAAAGGTTTTGCTCAGGAACCCAGTGGTGGTTGGATTCAAACCCATGACCTCTTGGTCCAGTGGCCAGGATCCAATCTATTAGGCCATGACTGGCATGCCAGGTGAATTGTCATTAAAATAGCATGTAAAAGTACAACTGAATGCATTTGACGGGTGGTGGTGTCCTAGTGGATAGGATCCTGGACTCTGGACCAAGAGGTCATGGGTTCGAATCTTACCTTCAGCGTACAACCACTGGGTTACTGAGCAAGAGATTCAAACCCCGCCTGCTTGTGGGAAATACAAGGACACTTTTCAAAAGCAACAGTGTGTTTTGTAGTTCTGCCACAGTTGGACAGTCTTTGCCAGTTTATTATTTTTTTAAAGAACAGTGCATTCTTTATTTGGCCAAAATCCTGTCTGCTGTTGGACTGGGTGCAGTAGGGTTGTTCATGCAGTTCTTTCCACTTGGTTGGTTTTCCTGAAGGAGTCTCTACAGGTGCTCGGGTGCCCGCTGTGCTCCTGCTCCGTTGTGGTGGTAGAACCTCACTCGGCTGTAGACGTGCGCTGTGGAGGGGGAGGTTTGGGAATTTCTGTGTCTGAGAACTCGACACACACTGCATTTGGATGGTTCGCTATTGTGAAGCATTCCTTTATCCACTCTTCACTCTGTAGAGTTTGATATATAGTGAACTGACAGACGAATGGCGGAAAGATTTACGTTCGAGAATTCAAACACTACTATGGAACCACTGACACACCATATATTCTCTAACTGAGAACGAGTCTAGACAAAGCAGCAGTCTGTTACGCTCGGCTCCAAAAAATCGCAGGAAGTGAGTTCACATTTTGTCTTGTTTCCGGAGCAGCATTGTGAATCTCCAGCTGTGTTTCCAACGACAGGGCCAACGTTAACTAATGCTTTGAAAGCTTTCACCGACATTTTAGTTTTCTAATTTTCCTGCCAGACTGAATGCTGTCATTAAAGATGTCCCTCCATCGCCTCTACCACCCAACTCAACCACTATAAGACAAGACACAGTACGTTGAAAAAAACCCTTTTTTAATAAACTGCAGTTTGAACTGTAATTAAAGCATGTGTATTTCATTGTGTTCCCCACAATTGGGGCAATCATGTCATGGAAAAAACTTGCAGAATCTGAATAGACTATCCAAACAACTGAGCACTGAATTAATTCAAAGGGTGCTGAGATCAAGCTGGGAAGTGCAGTTCTGAGGTCCATCCTGGTCAGTTTTTCCTCAAAATCTCCACATTCAGAAACAAAAATCACAGCTTTTAGAACTCCTGCATTCCTGAAATTTTGTATGCTCGTTCCTGACTCTATCCTGATGGATTTTACAGAAGGAGGTCTGTAATATGTTGATTTAGGCTAGATAATATGTTAAAATGGCCAGAGAAATGGCATAGCATTTTCTTAAAGAATAAAACAACGAAATTCCAGTAATCTGTTGTGTATACAGTAATCTGTTTTTGTGCATCCAAATATTTTTTTAGTAAGCGTCAGTAAGCGGTGTGCAAGTTTTTGTGGTATTAATAGTCTTGAAAAAATCCTTTGCCTCAGGGGTAGCCAGGCCATGGTACTAAACTGACTGTTAAAATGTTAAGATATGCAGAGTGCTGCAGCTGAATGCTTAATCAAACCTCTGGCATTGTGTTTCTGGAGCTTTACGGATTCATGTTTAGGCAGGTTTTGAAGACCAGCAGGGGTGCCAAAATATATCGCCGGAAGAAGTCTCTGACAAAGCGCAGGGTTCCACTTAGGCCTACAGTGGTGTAATAAACCAACCACTTAAAACAGCCTTTCTCGTTAATGCAGGTGATGAATATGAAGAGTGATGGGTAATATTACCTTGTACAGACTGAGATACATTTAAATATGTGTTTAATGTATTTAATGTGTTTGAGTGCTGAAACTTCCTTTTCTAACTTGCTTTCCCCTGTTGGCTGTTTCCTCATGCTGACACATGCCTAACAGACCGAGTGGCTGACGTAATATACCAGAGAAACCTCGGGTCAAGTTTTTCTGCTTCTCAGTCTGTTTAAGATGAGTTTCTCAATACAGTCATTCATGTCATGAACTATCCATTTCCTGCAGTGTAACGAGGGGTCTGTTGCATATGATTGTTTGTGTTGCAATTTCCAACCTGGTCTTGGTATCCAAGTTTGTTTTATTGTAAGAGGAGTGTGAAACTATAAAAATACAATTGCAGTTAACTGTGCCATAAATTTGGATCCCTCCACTATAACCTGATCTCCTTTGCTTTAACAGAAAGATCTGTCGAAACTGTAAGTGCGGATTAGAAGACCATGATGTGCAGCTGCAGACGGAGGAGAACCAGAAGGTGGGCCGGCTGTTTGAGGACACCAAGTACACGGGGCTTATAGCCAAGCTGAAGAAGGATGGAGTGCCCTCCTATAGAGGCAATCAGGTCACCATATCTATCTCTGCCCCAGCTATCGGTACTGCAGTGTCCGTCCCGGCAGTCGCTACTGCGGCCACAGTTGGCCCTGCCTTCACCGCGACCCCCGAGGCCCCTACTGCACCTTCAGCTCCCTCCCATTCCGCCCCTGCTGCCCACTCTGCTGCCCATTCCGCCCCTGCTGCCCACTCATCCCCTACTGCACACTCTGCTGCCCACTCCGCCCCTGCTGCCCACTCTGCCCTGACTCGTGGTGCAGCCTCCATCCCTCCTGCCTCTTCTGGCCCCACTGCACACCCCATCGCTGCCTCTGTGGCTGCCACTGTGACTCCAACTGTAGTCCCAGCCAAAACAAATGTGGTCAAAGCAGTCACCTATGAGTGGGCTCCTCCTGGGGTTAACCAGAGTTTGGTAAGTGACTCACCATTAAATCTTTATGAAGGCACATTTTATGGCTTATTTGTAAATAAAGTTATGACATGTGGTACAGTGTCCCCCCACTTTAATTCGATTCAGCAGTCACAGCTTCAGTCCATTGTGGATTTTTTCTGAGAACCGGAATAATAAGTGTTCGCGGAAATTGTTTGCAGATATCCTTCGTGTACATCACAACATTTTTCATGCCAATAAATAATTTTTGTGCTAAATTATATAGAAAAATATTTACTAATTTTGTAACATAAATGTTAACATAAATTCAGCTACATTTCCATATAAAGAGAGCACGTCTTGGGATGTGGAAATACAGCTGTGCTCAGAGGCGGAAGGTTTATAAATAGCCAATCCGAGAACATTATTTATTTCACCTTGCTGCTGATTGGCTGCTTGATTGGCCCGTTGACGCAGTTGCAGTCCTGAATTTCCCCGGAGCGTCTCGAGTGTTCTCGTGTTTTTCGTTTTGTTCTTCTTAAAGCCCTGTGTTTTGTAAATGAAATTAATTTAGAAAGAAAACAGTGCATACCAAAGAAAATACGTGTGCATGAATTATGGGGACATTTAGGGTTTACACTATAAAAATAGGACTTTTTAGGTATTTTATTTACAACATCACAGTTTTTCACTATACATGGGTGCTCTTGGAACATAACTGTACTGTACTATGGTTTACTGTACTGAAGAGTGACTGCAATATGCAACATATCCTTTAGAGGTCACTGTTTCATTCCAGAGAAATTTTCATTTGCGTCCTGGGACATTATAGTCTGCTTGTTTTTAACAGTTTAAGTAGCCCCGATTTGTGGGAGGGGTTAATTACCAAAAGCACCAAAAGTACTTGAAAATATGTTGGATAAGTTGGTCCTCGCAGTTCAGCGCCTTCAACACATGTGGGTTCGTTCACATTAGTGAGACACTAATCTTTTTCAAGACGGATATGAACCATTTTCATATGTCCTAATTTTTATGCATTTTTTCTTAAGCATTACTCTGCACTGAATATGTGCATCATTCAGCAAGATAAGATAATCCCGTTATAGCCCCACAGTTGAAAAATTTGCTTTGTTACAGCAACAACGTTACAAAGGAAGAAAGTAGAAGCAGCATAACCTATAGAATAAAAATATGCAATACAACAGTGTAATATAAAAACACTTTGTCACACATAAAACCACCATTTACTGTATTAATGCTGTTTGTATTTGTTGTAATGTAAGTGTTTTAACACTAACTTAACACCACTGCCCAACAGTAAACAGCTTTTAAGCGTAATTTTCTCAGGTGCCTAGAAGTTTTGCACAGTACTGTATGTATGTACAGAGAATAAGCAGTAGCTTGCTGATGTGTGCATATGGATCCTTTAAGGCAGAACATCCACAATAATGTAAAATATTCCTCTCCTCTCTCCTTCCCGCCCTCTGTCTCTTTCTCTGCCTCTTTCATTATTCTTCAGGCTCTGCGTTACATGGAGCTGCTCCCTCCAGAGCGTAGGCCTATTGCAGGCACTCAGGGTGCAGACTACCGTAAGAAACAGATGGCCAAGCAGCTTCCAGAGCACGACCAGGACCCGACTCTGTGCCATGAGCTCACACCAGCCGAGGTCAAACAGATGGAGCAGTACGTCCGCAAATACAAGGACGAGGCTCTGGGGATGGGAGATCTCACTATGCCGGAGGAGATGGGCACCCTGGCCGCTGGAGCAAGGGGCCCTCAGGGCCTGGGATTTGGAGCTGCTGGAGTTCCAGGGGCTGGGTCAGCACCAGGAGACAAGGCTGCTTTAGGCAAGGCTGGCATACCAGCAGGTCCAGGAGCCATAAGCAGCAGTCCTGCTGGAAATTATGTAAGTTCCTCATCCACAAGCAGCTGCAAGAAAGGATTGATTGAATGCTGTGATGATATTAGATCTGCACAAAAGCTGGAGGGAGATCTGCACAAAAGTTGGAGGGGAAATATGGCAGTACCTTATTTGCACCACCAGATGGAGCCATCTAATGGTCTATATATGATGCTCACACGTGCTGCTGTAATGTTTGCCCTCTGTTCCCAAAGAGTTCCTGATGAACTGTGTGAGTGTGGCCCAGAATGAGTCAGCCCCACTGTGGCCCATAAATGGATTGAACATTAAGTCCTTCAAGCACAGACACTCTTAAATTGCTACTCAAAGCTCAATAATAAAACTCTATCATTTGCGCTCTGGCAAGGTTGAGCTTCCTGTCTGATGTGCCAGGTAAATGAGGCAATTTGGGAACAGAAATCTTCAGCTCAAGCGAAAATCAGCCTGGTCCTGAATCAAAGTGTTTTTCTATTAGAGAGTGAAGTCAAGTTGAGTTTATTTATTTAGCCCATTATCACATACAAAGGTCATGCAACGTGCTTTACATGAATAGAATAAAAATGTTAAGGTAGTAAAAAGGAATAAAAGAATTCACTCCAGCACAAGAGTTACAATAACTAGTGCAATGTTTTAATTTTAGGGTTTGCAAAAAGAAATTATTATATAAGTAAGAGCACCATTCAAAATCAGAAAGCATTATAATACCCACCACCAGTATAATCTATTTAACTGGGTACACAAATCCTCCCTCTGCATCCCGTAGAACTGTAGCTATATCTCAGATATGATTGCTGAATCGGTCTCGATCCTTCTCTGGTTTCTCTGGCTGCTTCTTGACCCAGTTGATTGGATGGATCCTGTTTTTTTTTGCAGTCCTGCCACCACTGTCAGAAGGTTATGCAGCGGGGCGAACCGGCAGTGTACGCAGAACGCGCCGGCTACGACAAGCTGTGGCACCCGGCCTGCTTTGTCTGCTGCACCTGCAAAGAGCTGCTGGTGGACATGATCTACTTCTGGAAGAAGGGTCAGCTGTACTGCGGCCGTCACTATGGAGACAGCGAGAAGCCCCGGTGTGCAGGGTGTGACGAGGTGAGAGGGAGGAGTGTATGGAAGGGGAGGAAGATCTGAAGTGACTTCATTCAATTCATTCATTCAGAATTCATTAAATTCAGTGATATAAATCTCTCTCTCTTTATCTATCTATCTGGATGTTTTCTTTTTTGAAAATAACAATATTTGGTCTAGAAAATCAGCACACACGTGATTATCACTATTATCACCTCAAATATTTGACATTCCATATTTATAAAAGTTAGTTTTGAAGGGTTCTGGTGTATTTTGAATGCAATTTCCCCTCATTTGACAACAGTGGAAAAATCTGAAAACCCACGGTCAGATTAGACGGTTCGGAAAGTACGTTCGGACATCCTCTGCAGGAAACTTTATTTTTAACATAAAAATGCAAATATATACATTACTGTGAAACTACAATTGCACAGGCTGCTTTATATGCTGTTTGTCATATACAGCAAATAAGCAGTAGTTGTGTGTTAATTGTGTGGAGTATGGGTAGTTACTTTAGTAAATCAGCTTTTGCTTGCAGCTTCTAAACATCATCCGTATTTAACAGTATTTAAAATTTTAAATTTCAGACAATATGTAAAAATATGTGAGTAAGTGTGTGTGTGTTTGTGTGTATTTTCTAGCTCATCTTCAGTAACGAATACACTCAGGCCGAGGGGCAGAACTGGCACCTGAAGCACTTCTGCTGCTTTGACTGTGACTGTGTTCTGGCTGGAGAAATCTACGTCATGGAGAACGACAAACCTGTCTGCACACCTTGCTACATGAAGAACCATGCTGTGGTAACACACACAAACACACACTCTCTCTCACTGCCTTTTTCCTCCTCTCTTTTGCTGGAGCTTCCTTTTTTCTTTTTCAGTCCTTAGTGTTTGCCCCATCTTCAACCTGTACAGGATATTTGACTAAATTCTTGTTGTGAAAAGAGTCATTTCAGTAACAAATGGTCCCTTTCAGTGCCTGAGGGATTTATCCGGCTACAGTCAGGGGGAATTATTCCCAACATCATCTGGTTTTAGGAAACTAGAATTTGCATATGTCAACAAATAGTTGGTTGAATCTAGTCAGCATGAACTGAGTGTCACAGGCCGCTTAGAGAGCGTTCCTGCTTGATGCTCTGTTACTGTTTAAGGGCCTTCAGCTCAGATGAGGCCAACAGGCTGAGCATGTGTTGAGCTGAGCTGTTGGCTGTGGAGCAGGTGATGGGGATTAAGGAAGTGCCAGTAACATGATAATGGCATTCTAATGAGGAGAGGGAATGCAGCTAATGTGGTACTGGATAACCCCTTTCCCCCCTTGGCTCATGTCATTTGAATGTTTTGTTTGAGCATTCAGCTTAGTTTTTCTCTAGAGGTCCTGATCATTTGTATTCCATGTGTCTGCATTGGTGACAGGTGATAGGATTCAAACTTGATGACATACAGTCATTGAAGGAGTGTAAACACTATCAGAGCTAGGCAGCTATTTAATATACTTTTATGATTTCTCTGTAGTATATATATATATATATATATTTATTTATTTTTTTATTTTTTATTTTATATTTGAGTAGGAACCAATCGCACCACATTTAACACCTTTGCAGCCTCAAGTCTTTTTTTGAATATGATGCCACAAGCTTGGCACACCTATCCTTGGCCAGTTTCACCCATTCCTCTTTGCAGCACCTCTCA
>JBBPDC010000032.1:9102773-9113737 GCA_037974485.1 Hemigrammopetersius urotaenia | reverse complement strand
AGTTCATCCCAAAGGTGCTGGATGGGGTTGAGGTCAGGACTCTGTGTGGTCAGTCAAGTTCTTCCACACTGAACTCCAGCATGTCTTTATGGAGCTTGCTTTTGCACTGGGACACAGTCATGCTGGAATAGAAAAGGTTCATCCTCAAACTGGGTCCACAAAGTTGGAAGCATGGCGTGGTCTGGAATGTCTTGGTCTGCTGAAGCATTAAGATTGTCCTTCCCTGGAAATCAGGTGTGTCGCAACAGTTTGGTCCATAGAGTGTATATTAAAAAGTCTAATTCCTTTGTTAAAAGGTTCATTGAAATATGTGAGCCACCAACACACTTGAGACAGGAAACTGAAAGTTGAGTGATGAAGACAGAAAATTGCAGCTCACATTTTTTTGAGCTGCATCTTCTCACATATTTGATCCTGAGATGTTTTTCCGTTGCCCAATATACTTTCAGCAACATGTTTCTTTGTTGAGCCACTATGTCTACTGCTATTATTAAAGCAAGCCTCCCAGCAACGTCTTTTATGCCTTTTTTGAAAGCCAGAGAAAGTTCCACGCAAAACCACTTACACCTAGTTACTCAACCTTTATGAAACAGAGTGGAAAATGCAGTCAGCTGCATTTCCAGTATCTCCACCGTACAGTCCTCCACCATTGAGCAATATCCTCCATCGAATGCATACGTATGTCTATTCCGGGGAAATTATTCCACATTTTTATGTGTATGTGGCCCATAACAGGTGAGTGTAGGCCTGTGCTCCAGTTAAGCAAAAAACACGATTATTCCTAGTCATATTACATTAGTAATACAGAAAAAGTAAAGAAAGAAGCCCATTTTTTGTATCTTTAATACTGCCGGTCTCTTTCCACTCTTTTGAATTACAGAGAGAGCCATGAAACCATGGCAGTGTCGGCCATTTCAGGTCAGCTTTTTCAGTTTTTACCACATTTACCTGAATGTGGCTTTGTTCCTGCAGCCCATCTTTTTTCTCAACTTGAGTTTGATTAATTTCTGGCTGACTCCAGTTTGTTTAACATTAGTTGTTCCCTGTCATGTCTGCCAGCTGAAAAGCATGCACAGGGGCAAGGATAGATCTGGAACTGGATGTAGGCCAGCTGTCTCTTCTGAATCTGAGCAAACAGGCTGCAATTTGAAAGGAAATCTTATGTAATGTGTTTTTTTCTGTTTAATATGTGCTAGAGCAGTGGTTCCCAACCTTTTTTTCTTGAAGCCCCCCTTGCCTGTGTCCAAGACAAGCCAGGCCCCCCAACATCAACTTCTACCCGCATAAACAGAATAAAGTGATTAATTATGAACTTTCATTTGCAAAAAATAAACAGCGGTCATAGGATTTTGTTCTTATGTACACACACACATTTACATTTACATTTACGGCATTTAGCTGACAGTCTCATCCAGAGCGACGTACATCAGTGCTTAAGAAGTTCACAACTGTTTCTTACCTGAAAACCAGCTTAAATCCGAGTCAACTATTTAACCGAGATACTGCAGTCAGAGTATCTATACAACAACTGTCAAATAATAATTAGCCAATGCATAACCCAACAATACATAAGCCATAGAGAAGAACAACGTAAGTCATAGAGAAGTGGGAAGTCAAGGGAAAGGAATTTTTTATTTTTTTAAATAAATAAGTAAGCAGACACACAAGCACACACACACTTTTATGTTTCTCAGACATTGGGATTTTATGAATTTAATGAGCAATTTAATTGTGCGCACCCCCTGCAATCTTTAGCGCCCCACCTAAGGGGGCCCGGACCCCAGGTTGGTCACCACTGTGCTGGAGTATGCTTTTTCCTCCATGCTGATCTCATAATTCCATAATCAAATAATGTAATCTGGGCAAAACATTACATTTATTAAAAGTTTGAGGTGTTTCATGAAGCCAGAAGCCAGAATCTTCAGTTATTAAATAAACAGTTTTATGTGATTTCTGTGAATTAGTCTTGCATAAGTGGTCACCAAAACAGAAAACAGAAAAGTTTTCTAAAGGCCTTGCCTTTCTAAAGGCCACTAAAAAAACCTGCTAGGAATCTCAGACATGCTAGGCATACTTGCCCTACCCTTTAGTTACATATTTATCTCTACAGCTTTACAAGTTCTGCAGCGTTCACCTCTTGCAGAAGAAAACTATCTGAGCAGTTCTTCTCAGCTAAGGTTGGCGAGGTTCTCCTAAACCAGGGGTTCTCAAACTTTATATTCAAAGGTCCAAATCTAATTTCTAGATTAAGTCAAAGGTCCGGGATGACAAGTGATAAGCAAATCCTTTACTTTATTAAATTTGCTTTTGCACGGTTTTCCTTTAATTGTTTGCTTGTGAACCGAATCCACTCAGTTTTGACAGTAAAGTGTAATTGCACTGTAGTTTTATGAAAAGATCTAACAATAGCCTTGATTACCTTAATTACTTTTATGCCTTAACAAATGAAGTAGCAACGGGACCTAACACCTCCTTCTCTCATAATGACTCGGGTATTTCTCTCACTTGCGCTCGCAGGACTGTGCGTGAATGCCCCTTAGCTTTTGCAGACTTGCTAATGTAGATGCGAATGCCTGAGAAATGAAGCACCAGGATCGCTGTAAAAATCTAAAATATGTTATATTTTACAAAACTAATGACTTATTGAAACATAATCTTAATTGTATAGCATAAATACATTCCTACTATGATCTGTGGATCCAGAATGACTTGTAGGACTTTGAGAATTGCTGTCCTACAGACTTCATTCTGCTGACTTTGGGGAGACCCACATCTGTTGGGCTGCTGAATTTGGAGTGCACACTCAACATGAGGTCAAAATAAATGAGAGAATCACGCTCTCATCAAGACTCTGGGTCAATGTTTGTGGAGTGAAATGGAGGGAAGGGGAGTGCACTCCCTAAAAATAGCTTCAACAGAGCCGTTTCAGCGCGGTGGCGCGGGGGGAGAAGGGGAGCTGTGTGCTGGTCGATAGAGTGGTCTGGAGAGAAAGTGAGGGAGTGCGTAATTAAAGGCAAAGTTTAGTGCGGGGATTCCGCTCTGCTGGTGAGTCACAGAGAGCTTGTTTGTTCGACTGCTTCAGGGTCTGTTAGCAACGTGGTCACCACCCTCCGTCAGACACAGAGAGAAGAGTAAAACCTCTGTCTAACAAACAGATAAGAGAGCTTTTCAATCTCTAATTGCCTTCAGCACTGTCCATCGAGAGAATATACCGCTTTGGAGGACCCTCATTACATGGTTTCCCTTGCTAAGGAGCTAAATCAGTGGGTCTTCTTGCACAAGGGTATCCCTCATATACCACTGTAAACATGCCTGGAAAACTACAAGGTCTATGGTGGTTTCCACCGAGTTTACTTAAGATCCCACAGCCGCGCCTCCGTTCGCTAAGTGAGAATTTCATTAGTGTCAGCGAGTGCAAGAGTCTCGGCAGAGCTGAGAAACAAAGCCGTTGGGAAAATGCATTTACACATTTTCCCCCTTACTCCAAATGTAGCTGCGCAGCCAGGACTTGCTGTTGAAGTTCACCTGGAGCTGTGAGGCTAATGTGGCGAGTAACGGAAACTTAAATTACACTAATTAGAACTGTGTAAACTGCAGGATTAATCATCTGAAACCACACTGAGTTGTTAAGTTATCTCAAACAATTGTTAGGTGGCCACTGATACTGTATGACACACTCAAATTGACAAACAGACTAACCAAGGGCTTTGAGATGGCCTCCAGTTGTTGCAACTGATTAAGCACTGGCCCTGCCATTGTGAGTTTTAAAATATTCTTTAATGTCCTCATGGTGTTAGCATGGATGAAAAGGATGAAAATTAAGCACATTTACGAATTCCATGCCAAACAACAACTGACTCTTTCAACCCTGTTACTCATTTAAGCCATTGTCAACAAATAAATGTATAAATATGAAATTAACACAGTTATGGTTGAATGCGTCTTTACCTAGATTCAAACTAATTTTAAGAATAATAACCATAAAAATAGTATTCCATTTTTATGAGCTCCAATAGCTAAACGGAATCATCCATGGAATCATCAGGAAATTTCTGTTACACACACCAGATAAAACCTGGAATGTTTTTGCAAGCTTTAGATGACCTTGTTTAATCTAGAATGGCCAAAAAATGGTCACGTGTGAAGGCTAACCTTGGCATTTAAAAGCATATACAGAGACTAGCAGAAATTAGCATCGCCACAGAAGTGATTTTTACTGTAAAGAAACTGAATGGCTGATCCTATAGCCAAAGGTATATAATAAACATGGTTTATATTCTGAATAACAAAAACAGTGAGAGAGAAAAACACACAAACAGACAGAACATTCCTTTATGTGCTGTTTCTCCACCTCTTGCTAAGTATGCTAATAGTTCACATTCCATGAATGGAGTGAGATAGCAGCGTTGCCATGTGAGACTAAACGCTAACAGACAGAAGGTGGAGGCCGGGAGTCGCTGTGGTTTGGATCGTGACGCTGACACTGTCTTGGTGGTGTTTGTGGCAGATTTTTCAGGGTTGTTTTTCTCGTGTGCATGACTAAAGTGCATCTTTATTCACTGTAGCATCACAAACAGGGTTCAGCTTGTCTTTCCATCATGCTCCTTTTAAAAGAGAAAAACAGCATTTTATGAATATTCTGCAGTTGCACATGACAAGGGCTTCAAAGAACATTTTTTGAAAGAAACCTTTTATCTCAATTCCTCAGTCCAAGATGTATCATTTGGATTTGAGCCCATGTTTGAAATACCCAGCGGCAATCAAAAGGAATGACAAAATAAATGAAATGGATTATTTTTCTGGAGACATTAAACCAGTTATGGAGACTGAATTCAACCAAATACTCATTCAGCTGTTCCCGTGACCCCCAACATTTTACTTTTGAGGCTTTTGGGAGGTCTCAAGGTTCTATAAGGGATCTCAGGCCCCCAGATATCCCCAATATTCCACCCCCTGTATGGGATAGATATCCATGCTCTTCATGATTTCCAAAGTTTCGTTTTTTTGGGAAAGATACAATGTTGGATTGTCTATACTTTGTCTTCATGCACACTGCAAAATCCAGCTTGAACCAAGAAAAGAATGAGAGGAAGGGAGAGATTCACTCACCTCTCCCCTCACCCTGGAAACCATGTTTATCCATGACAGCGACTGAACTTTTCTACAAGCGAACATTACACCCAACCACCAGAAAGGAGACAAAACATTCCAACTGGTTTGCACTCTCCTGTAGTCACTATGGATCGCCTTGCTTTTATTCACATAGCAGTTATCAGTTCTCTTGTCAGAGCATAGCAACCTCTGCTACTTTTGCTATTCTCTATTGTTCTCTATTGTCTCTACTTTACATAATTATAGTGATCTCTTAGCAGCACCTGTTTGACTTTAAGCTCAAAAAGTAAGCCTTTTTTTGGGCACGCCCAGCTCTTGAAAATCTTTTTAGTACAAATTAGTTTGATTTGTAATATTTTCCCAACTAGGGTTAATCTCATGGATATGATTATTTATGGTTCTTTATTAGTGCCAGTGCTGCCTTGGAACCAAAGCACACACAGTTTATTATATGTTGTTGGGACATCAGCACTCATCAACACTGAAGCCTTCCAGAGACCACAAAAGAATTTCAATATGTGCTTATAGCAACAGTTTGAAAAATGACTCGCCCATACAATAATAAGTATTTTAATCTAATAAAATAAATGAATTGCTTGCTTAATTAGTCTTGCTTCGGCCCCAGCAAGCTGAGGTTCTTCATTTATTCTCCCTAGCATCTAGAATTAACCAATCTTTCTAAGATTTTTAATGAAAAATATTGACTATATCCTATTGCAGGGTTATGAAGGACCCATGAATGAGAGCCACTATGAATAGGAGGGAGATGTGTGTGTCAGAGCTGTGTGTGCATTGCTGATAAAAGCTAACTGAGGTATGTTGTTAAGAAATTTGTGTACAACTGTGTCAGTGTTTTATATGAAGATCACAATGAAAATTTTAGGGGCCAGTTCTTGTTAAATGTGAGTGAAATGTCTGCAGGTTATTTTCTCTTATGTGACTGAAAAGGCAAACAGTGAGAAAACCCAAATTTCAATAGAATTGTCCCTGAACAAATATTTCTTACAAGGATAAATGGGGAGACATTTTCAATACAAATCTCCCCATACGTTTGATGTGTAAGAGAGGAATGCAGAGCTTCAGTGCTGTTTGGGATGTTGGACACTCTGTCAGTTGAGATGAAAGTACTTTGCTCAGGATGCCACTAATAATAATAATGTTTCAAACCTTGACACCCAGCTTCCTCAAACAAGTCCCTTCTAATCTACAGGCCTCACCTCCCAGTATTACAGTGTGCATTTCGCTTCGGGAGTCTTTATAAAGACGACTTCCTGAGAGATGAAAAAAAAGCACATCCTTCATGAATGTCAATCAATCTGTCAGCTCACGAGCACTCCTCAGTGAACAGATGGGCACAGGAGCGTGTTTGTGTTACCTCACTGTGGTTCCACATACCTTCCTACACTGTCATTGCATGGGCACATGCCTGCTTTAAGCTTCATATTTAAGCAAAAAAAAAAAAAGATTATTTCCACTTTCCTCTGTTTGGTTTGCTGCCATGCTTCAGTTAGGATCTGAAATCATCTTCAACCATGGGTTTTAAAAAAGCAGCGCAGAAAAAGTCAGGCATGAAACCTCAACCTGTGTGATGACGATATGGCTTTGGCTCGAGAACTGAATGACTGGAGTATTTTGTTGTCAAACCCTAATGCTAGAAAAGTGACACCTCAAAGGGTCGCTCTTTTCTTCGTTTTCTTCTCCTTCATAGGCCTGACGCAGCCTACAGTTCACCCAGTGCACACGGATGCCAGCAACAATTTGAATGGCAAGATTAAGTAATGATAAAGATGCAGTAAAAACCTCTGTGGTCAACCACACTTGGCGCTGTGTAAATACAGTGAGAGTGAGGCGTTATTACAGTCTTCCGCTCTACTCAATAGCTGACCTGGAAATTCCATTAACAAGGAATGCAATATATATGCACAAACATGAATAGCAGGATAAGGAAACGTTTCCAGGACCAGTTTCTTCACATGACCTGAAACTTGGTCAGTGAATAGACCTAGTGGAAGAAGAACATTCAACATGTTTGGCTTTGTTTTTAATACATCATTCATGGCAGCACGAAAAAATGTTCTGCAAAGACATCACTGGTGATCATTAATAGACAAACTTTGGGATTTATTTTAATACATAGTTTACTACATATACTAGATGGGCAAAAGTATTAGGACCTGTTTTTCAGGCTTTGGCCAAGGACCTTTATTTCCATTGAAGGATCTTAACGCTTCAACATACCAAGACATACCAACTCTACATTAAAGTGTAAGTGTTTGAATGCAATGTCATTAAAGACCCTGCGGGTGTAATGGTCAAGTATCCCAATACTTTTGTCTAGTATGTATACAACATAAAGGAATATTTACCATTTACCATGTTAGGTAGATAGTCTTACCTCTGCAAACTACATATCTTGCCACTGAGGCAATAAATTCAAGTTCTGTATGGCACCAGCTGTAGTGGTTGTGTAGTGTAGTGGATAGCACCACTATCCCTGATGCAATAAACTGGGGTTTGATTCCTTAGCCAGACTAGCAAACCATATTTTACCAATAAGAATCTTCAGGTAAGACTCCCAAATGCTTCATTGGCCTGTTTAAACTGGTAAGTCACTTGGGGTGACAGCATCTATCAAATGCATACTACATCTTTTCAGAACTGGTTACTGTCAACATAGTGCTGGAAATTGGTGGTGGTGAAGTGCAGTTAGTGGAGATTAATGTTTTCTTTGCTTATTATCATACTGCTGGTGTGTGGAAGCATGAATCCAGAGTGTGTGGTGACTGTAGTGTATCCGTGTGCAGAGAGTCTGAGACTAATACTGACTAAGTAACTGAACTAACAAGCTACTAACAAAATACACTGACACACCCTCCCCAACTCCCCCCATTTTTCCAAAGCTAATGTTGGAACAAACACAAAAATATAAAATGCAGAATTTAAATGTAGAATTGAATTTCTACATGTTAAATACATTAGAGTTGCCCCTGCAATCAGAAGATTGTGGGTTCAAATCCCAGGACTCTGAGGTATCCCTGAGGTATCCTTGAGTAAGGTACCGTCCCCACACACTGCTCCCCGGGAGCACTTGGTGAATGGGTTAAATACAGAGAAGAATTTCACACCATTCACAAATCACAGATGGACACTTTACATTTACACTTTAAATCAGAATCAGAAAACTTTGCTTTTTTTGATCCCAGAGGAAATCGCTTATGAAACGACTGCACAGACCCTAAGAGAGACAGAGACACAGAGTGAAGAAAAACATGAAATATAAAGTCAAATACATTATGCCTGGATTAGCATATGAATAAAATATATTTGCCATTATAGCACAAGTTTAGCATTTCCCACAAATCTAAACAGCAAACTAATGCAGAAACATTTTTAAAATTTTCTGCAAATACTTAAGTGATTCAAATATCACTGAGCATCCCTGCTATGTATGCTTTCATAACAGAATGAAGAAATGAAAAATGTTCGCTGTGACGGAAAGCAATAAATCACAGGAAGAAGGTCGGCCTCGTGACGCACCAGGCCAGGAACATGTGGAGGGAACTTGGTACCCCACAAGAAGAAGAACACACCTGTACCTGTTGAGTAATATGTCAACAACGGGCTGCATGATCCAATTTGCTTAGAGTTGCCTGCCTTATCTGAGCTATGCTGGAAAATGGTTGGAGGGGCCTGTCATCTGGAGGTGATTAATTTTCCACTCAGCAGGACTGGATGACCATGTCAGAACTTCAGTATGCAAGCTTCTCCCAGGACTTGTCAGGACACTCTCCCTGTTCGAGAGAAAATCCCGTTCCTCTTCTTCCTGTTTATCAGGCACATGTTGTTTATCTCTCACTGCAGAGCAGACTCATCCAATAATGGTGCCGCAGGCTTCAGGTGTGGCGCGTTTGTGTTTACTGTATCTGCGAATAGTGATACCATCAAACCTTCAGCAACTCCATCACAGACAGAGAGGCTGGGCTCCTCCTGACAGCTTTATTATTGCATGAAGGCAACTTTCCCAGCCACGACTCACGGGGGTGACTGGTGGCCTGTGGTACGATTTAACGGATCTTTAATGGTTCTTGGCTTGGACATACAGACCTGGAGAAAAAAAGAATAAATAAATGGAAAAGCCTTTGTGTGTAGGTTCTTTAATCTCACATCTTATTTACAGAAATGGAGAGAAGCATCCACTGGTTCTTTGGCAAACCAAAAGTGTTCCCTCTGCGTTGTCATTCTTGATAATGCTTTCTCTGTATTTAACCCATTCACTAAGTGAAGCAGTGGGGAAACCTCCAGCGCAGCACCTGGGGAGCAGAATGTGTGGATGGTACCTTGCTCAAGGGTACCTCAATGGTGCCACTGGAAGTTCTGGAATTCAAACCTACAACCTTCCAATCACAGGGGTAACTCCATAACCACCAGGCCACCAGGCTGCCAAAATAGACTCCAAGCATGGACTTGAACCGGCCCTCTTCTGATTCTCTTCACTCAGGGACCAGCGCTCTACTGCTGAAGCACCAAGGGCGTTCATTATTACCCTTAACCAGAAATTCCCATAGTTCTAACCACACAGCACACACAGTATCTGCAGTTTATAAGTCTCCCTGTTCCTTCAGAAACCAGTGATGAAGAAACTGTATCTGGGAGCTTTTATTCAATTTTCCTACTGTGGTGGCCTTTCATGCCAAAGAGCCCCCATTTGGGCAGGAACAAGTATTTTTGGCAGAGAGCAAGAAATGTGAATATCCTGCAACCACAGGCCCTGAAGCCGCCTCATTTATCTGTCACGTCACAGAAAGTGAAAATGTTCCAGAAATGTTCCCTCTTCATGTCAGTAAAGATCAACTGAGTGTATAGAGCTTCTTTTCACGACCCCATTCCTGGCCTAAGGGTTGAAAGAGGGACAGGCGTAAAACCATGTCACTGTGCAGGTGAAGAGTTCTACAGACAGTGTGGCTTCTCTTAACAAGGTTTACGTGTTGTGTTGGGTCCGGAAGTCACAGCTGGTGGGGACTTCACTGATACCGTTGTTTTCGTCTTCATCAGGCAAGAGGAAGCCTGTTGCTGCATTCCACTCTCTCGGATCAATCCGGCGGGGAATACAGAGCGCCTAGGGACCGTCAACCTTGGGCTGATTCATTAAACATAAGAACATAAGAATGAAGACGAGACGAACACACTACTCAATAATCTATAGTGCGTAGAGACAACAGAGCTAGTCTGGGAGAAACCTTTCAGACATTTTGCAGGTTGGATACTTGTCCCACACACTATGGGCCACAGAACACGGAGGGCCATTTTTACACATAGGCCAAAGATTTTGCTTTGCTTATCAGTTCCACACATGTTGTCAATGTTGGAACAAAGCCCAATATGTACCTCTGTAACTACATGTTTCACGTTGTGCTTATTGTCTCTTTGTGCCTTTGCAGTCATAACATAACTCTGGGAGTTTTCTGAGTCTGACTGTGGCGACATAACATCATGAACACACCAACAGAAAGGGTCTAAATTTTAAAAGTCATTTCTACTTTAAAGTCTCAGTGAAATTATCTTCTGTTCAGACCTTTATATTTTAGGCCTGTTGGGTGTCCCTCGATCCTTCAACTGCAAATAAGCTGCCTATATTAGGGCTGCACAATATATCGCAAATTTACCGTCATCGCGATATCAACATGCGCAATATAAATATTGTGAAAAAATATTAGAGGTGGGCATAGATTCAATTTTTAATCTAGATTAATCTCATTGTAATCTTGAGATGAATCTAGATGAATCTAGAATAAAATGCCCCCCCCCCAAATGATCCCAATGCCTGTTTTTATTGTGTAAACCATAAATATGCC
>JBBPDC010000032.1:9090063-9100508 GCA_037974485.1 Hemigrammopetersius urotaenia | reverse complement strand
GACAATATAGGGCATAATTATTTCCTTTAATGTGGACACAAGCGGAAGCGTCTGTCGTTGCTAAGCAACTATCAGCCAGTTAACGGCGATATTTTTTTAATCGCGCGATAAGTATCCCAGCACTAGTAAAGAGCCTTTATATCATGTAAAAGATACAGATTTCCGATCTTGTTTACACTTGTAATGTTTATTAGAATATATTTGATCCATATATTTTTAGAATATAGTTTTTAATTGAATTTATTGTAACTGTATGTAACTGCACAGTCTCAAGGAGGTTTCATGGCACATTCCACTACAGGAACTTGTATAACTGTGACAAAGAATCTTAATGTGGTTCTTCTATGGCACTGCTCTTAACAGTACCTTCGTTTTAGTACTGCACTGCAGAGTGTGCTTGCTGTGTTCAGTAATGGTGTTTCTGTGTCGTGTGCAGGGTGGTGATGCCGCTGGTGCATAGCTTCATGATGGCTCTGCCCTCCATCCAGGTGATCTGGGCCAGTCTGATGGACACATTTGTGGGACCTTTCTTCCACAGCGTCAGCAGGATCCTGTCTTCCATCAATGTCAAGACTGTGCAAAACTGAAACCAGTATTCTTCAAACACCTTGAAGAAATATTCCAGCGTTTTTTTCAACCCAACCTTATAAGACAAAAAAAGACACTAAACACACTTATAACACCAGGCAACAAAAATTTGTTTCATTGCATTTCGTAGTGTTTCTTATACAATCTCGGCGCTGATTTCGGGGGTAACATTTATTTTCATGTAGCTTCAAGGGTTTCGTAAGAAACGTCGTTTTTAGAAAAACTAATCTTGGCGGCTCGGCTAATGGTCTTTTGTTTTACTTAGAACTTTTTGCATGTCACTATGTTGTTTATTTGTTGTACATGTAGATAAGAGGGTTGCCAGCACACACATCAGCGAGACTAATATGAAAATGATAATAGTATTACAACAACCTTATAATGAAAAATATACATGAGATTTCGTTTATCTCTAGAGCCATTGAAGGGAGGAAAGAAACAATGTGATTTTCTGAATTAGCAAAACTTGACTAAGAAACACCCGAGATTGCAATGAAACAAACATTTCCTAGAAATGTGTTACCCAGTGTAATGGAAGTCAATATGAATGGGCTTCACAGTGTGAAGATGCAGCAGATTGATGAGGTCAAAAAAATGCTAGAATGTCCCTTTAAGGCTTGCTACTTGTGGACCAATCCCTCTAGCTGGACAGATGTTTTCTGACATGCTTTCGCCTACTTGAGTGCTTGAGCTTGGATATGACCCCAGACCTTATCGATCATGCCAGACCCCTGTTGTAGCACCCTGTTTGAACTGTAGTCTGGGATTACTCTCCAGTAGGATGGCTGCATGTCGTGTTTGGAACTAAATTTCCATATTGACTCTATGCATTCCATTGTCCAGCCGCCCAAAGCTGATATCTTCTATTGGTTTTGCAATACAATGTATATTTAATATATGTGTGTAATTAAGCTTTTTTTTTTACTGTATATAAGAACTTACATTCAAGAGAACTGCTTGAGATCATTGTTACTGTTCATAACAGACTGTATAGTAGTGCAGACGTGTTAAGGTGCAGGCTTTTGCATTCTTTTCCAGGCTTTATGTTTGGCCAAAGAAGATATAATGCTACTGCATAGTGTATGCATAATATACACTAATCAGAGATTAAACTGGCGCAGGCTACGTCCCATTGGATAGTGGTGCTTATTGTGTTGACTAAATTAATATTTATACCCATAATTAGCACAAGAACATAACACGATTTGCTATGATGATGTTTTGTTGTTTCACACCTGCGTTTTGTAATGAGTAATATATTCCTGCAGTCTTGCAAAGCTGCATTTGAAGTGCTGCCAGCTCTCTTCTCTCTCTCTCTTTTTTTTTTGGTAGCCTCTGAGAAAATGGAAGGCTTGTTTGTGCAATGGAACACTGCAGCGTTCAGGTGTTCTTTTTTTCTCTCTCTCTCCTCCCTGTTGAATGATGTAATGTAGCAAAAATCCTGAGCGCAACAGAGCTCATTAAAGAAAGGCCTGAGAGATCAGGGCCAAAAGCCTCTCACTTCACCAAATAAAGGATCATTTCTGAACTGTTTACTCTTGTTTTTTTTTCTCCTCCCTCTTTCCTTCCCAATCCCTCTCCCTCTCTCTCTTTCTCCCTGAGCTTCCAACACCACCCCGTCCCCCAACACCAACACCCCCGCCCCACCTCCACTACCGCTGTGACTGATGGAAAGAGGAGAATAAATAAGGCCAAACATAAATCACATCAGTCTTCGTTTTGCTGTGGGCACCATACCTTTCAGATATTTGCTGAAGTTTGGGACACGGCAAAAGCTCTCGCTGTAAACCCCCAGGGCAGCTTGCAGCATGAGAACGGAGATACTCATCAAGTAAAGCGCTCCACGCAGACGCTGTAGAACCGGCTTAGGGTTCTTCATGTGCTACTTAAACAGAATATTATGCAACAGAAAGGTGTTTTTGTGTTCTCCTAAAGAGGAGTGTCAGTAAAGGCAGTTGTGATCAGAGTTCCTGTGGCTGCAGAATCATCAGGACTGGGCAACAGTAACGGCTCATTTGAATGTATGCAGAGTAAAGAGGCACTCATGTGTACTGTGTAAATTCATCAGGTGGTGATTTTACTATCTTTCTCTCCTTGATATCGACTCTGTGAGAAAGAGTACACACACTCTCTCTCTCCTCCCAGCCCTGTCTTTTTGCATGCCTTTGCATACTGGTTCACCTAAGCCCTACAAATCAAGTCAGTCTCTCTCTGGGGTGTGTCTCAAAAGAATAAAAGAGGAGATATGGAAAGTGGAGCTAGTGAAAAACAACAGAATGAATAGGTGAACACAAAGATAATAATAATAACAATAATAATGACAATAATAAAAAACTACAGCAGTAACAATTCTAACAATAACAATTATAAGAAAAACAACTGCAACTACAACAGTAATAATAACAGAAGCAAAACAACTGTGTTAACAATAATAGGCTAATAATAATGAATGATGAACAGTTGTAAAACAATGTGAAACCTACACGGAGCGTATTAAATGAATTATGCCACGCATGTCAATCCAGTCTATTATATCACAGCCGACGTTTTGGAACTGTTATTTATTTGTACTATTTTATGCGTGGAGAGGAAGCCCTGTAAACGATGAAGGAGGCAAAACGGGCATTTAGTCGTGCAGAACTGAGACTGAAAGTGAGGTTTGCTGAGAGGCTCCTTCAGCAGCTACAGAGAGCAGTTTATGTCTCTCGCTGGGGGGGTCTCGTCAGTGTCTCCAGCAGGGTGGACTAATGGTGGGGTAGGGTTTCCTTCATCACAGAGGACACTTGTCCTCACAGGGAACCCAGAAACGGGGCTGTAGAGCTTTAGAGGGTGTAATGGAGTAATGGAGTGAAGGAGAAAGAGAGAGAGAGAGAGAGAGAGAGAGAGAGAGACTGTGCGTAATTACTACTGTCAGCGCGCGCACGTGTGTGTGTGTGTGTGTGTGTGTGTGTGTGTGTGTGCGTGCGTGCGTGCGTGTGTGTGTGCGTGTGTGTATGTGTGAGAGAGAGAGGACTCCCAGTCCCAACGCCTCCCACAGCGCTTCCTCTGGAAAGTCATTGTGGTGCCTCCACGCGCGCGCGCTCCTCTGCCTGGTCCTCAGACAGCATGACCGGACTGAAGGACGAGGACACTGAGGTGAGACCGATCTGCTCTGCTCTCTTCTTCTGCACTCCCTGCCCTGTTCACTTCTCCTCCACTCTCCCTCAGAAAGTTCTACTCTTTTTCCAGCCGAGACCCAGAACTGGACGCTTTCAGACCCTCTCTCTCTGTGTCTTATCGAATCACTCCACCTCTCCTCCACATCCCTCAGCTCAGAAGGGGAATGTTGTCTGTTTGCCCACTTCTGTCCACTTTCTTCTCCTTTTTTTCTTCTCTTTTTTGGTGATTAGAGTTCAGGTGAAATACTAGGGTTTATCTTTCCTGTCTTATCGAAACACCTCCACCTCCTCCCTAGAATAATATGCCCATAATGAATGGTGGGTGGTGGGGGGACTATGGTTGGCACGTCCTTTAAGCCAGCGTTATCTCTTTTGGCGTCTCGTGAACATTTTATTCTCCCTCTCTCTGTGTGTGCGTGTGTGTGTGTGTGTGTGTGTGTGTGTGTGTGTGTGTGTGTGTGTGTGTGTGAAGCACTATTACAGCCTGGCCCCTTTAATTTTTCATGCATTACATGTGTGTTTATGAAATAGACCCCCCCAACCACCCACACGCTCCAGTCCAGAAGGGCACCCATGCAGTGTGCAGCCCCAGCACTCTGCACTGTCCCGGCATGCAGAGGCTGCAGGTAGCTGCTGTGCCAGGGTGTGTGCTGGGGCCCCCTTGTGGCAGGACAGGGGCCTCTGCTCGGGGAGGGGTGTGGTGCTGCTCCACTTCAATCCATTTAAAACCATCCCATGCCAGGGTAACGTGCTGAGTCTCTCTTCGCTCTCCTTTCTCACTGGAAACTCTGGTGTGTGTGCGTATGTGTGTGTGTGGGTGTGTGTGTGTGTTTTTTCTTCTGGTGGCCCCCACAGGAGTACGTTCACTCGCCGTTCATCAGGAAACAGGGGAACATTTACAAACCCAACAACAAAAGCATGGATAACGACAGCATCAACGAGAAGACCATGCAAGACGTCCACACCAAGGAGATAGACCTGGTCAACCGGGACCCGAAACATTTGAACGATCATGTAGTCAAGGTAAGACTTTTTCCTTCTGCTTCAGAGGGTCTAGGAGACCTGTCACTTGCAGGGCTCTTCTCAAAGTCAAATATCTGGTCATTCTCAGTAGAGAAGGTTAGAATAAAATAAGTTGCATAGGCCTTTTTGCTGTTTTGTTGCTTACCATAAAGAACTACCATAAAGAAGCAAAGGGGCTAAAGTTAAAGCTGTTGGGCAGCACCAGTCGTGCCCTCTGGCTGTGGGAACGGTTGGCACCAGGAGCTGAAGCTGTGGTGTGAGATGTTTTCGGGCAGTGATAGGAGCCTGTGAGTGCAGAATGTAGGGGAGAAGACCCATCTAATGCTCCGCAGCAGGAGCTCCGTCCTGCCTTTCACTGAGCTGCTGTGACCCCCCCCCCTCGGTCCGGTGATGAGCTGTCAGAATGCAGCTCGCCATTCAACAGCTTTCGGCTCCACATTGGAACAGAGGAAATATTTTGAGCTTCCTGTTTTTGAGCAAAGTTTGTGCTCCCAACATTCTTGACAGAATTTTTCCAGGGCGTGAGAGCGCTCTGAGAGGGGATCCGGCTGAATGAATCCTCACGGATGTTAAAATTGTTAATTTGAACCCGTGTTTGTTAAAGGAGTGTCTGTATTCTACTGAATGTGAAGAGGCTCATTTTGTCCTGTTGCTAGGGAGTGGCCAGCTGTCTCTGGGGGTGACCTCTGAGTTGATGATCCAGAAGAAAAGCTTAGATCAGGGATCCCCCTGTCTCTACATATCACTCTATCTCTTTTCCCTTTCTCTCATTCTCTCTCTCTCGCTCTCTCTCTCTCTCTCTCTCACTCTCTCGCCCTCGCTCCCTCTCTCTTCTGCCAGCATGACTCTGAGTCACTCTCTCCCAAAAATGGAACAGAAAACTTTCTTATGATTTTGTCCACTGATTGAACACACAAGGCACATTAGACAAGCCTCTTTTTCCATCCCTCTCTGGCCTGGGAATGGAGTGAATGGAGGCAGAGACATGTGCATATCATTTTGTGGTCTTGCGTATGGGAATTCCCATCTACATTTCCACCAAAACACACACACACACACACACACACACACACACACACACACACGCATGTACACACATAGGGTGTTCCTCAAGGCAGGCATTTGGCCCTTATTCCTGTGGCAGTAGAGCTGAATCCTCTGTCCACATCAGAGCTCCACTGCTGCTGAAAACCATGAGCAACGTTCTCTTGGAATAGAACATTTTCCCCTCGTAAAGAGCATTCTTTTAATAGCACGCCGGAGCAGGATTCCTCCAGAGAATCCAGCAAGTGCGGAGCCACCAGACGGATTCAGATGAGGCATTTGTGTTGACTTAATCAATTTGTTATGCAACAAGTTCACAAAAGTAGACTGAGAAACATTATAATGCACTGAATATACTGTACATCACTTACGCATTAATATGTTACATCTACACATTTCAGTTTGTGTGCTTTTGGCAGTAACTGTCAATGTACATTCAGCCCATTGCTTTTCCCAGTGTGGTTTAGAGGTTCCATAAGGGTAATGTTAGATATGTGTGGAGTTTTGAACTGCCCCACTAAATCTTTTCAAAGGTTGCATCATGAACTGGAATAGTATTCCTGTTGCTAGATTTGGCTGCACTGGATTGGCTACACTTGTCTGAGAAATATTTCAGATCATCTGTTGCATAGAAGAGTATAGTTATAAAGATTATTAGTTGGGAACTGGACACTGGAACCACTGAAAGAGGGTATTGAAGAAAAGCTACTTGAATGTTAGTTAGTCGTTCAGTTATTGCAGCTATGCAGCTCACTGAGCTCTATAGTTCTCCAGTAATGGAAACTATGCATCTAGCTAGTCAGGATATACTGCAGGGCAATGAAAGCTGGAGGACAGTGTTCAGAAACCATATTGTTTCCATTTGCTGAACTGAGTCAGTTCAGCCGCAGCGGTTTACAGTGATTGCAAGTGTTGTCATCTTTCACTTTGTCTCTGTTCTACTTTTGAGGCACATTTTACTCAAGGCATTTGGACGGTCAGTTTTCCAAACAGCAGCTGGACCCCGTTCAGAGAGTTTCTGTGGGTAGTCTCAAATGCCAGTGTGGAAAACTTGAGTTTCGAACCCTCATGTTACATATCGAGCGCTATGAGTTTAATGAGAATGTTTTTTCCTTTGCCGTTTGGTTGCTTTAAGTGATCTGCGAGGCCAGAAAGCTCTCTAAACACACAGTTGAGCAAATAGCAACTTAATCATGTCTCTCCAGAATCTGAAGGCCAGTGAGTGTGTGTATTTTTCCGCTTAGAAACATGTGCTGCACCTTCACAGCAGTTTTTATCCATGTGTGAAAGCACGTGCACTGAAATGCGGACAGGCTGTGAGGTGGCGCTCCCTGCGGGATGATTTAAAGCTCACCTCTTGCTCTTGGCTTGCCCTTGCTGGATAGTACGCAGAGCCTTTCTCTAAATGTTAGTTCTCGGTGTCAGGTGCATGCTGAACCGGCGTGTGATTTATGAAGGACAGTGCGAGAGATAATGCCATGTGCGTGAGTCAGGATGTAATAATCTCCCGGGGCCACTGCCTCGTGTAAAGAACTGTCTCCAAGGAATGTGGAGCGCACTGGAAATACCCTGCACTGGGGTGTGGAGTTGATACAGGGGTATTATTTTTCCAAACCGTCCTGCTCTACTTTGCACAATCTTGTTCAGACTCTTAAAATACATGAACTGTTAATCAAAATTACTGATGGTGGAAGAGGAATATCACTCTGAAACAATGACTTACCCTAAGGGTTGGCCCACACTTTAGCTCCTCACCCATATAACTACTTACATTTTAGATTTATAATAGTTATTGATTATATACTAGTAGGATAATAAGCCTTAAAATCTATAACTAAATAAAAAACAATTATTAATAAAGAATAAACAGCATAGAGGTTTCGGGGGATAAATTTACGCCATAAAAGTAAAATGTACTCGTAATGTGATCAAATATCATATAAACAATGTTTTTTTGTGTATTTTAGTCACTGCTTAATACATTATTATCAATAATATGCATGCATATGTATCACTCTGTTGTATAGTGCATCAGTGAAATTCTGTGTTAAATATCATTTTGCAATAAAAAAATTGGTGGAAGGTGGAAGATGTATTTTATATATACTGTAAATATTTTTGTATGGAATGACAAGTATTTTATTAACCTATAGTTAACCAACCATGGTAGGATTGCCAGGCCTGGTGTCTGTTGGGTGGCTTGGTGGTTAGGGTGAACAGAAGGTTGTGGGTTCAAATCCAAGTTTTGCCATTGTTACGCTTGAGTAAAGTACCGGCCCCACACACTGCTGCCGGCTGCCCGCTGCTTCACAGGTGAATTGGTTGAAAGACAAATAATTTCACATTTTCACGATGTGGTGTGTCCATGAGCGACAGAAATGGCCTCTTTATTGATCTGATGCTTCAAAGACGATCTGTGGTCTTAACCCGTGTCTTTATCTCCCCTCAGGTGGACTTTGAGGACGTGATTGCGGAGCCGCCGGGCACCTACAGCTTTGATGGCGTGTGGAAGGCCAGTTACACTACCTTCACAGTCACCAAGTACTGGTTCTACCGGCTGCTGACAGCACTGGTGGGCATCCCGCTGGCGCTGATCTGGGGCATTTTCTTTGCCATCCTCTCCTTCCTGCACATCTGGGCGGTGGTGCCATGCGTGAAGAGCTACCTGATCGAGATCCACTGCATCGGTCAGGTCTACTCCATCTGCGTGCACACGTTCTGCGACCCACTCTACGAGGCCATGAGCAAGTGCTTGAGCAACATCCGCGTCACCACCACCAAGGTGGTGTAGGAGCCGAGAAAGCAAAAGAGGAAAGGGGCGGGGTTATGGGCGGGGGCAGGACGGAAACTCGGAAGGAGGGGAATAAAGAGATAAACACACAAAAAAGAAAAAGAAAAAATGACCTTCATGTTGAAGAGGTTCATATGAGGAGAGTAGAGACATGGTGGGCGGAGTTTACTTTACTGTGTCCCTATGGTGCCTCGTCTCGGTCTCACTGTCCAAAATTTTTGTCTCCCTCCAGCTTAGCGTTGGTAAAGGATCTATGAAATGTTATTAGAGATATTCATGTTACTCTTGTTCTTTTTTTTTGTAATTTAGCACTAAAGGAGCACCGTATCAGCCTGTCTTGTTTTATTCCGCTTGCTGGGGCAAGGCTGTGAATCTCTTGAGTTATTTTTGCCTCTCTTTATTCATTCATATTTTTGATTCTTTCATTTATTCAAACAATAGTTTCATATTAGAGTCTAAACTTTGTGGTCAATGTTTTATCCTTGTGGATCCCTCCTGTTATGTCACTCAGTTTTTAGGAAATGTTTTGTGATTGTTTGTTTTTTGGGATAAACTGATAAAGTGGGCGTGTTCCTGCTGATTTCGAGACTGCCCATGACACTGCATGCTGCCATTGTTGTACCATGGTCCAAACACAAGGCAGAGGGGGGGTGACCTCCGTGACCCTGCCGAAAAGAATGTCGACTCGGCATAAGCGAACAAAAGAGACTGTACCTGGCTTCGGGTCACACGCACCTCTTTAACCAGTCGGCAGCTTTTTTGTGTTGTGTTGAGTGACGTGGAGAGTGAAGAACATTTTACACTTAAACTCCTCGCAAGTCGTCACTTGGACTCTGCTGCTTTAGCATGAGCTCACTTAAGATAAAGACCAACCGAGGCCTTTCAGCTTCAGCCTGACTGATCCTTAGCTTCAAGACATCCTAGTCCTAGACACCAGCTTTTCCCGACGCTCTCTGAAGATGAAGTACTTTTTTATCCTGCCTTTTCTTTCGTAACTTTTTGTAAATCAGCCAAGGTGCATTGTGATGTCATTTGTTGTTTGTGTGTGTGTGTGTGTGTGTGTGTGTGTGTGTGTGTTTGTCTGTGCAGAAAAGCTGAATTAAGTGCCTGAAGATAAGAAATATATATAAATAGGTTCATTCTGCTTCTGTATTCGTTCACTGTCGGACTCACACACTGGCAAAGACTGGCAACGAACCAAAGTCTCGGGCCCCGGAGACTGCTGCTAGAACGGGGCACCTTCGTTTAATACTGTCATCCAGCTCACTCCGGCTCCATCACCTTTCTGTCTACCTGCTGTCTGTGAAGATGGTAAAGCGATATGCGCTTGAGCCTCTCAGCAATGAGAGGGGCTGTTTTTTGTTTTTTGATTTTTTTTTTTTACATGAAATTCTTCTCCTCTGCTTGTACTGTACACATCACGCTGTGCACATTAAAAATATGAAAACTTGTATTGTTTTTCTTGTATTTTATTCTGTCTGTCTGTGATGGACTGGCAACCTGTACAGGGTGGTTCACCACCTTTCACCCTGTGAGTGATGGCTCCCGCACCCTGGTAATAGATAAGCAGTTCAGATAATGGATAGATGAATGGATAAATGGATGGAAAGATGAGTGAATGGGCGAAAGTATAGATGAATGAATGGATGCATGAATAGATCAGTGAATGGATAGATGAAAGTACAAATGGATAGATAAATGGATGGATGGACGAATGGATCAGTGAATGGATGGATGAAAGTGGATGGATGGATGGATGGATGAATGAATGGATCAGTGAATGGATGGATGGATGGATGGATGGATGAAAATGTGAATGGATGAATGGATGGATGGATGGA
>JBBPDC010000032.1:9066742-9089963 GCA_037974485.1 Hemigrammopetersius urotaenia | reverse complement strand
TGGATGGATGGATGGATGAATGGATCAGTGAATGAGTGGATGAAAGTGTGGATGGATGGATGGATGGATGGATGGATGAATGGATGGATGGATGGATGGATGGATGGATGAATGGATCAGTGAATGAGTGGATGAAAGTGTGGATGGATGGATGGATGGATGGATGGATAGATTAATGAATAGATGGATGAATGGATCAGTGAATGGATGGATGGATGGATAGAAATCTGATTGGATGGATAGATGGATGGATGGATATATGGATGGATGAATGAATAGTCTATTATATGCAGCAGTGCTGTGATCAGCTGTGGCGGTTTCCGGCCGGCTCACCAGGCACTGAGTCATCTTTTCCCCCCGGCTTGGGCTGCCCACCAGGACCCGTGATCTATGAAATTGTATTACATTACTGGATAATGGGTTTATAACTTTTTTTGCATTTCTCACAAAAAGAACACCATACTAGACTTATGTTTCAGTCCTGATTCTTCAGCTATATTTATGGAAAAGGAGCCATATTCTTTACATATGTCCTTTGAATAAATATTTTATCATTATAAATTATGAGTATGAGTCTTCCTAATGTTTAGTCCAGCTTTCCTTGAGGTGCACAGAAAGGCCTTGGTGCTACAGCATCTTTTCCCAGGCTTAGGGCTGTGCCAGCTAACCTGGCTTCGTAAACATCAGCTCCGCAGTGTTTAAAGAGTGGACAGTTTAATAGAAATAAACAGTTAAGCTCAGGTTCTCTTAAACGTAGACCTCATTTATTAGCCCACTGTTTATCCATTCTCCAAATTCCAAATCTGAGCTTATGCATGGGCAGCAATGTGGCCCGACTTTGGCGTTTGCAAAAATTCGGGCCAGCGTAATTATTCCTCTTTAAGACTTTAAGGGTATATTTCTTCGTGTCAGAGTGTAACACATTTTAAAAATAATCCGTTGTTAGACATGCAAAGGTCAAATAAAAAGCCTTAAGAGATCTCCAGCTTAAGCCTTTCATGCTGCAGTTGTGTTATATGCTGCTCTGGTGAAAGTGGGATTATCTTTGAAATAACTCATGGTTGTTTGAGTTTTTATGTCATTTGTATTTCTATTATATTTCTATTATAATTTGAAGAGCCAGCGGATATATATATATATATTGACACTCAATACACACCAGTTTGAAAAATGACTTCTAAACAATGATGCTCCAGTTCCAATATTTGCACTTTGTTCAGTTGCGTTGTCTAATGGCTCCCCCTGCTTGTTGCCAGTTATGTATGAAAAATGATATACAGCATGCACTACGAAACACAATGTACTTAAAATGTGTTTAACCCTGCCTTACTTTACCCCTGAAAATACACCAAACCCCTTAATTTGAATTAAGTGACCATTCGTCTGAGATCTGATCCCTTAATTTTAGTTTAATAGTGGATTTAAGGCCTGAGTGTGAAACCCCTTAATCTGAAACATAAGGCATTAATTCAGGAGGTTCTGTTATTTAAGAGGCAAATTTGAAAAAGGGGGAAATTCAGTAGTTTTACACCTTAATCAGCTTTAATCTGTACACTGGCAAATACTCTTGATGAACTTTTAGTAGTGGTAGTTTTACCATCCAACTGGTCTGAGAGGAGAGTGTCGATTACAGCAGTGTTTTATACTTTTCCTCATTAAATAAGATGTGATTCAGGTGATCACTAAGCAGTCCCTCATAAAGCAGAATTTAACAGACACTGGACTGGAATGACTGTCACTCATAGAGATGGTGATTTACAAATAAATTGCAGTGCTCTCTTGTGTGTGTCCAGAGCTGTATACTAAGTACTACTGGTCATACGTTTTTGCACACACTGACAATTTCCATATTTGCATGTTACTCACTTAATATTTACTAAATATACCCTCTGATACTCGTTGCTAACAAATGTACAGTATTTATTAACTAGAAAATGTCATTGTTTCATAACTAATGACCTGTAAAAACACAACTAATATAATATTAATTATAATTATAACAAGATGGATCACCAGACAAGTGTTAGATATATAACAAGCTATTGAGAGACAGGCAGTGGGATGAACCAGTGAGATGAAGGACAGTCTAGAATTTGACCAGTTACTAGTTCATAAACAAATATTAGGTCAGTGTGCTCTACAGAAATAACGTAACTGAAAAAAATAAAGAACACATAAAAGAAAATTAAAATACTAGAATGACAGACATTCGCCGTTACCCCTTCTTTCCATCTTATAAATTAATTTTGTTTTATTTTTTATTACGTTTATGAAATAAGTGGATCAGAGGTAGAAATCTGTAGTATTTACTAGTATATACAGTACTGTGCAAAAGTCTTAGACCCCTGTGCAAATTGTCTGAAGTCATTCATATCAGCAGTGGGCTTCTTTCTGCAGCAAAAACAGCTGAATATTAGAATAAATGCAAACAAACAAGCAGTAAAAAGTACCAAGATTTCTTTCTTCTAAAATGTAGTGGATATCCTGTGAGCTGGTCAGAAGAACACAGGTTTGGATCCAGGCTTCTGCTCAGTGCCTCCAGTCATTGGGTGAATTAATAAAATTCCATAATCAACACCTCATTTAATCTACTGCAGTAAAAGAGCCAAACCAGGGATTTGATGGAGCTGCAAGTAAAACTGGGCTTCCATGAGGAAAGAGGTCTGGAAATGGTTGAGCAAACACTTTGCCATAAATAAAAAATGTACTGTATTAATGTTGTTTGTATGTGTTGTAATTTAAGTGTTTTAACACTAACTGAACACCACTGCCCAGCAGGAAACAGCTTTTAAGCAGCATTTTCTCAGGTGCCTAAGACTTTTGCACAGTACTGTATGTATGCACTTTACTCTAGTATGGACCACTTACTTCAGCCCTCTGTACAAACATTACCTGAATTAAAAATACAGCATGTAATTTGCCATTTAATTCTTTATTGGTAGGTCCTTAGCAAGCTGGTGCTCTAAGGTAGGCCAGGAGCTGAGGTATATCATGACGTTATTTTAGCTACTAATGAATCATTAGAAAAAGAGTGTAAACAGTGTGATTAGGGGCCAGTAGAGACATTAGAGAGGCCTCCTTGTGCTGTGGGCCCCAGAGTGAATGTACCACCTGTACTGCCAATAGTTGTGCCACTGTCTCCACATTTAACTCACCTGCACAGAGAGTGGAACACCCACCTGCAGCTGGCACACACACACACACACACACACACACACACACACACACACACACACACACACAAACACACACACACACACACACACTTAAAAACGGTAATCATGTATCATAAAGAGAGTTTCAGATTTGAGATGGGGTAAAGCAATCCACATCCTTTGTATAATGGTGAGTCCTGGAGTAATTCATGACCCTGATCTGTTACATCTGTTTTCATATGTTGTTGTCATATTCAACAGATTGTTTAATAAGTCACACAAACAAAGCACACACTGAGACTTTCTTCATTTGCACATTACTCATTTCATATGTACCAGAAATACATTCAATTTTCTTTGCTAACAAATACATTTACAGTTCACCATATGAGTACCTTTGTTATGCAGAAAATGTTTTAATCTTCACTACAGACATACAAAACGCCACTTAATAGAACCATAATTGTAATGTGGATCACCAGACAACTGTTATTTCATGAGCTACTAAGTCAGTGGTCCCCAACCTTTATTTCGTTTATTTAATATCAGAAACTGTTTTCACGGCCCCGCCTTTAAGGAGTGGCAAATAAATATACGTATATTATACAAATAAATGATACGCATAAAAATGGGGATATTTTAAAAATATACTAATGGGGTATCTTTAAAATACAATAATAAACATAAATCCAATGTGTACTCGCAGCTTTATTAACAGCATTTTCATAACAACGAGCCAACAACATAACACGGGTAACATCCACGTTTTTTTCCTGTGCAGCCCGCTGACCGGTACCACATGGCCCGGGGGTTGGGGACCACTGTACTAAGTGATGGAAAAATTAAAGGACAGTCTACTAGTTGATTCTGCATAACCACTCAGCCAGTTGTTAGACATGCACTGTGACACATTCCATGGGTGCCTGAACCATTATGTCGTCGTCGTCGTCGTCGTCGTCCCCCCCCCATTTTCAAAATTATTAGTTTTGTCCCGCAACTATTTGTGTCCTGGACAAAAGCCAAGACGCTCCATCCCTACCAACCACAACCCCCAAAACAGGGAAATAGGTGCGGTGTAGATACACCATGTACTCGCCACCCCACACAACCCCACCCACACCACCCCGAGAGGAGGGCGATGCGTCCACCGCACATTAAAAATTCTTCCATAAGAAAACTTGTTTAATTTGACATATTTTCATTTATAGTTTATAGTCACTCTATGCAACTTTCTGGTGCTTAACAATTATAAACACCTGCGGTTTATGAAGCAAATGGATAAAAAGTGCAGGTAGTGCAGACCTTCCTGAAATACTCATTCAAAGAAAAGGCCCTCGTGCACAAAGCTGATGTGAGTCAGACTTGCATTTACACCAGTAAACATTACTGGCCTCTACTGGCGAAATATTGCAACTGCAGCAAATAAAGATGAGTATAAAGAGGCTGGCTAATAAGAACTTTATCCTCATCACAATATTAAGCATTGATCTCCATCTGTATGGTTGAATGAGAGAAGCCTTGCAGTTCAGGTGACCTGTTGTCATCATTTCTCACTGGCCTCAGGCTTCACAAAAGCTGTTTATCTCCTTTCAAACAAAAACTCACCTTTTCTATAGTATAAAACTTTCTTGATAGAATAACAGATAGTCTTTACTTTGACATGGACATGAAATAAAGCAAAAAAGACATTTTTCATGTAAAATGAGGAGTGAAACAATTCCATCATCTTCATGTCTCCTGGAATCAGTGAAGTGAAGGAACAAGGTTTTGTGAGGCTCCTGGGCCTTTAAAGATGCCCACACTTCAACTATAAAGCATAAGTAGAATAAAATAAGACCCAAAATGCAAGATGAAACAATACATCACGCTTCTGTTTATGTCCAGAGTATCAACATTTCTTTTTATCTGCTTTAAAATGACATAATATAATAATTTTAACAAAAAGTATCCTTGATCATGTACTATATCCGACTATGTACATAATACCTATGCTTACAAAGACAAAGTCTTGATGCAGATTCAGAAGTAGTCCTATGCACATCAAAGGGTTTGAGATTTAAATCTGCAGTGGGTTGGAATGTTTGAACTGCCTTGGGCCTTGTGGTGTGGCCCCCAGACCAGAGCCCCCTGGGCACTGGCCCCACCGCTGTGGTCAGTAATCCATCCCTGGTCACATGCTGATGGGTGGTGGACTGTGCTTCCACAGTGCTTCCTCAGTGAATGTGAATACATGGGTTTTCTTATGTTTTGTAAGGATAGGATGTCTGAAACACTGGCCAGGGGAGCGATACGTATCACAGGCTGAGGTCTGGGACCTGTGACGACATGGTTTTTAAGAGTCACCTGTTCTGGTTCACTTTACCACCAGGTGTTCACCTCTTCCCACTAGTCAAACTGAATCACTCTTACCATGGAAACAAAGTACAAAAACAACATGTTCATCGTCATCTTCAGCTGGCAGGAAAATCGTAATAAAAGGAAACACCTTTGAAATGCAAGTTTACTCTGTTTTGGACCTGCCATTGTAGTGCTACATGTGTGTGTGTGTGTGTGTGTGTGTGTATGTGTGTGTGTACGCTGTTTTCTCTCTGTCTAGACCTAATGTCCTGCACATTGTGCTGTTTTCCTTTGGCTGCTGGGGTTAAGGTTCGATGTGAGTGTAGACAGGGTTTAGTACACAGGTCGATAGGAAAGTCCCCATAAAGACAGTAATATAGACATGCTTGAGTGTGTGTGTGTGGGGGGGGGGGAGTTGTGAGAGAGAGAGAGAGAGAGAGAGAGAGAGAGAGGGAGAGTGCGCACTGAATTGTTTTAGATGTTTGTTTTCAAAAGGTTTCAGAAGAATGAGCAATACTGAGGAGGTTTTAGCGCTTGAAAGCTTTCATAAACATTTTCCCTCGGAGAAAAGTAAAAATACCTCCCAGGTTGTTTCAAGATTGAAAAATAAGATTGAAAACATAAGAAGTTATCTGAATGTTTAAACTGCTGCTATTTATGGATAAAAGGCTTCCCTATGAGAGCCTCTTCCATTTCAGCACTACAAATCCTTATTTTGACAAATATGAATGCGCCCAATATAGAATCTTCTGAAAATGATTTAAACATGACAATTTTCCGCCTCTTTTTATCCTCATGAATGACATATTCTGCTTTTGTGACTTTGCCTTTACAAGTGTTACATGTTAATAACCCGTGTTCTGATTGGTTACCATGTATAGCCCCTCATTCAAAACATAGTCCAGACTGAAACACTCCTTAAAGCTTCAGCAAGAGCGGGCGCTGCTAAACGGCCAAAGGCTATTTGGGCATATGTGTTTAAAAATGTTGCTTTTTTTGTCATCATAAAACAATCAATTCAAAATGGACTTCTTTTGGGGTTGAATATCCATATGTATGGTCTTTATGGACTTGGTGATTGGTATATTTTGAATCGTACATGCTACATTAACCATTTTATTTTTAAAAGTGAGAAAGTTGTGGTATGGGCCCTTTAACACTAATGTTATTTTAGCCTAAATACCTAACTATAACACTATCACTAAAAGTATTGCTCATTCTTCTAAAGTAATTAATGTCACACTGGGTCCCCTGATGAGTTCAAAAAAAGTTCTTTTTGAGCCATTGTCGATATCTTATCACCTTTAAAATAATGGCATTCAAATGGCGTTAAGGATAAGCTGAGAAATCACGTGATAAGTTTACTGAGACGGAAAGTTTATAGAGTGACCCTTATCAGAACACCAGGATTGTTCTAGATGTTTTTAGGAATCTGATTCTAATACAAGTACAATGCATTTAAAGGACATTATAGTTTTAACTGAATCTTAATCAACCATTGACTATAATTTTATATCTTTATTAATATGATTACATGCAGGGTTGGCCTGCATGTCAGTCACTAATCCAATGCAATGGGATGAACAGCATTATTGACTGGCAACTCACTGATGGACAGTGGCGGTAAGTAAGTGCACCTCCTTGATTGAAGTGCAGCAGGCCTATAATGAGCCAGCCATCAATCAGGCTTTACAGTAGCGGAAAGGCCTGGTCAGCAGTTAACCTGGAATGTATCGACCTAAAGGTGATAAAGAAACCCAGTGAATAAGTAAGGCCCCCCTAGAGGAACTGTTCTGATTCAGTTGCATCAGTTGCCATGAGTTTAGAATAGCTTCAGTTTACTGACTCACTTTGAGTGTATGGCACTAGGAGCACCGCTAGGTGTCACTGAAGGGGTGGGTGAGGTTGGAGGTGACTTGGAGCTGATTGTGAGCAGCAGCAGGGTGTTAAAACTTCTGTAAAGTTTAGAGAGGGATCAGGACAAAGCGGCATTAATAGTAACTATGCATATATTTGTGAAGGCTGAGTTGGTTACAAGGAAACGTGTCTGAAAGTGCAGGGCAGAAACAGGTGGTGTGGAGAGTGTGAGTGTGTAAACATATTTGTCAAGTGTGTCATGACTCCTGAATTCCACACACACACAGACACACATAGAGACACACACACAGGGTTTGGTGATTACTGGGTGGCAAAGTGAGGCTGGCCACAGCAGTGACCTTTTCCTGACTGCTTTCTGAGGGCAGCAGTCAGAGTTACCATGGGCGCCGGAACCATCACAGCAGGGGGGGACATGTCCCCCCAACTCTACAAAATCATTAGATTCGACCCCCCTTCTTTTTGTTTCCTGGACACCGGCCGAGACCATGCATGCGCACCACTGAGAGAGACTATGCTTCCGTCGCCTGAGTGCTCAGCTTCACTCACAGCCAGGCTTTGTCAGCACTGGAATACAGACTTATTGTCCAGCACAGTCAGATACACTTTATTAAGGCAAATGAGTTATAACAAAGAGATCATGAACCACACAGTGGCGGCTCTGTGTGCATGACCAAGTGAAACCACATACTTATCCATGCTATCAGTTAGATTTTATTGGTTTAGTACTGGACTGTTTCGCTCATTTGTGGACGAGTTTCCGCTGGCCAGTGAGAACAGGGCACTTTGAAGGACCTTCACTTAGGTATTTTCTAACCTAAAGACCAATGATGGTGCTAAACAATTGCAGACTATAATAACTCATGGTGTGATAGCAGTACATAAAAAAATGTGGTAAAAAAAAATGGTTCATGATCCATTTTCACAAAATGCTGGTTATTGGCAATTGCATTCAAGCATTAAATTCCAAACTAATGTCAGAGTATTAAGAAGCAGTCTTAACATTCATTGTCAAGTTTCATCATAATTTTTTGTCTTTTTCTGATTATTATAATAATCAGATTATATAAGCACAGTTATTATTATTATTATTATTATTATTATTATTATTATTATTATTATTATTGGTAGTAGTAGTAGTAGTAGTAGTAGTAGTAGTAGTAGTAGTGGTGGTGGAAGTGGTAGTAATAATAGTAGCATCACCATCATCACAATCAACATCATCATCATCATCATTAGTAGTAGTAGTAATAATAATACTATCATTATAATCACCACAACTCCAGACTTCCTTCTATACACCAATTGTGCAATACGTAATATTTAAATGGTATTGAAAAAAAGTACACTGTTCAATATCATTACTCTCATTGTCCAACATCCACTACTCACTGTACATGGTCCTCATTACTGTGTAATACTTAAACAATGTGCAGTAATCCACACTGGATATCCCACTGTACATAAAACCATATTTAGTTTGTTTTTGTTTTTCCATATGTATATAACTTTTTGCAACTGTTTGCACTGTTTTGCACATTTACATTTACATTTACGGCATTTATCAGAGGCTTTTATCCAAGGCGACTTCCATTTCCTAACTACAGGGGACAGTCTCCCTGGAGCAACTTGGGGTTGAAGTTCTTGCTCAATAAGCGATATTCTATTCTATTCTATCTTCATCATTATTACTGGGTAGTAATGAAGTTGTAACGGTTTATTGAAGCATCCAGAAGAGAAGAGCACCATCATCCAATCAGCAGCTCCGCTATTCCGCGGCTTAATGACGTTACCGGCCGCACACGCACACACACACACACACACTGTGCCTTCACCTGGAGCATCTGTATGTGTGTGTGTGTGTGTGTGAGAGAGAGAGAGAGAGAGAGAGAGAGAGAGAACAGCAGCCTGAGGGAGCGGAGAGAACACATCAGCGTGGAAAAGTGTTGAAACCCCGGAGAGAGGGTCTCACACAGCTCTCCACGACCACCTGGACACAGAACAGACCACTGGAGCTCGTGGCAGGAAAGTTAGAGAGAGTGGAAGAGAGACAAACAGAGAGAGAGAGAGAGAGAGAGAGAGAGAGAGAGAGACAAACACAGACAGAGAGAGGGAGAAAGAGAGAGAGAAGGAGAGAGGGTGAGAGAAGGGAGAGAGAGACATACACAGAGAAGGAGAGAGGGAGCAGCAAGAGGCTGGAAGATGTGATCGGAGTTTGGAACAACGTCGCGTTTCTGTCCTACAGGTAAGTTAAAGCCATTTATCCTAGATAAAGTTTACTTTTATACACAACGACTTTGTTTCCTCCACGTGTTTTTAGAAACGTGTTTTTCCATACAGGTAATCAGAATAACATTTTGAATATTTTGTAAATTGTTGCAATATATTTTATAGTGTATTTTTATATCACACTGCTGTGTGTGTGTGTGTGTGTGTGTGTGTGTTGTATAGCTTTTCTTCAACTGGTTATGTTGTTCTAGTCTTATTTTTGTTCATTCATTTGTTTCTCAGTGAAGTAAAGCCTGTGTGGATATATTGTGCTGTTTGAGTGTTATTCTTTTCAGAGAACATGTTCTCTGAATATCTCAGGTGGGTTTCAGACCTCCGTTGGTTCTGTAGCAAGGAGCTCATTTTTTGCTAGCATTTTCCTGCTGCTAAGTTTTCCTCTGGTGGTTTTATGACTCATACCTCTCTGACACTGGTGCGTTTTGGCAGCTCTCAGGTTGTTGAAGAGGTGAACCTTAATGTCAGATTCCGGTGTTGTTTGTGATCTTTCAGTGTTACGGACATCCATTCCTTTAGACAGGACACTCTTGTTAGCTGCCTAGAGCACCTGTGCATAAAGTGTTTTCAATGCACAGTATATGGACAAAAATATTGGGTCACACCTGTTTTTCAGAATCTGAGCTAGACACCACTTCCAGTGAAGAGCAATATTAACGCTTCAGGATAATGAGATCAGCAACCCCATCACTAAGAAACCTAACCCCTTAATTCCCTAAATTAAGGAAATTTAAGGGGGGTAAAATACACAAGTCTGATTGAGGGGTAAAACTACTGCATTTTCCCCTTACTTTTTCAAATTTGGCCCTTAAATAATATAACCTCCTGAATTAATTCCTCGTGTTTAAAATTAAGGGGTTTAAAACTCATGACTTAAATCAACTTTTAAGGTCAAATTAAGGGGTTGGTTCAAAAATTAATGGCCACTTAATTCAAATGAAGGGGATGGTGCATTTTCAAGGGTAAGTCAGGGTTGGGTTAAGAACATTTTAAGTACATTGTGTTTCGTAGTGCATCCAGCATCTTTGGGATGAAAAAGTGGTGGCTGTTATAGCTGCAAAACGGGACCAGCTCCACATCTATGTATTTGGATGCAATGTAATTAAAGTCTCTGTTGATGTAATGAACAGACGTCCCAATATTTTTGTCCAGATGCTGTAGCTTGTAATTAAAAGATTGTATGCATATTGTATGTTGGTCAGTGGCACAAATAAAGAAGGCAAATGGCACAAATAAAGAAGTAATTAACTGTATGGTGAATCCTAAATAACACAAATGCAGTTTGTCCAGGAGCTTTCAAGTCTACATACCTCAGATAAGGACACTCAGGTGGGAGTATCAGCATCTGATCTGATGCCCTCCCTCTCTCTCTCTCTCTCTCTCTCTCTCTCTCCCCTTCACAGCAACCTCCTAAATGAAAAGTGTTTAAGCACACCAACAATAAATCACTTCTCCAGCGTCTGCAGCCTACCCGCCTTAATTGAGTTTATCAACCACTCCCTTGAGGACGCTGTCTAAACTTAGACTTGTCACTGCTGTGCTTTGAGAGGAAGCTGCTGCTGTAGTGATTCATATCCACTGTTACAGAACCACAGAAATGCTGTTTAGACATTTGAATTTCGCCCTTTTTGTTACTAGCGGTTGCCTACGTACTTTGTGGTAAATTGCTGGTCAGGGTTTTTTTTGTTATAAAACCCCACAACTTGGAATAGCATCTAGTGATCTCATTCCCATTATGGTGTAGGGAGGTATTTACCCGTGTCATTTAACCAGGACCGTTCATCTCAATCACCAGCCCCAGAAGATTTTGTGTGCCTCCCCTAATTTTCTAATGGGCTTCTGTACTCACCAGTATATAAGATGTGACTTGTAGCCTAGCTTTAATTATGCATTGTCTTTGTCTGAGGGGGTTATGGATCATGCATGAGTTGGTATTGCACATTCTGATTACTGTTTAATGTGCTATGTTTGTTTCTGTGTTCTAGAGAAACAAAATGAGAGCGATCCGCTCTGTCGCCTTTTGGATTCTCATCTTTCTACAGATGTTGTGGTGGGGCATCGATGGTCAGTGTAAGGAACCAAAAGAAATGCCAAAGCTCAATCTTTCTGTGACATACAGCCTCCCCCACTTTGTGTCTGACGCATCTGTCCAGAATCTACTGGTTTACAATGGAAGTGTCTACGTAGGTGCTACCAACAATCTGTATGCTTTGTCCGGAGACCTCAAGAAGATGTTTGAGTATGAAACTGGGCCTGTCCATGAGGGTCCAGGATGCAGGACTTGTGAGGGCTGTAGAGACAAACCAGCCAACGCTAACAACACCAACTTGGCTCTGGTGATGGAGGACTTCTATGACCCAGAGCTCTTCAGTTGTGGCACAGTGGGAAATGGTGTCTGTAAACGTCACATGCTGGAAGATGGTCAACAAGACATTGATAAAGTAAACTGCATGGGCTTGCAAAACAGAGACGGCAGTGAATATATTGCCGGCCCTGCAGGAACCCAGATCGTTAACATAGTGGTTGGCAGTGTTGTTAGGTTCTTTGTTGCCAATTCAGAGCCTCTCGACCCCTCTCCAGGTTCTTCTCCACGTCTTCACCACACAATCTCAGTGAGGAAGATGTGGGAGACCCAGGACCGCTTCGAGTTTGTCTCCAAGCAGTCCTACATGGACCTGGCGCCTGGGCTGCGTGGAAATTACCCCCTGAATTATGTCTATTCCTTCCAGAGTGGCCCGTATGTTTACTTTCTCACCGTGCAGCGAGAAAGCAGCAGCTCCAAGGCCTTCCACACTCGAATTGTGAGGATGTGCTCCTTCGACCTGGAGCTTCTGCACTACGTGGAGATGCCCTTTGAATGTATCTACTCAGAGAAGGGGAGGAGAAGGCGCTCCACCCAGATGGTCTTCAATGTCCTTCAGGCAGCTCATGTAGCCAAAGCTGGCAGGGACCTGGCCAAAGAGATGGGCCTGAAGGAAAACGATGACGTTCTTTTCGCTGCCTTTGCACGCAGCAAGCCTGACTCTCCTGAACCCCTGGCCAGCTCCACAGTGTGTGTGATCTCTGTCCCCGAAATAAACAAATTCTTCAAGGACTTCATGCAGCAAGGCCACACAAAGCCACTGTACCACTTATCTAGTGCCGAACTGAAGCCTTACAATCAGGTAAGTTCTGTGTGATTATCAATTTAATGAAACTAACATTGCCATGAAGAGAACTGCTTGAAGTGAAATACGTGATAAGATCAAGGTTATGGTTTAAACCAAACTAACAGTGTTGAATTAAACAGTGTTTACTGGAGATTAGCTTAAATGGAAGTCATGTATATCTGGCTCTACAGTCACTGACCTGCAGTTATTAAAGAGATATTGCTTCATATTGCATTAGTTTATCCAAGTAATTTATTTTTTCTGCATTATTTGATGTTGTATGTTACTGTATGTTGTATAACAAAAAGCAAGTTTTAGTTTTTTGGTGGATGTCAGTATATATATATATATATATATATAAACTTTTAATGTTTAATGATTTTCAAGATTTAGCAAATTTTCTGTGTTACTAAATTGTTAAGATGTCAGCAAAGTCATAGAAAGTGTTTTTGATGTCAAAAGAATTTACCACACTGCATCATTACATCCCTAATATTCCATAAGAAGCTGATCTGTGAAACTGTCACTGCTCCTTGGCTTCATCCTCCTTCTCTCCCAAGGCGATAAATCACTAAGCTGCCTGTCTTTCTCTCATCCATCAGCATGGATTGGATCAATCAGTAAATCATGGCAATCAATAATGACATGAATTTAACAACCGAGGAGTTCGGGCTGTTGCTTAACATCGCAGAAAAGAGTTACAAGAGTTGACTACCATGAACATATTTTACCGTGATCTGCGTGGCGACCCACAAATGTTAATGGCCTTTAATGAGCATGCAGAGATATTCAGCCTGGGCCTCGTAATGGCATGGCATGGGTAGCTAAAGCTCTGTGAACTATGATGATTGTTGACAGAGAAACATGGCTCAGGCAGCCTGGTGGAAAATCGGGCCTGGTGGAGACGAGAGTCTCGCCAGACCCCTCATCAGCTTAGGGTATTAACCCGTTTCCCATCAAGGCACTTATCGCCGCCTCTTCACTCTGCCATGTTATCACCATGTTATTATAAACACAGCGATAAATTATTATTTTGTGCACTGCATCAGTGGGCAGCAGACAACGGTGCATTGGGAGCAGTATGTCGGTACCTCAGTGGTCCCACTGGTAACACTGGTAATTAAACCCACAACCTTCTGATCACAAGGGCAACTCCATAACCACCAGACCACCAGCTGCCCCATCATTCATGTTTCGACTTAATGTTGGTTGAATAGTGTACAGGAGTCCAACCGAAGTGTTGGGGGTATTGGCCTGGTGAGTAGGATACTTGCCTCTGGACCAAGAGGTCATGGGTTCAGATCCTACTGTCAGGAAACCACTGCTGGGTTCCTGAGCAAGACCCTTAACCCTTAAGCTGCCGTCTGTAGTTAGGGAATGGAAGTCCTTTGGATAAAAGTGACTGATAAATGGTTAAAAACAACATGTAGAAGGTAGAAGCAGGTAGAAACTCCTTTTCACCTAAAGTTTAAAAAATCACTCGTGGCTTCAAACTAAGGTATGCATGCTCTTATCCCTGAACCATCTTGAATCATAATGACCATTGTTCAGACCTGTAAATCTGTCGCAGCTATCTTATCTGAATCTCTGTGCAAGCCAGGATCTCAAACACCCCAACAGGTGTCCTTTGTAATTGACAGTTTTAACAGCTCATGTGGCCCCTGAGTGAAGTAGTTTCCTTTTTCCACTAACTGTACAACGGCCTTCTGCTCTCTCGTCTGTTTTCAGTGCCCTCGCACTTCATCTGTCCAAACTTACAAAGTGTTTTCAATTCATCACGCCAGAAAACCCACTCGGCCACCTCAAATATTATTGTTCTGCCTATCCCCTGCTCCAAACATTGTCATCCGCTCAGTATCAGCACAGATTTGATCAGTTTTCATTACATGGATGTACCAAGGCCAAAATAGCTTTTAATGTCACTAGATGAGAACTCTACGCAGAGGCTACGTTTATAGGAATCTTTACTTTACTAAACTTTACTATAGTTTTAATGCTTTGAGGTATCAAGATATTAAGAAGTGCAATCTAAGACAAAAAATCAGGTACACTCATATCTTTCACTGTTGTGTTTAAAAAGGCTTCAGTTCCTGCCTTTCAGTAAAACCTTGTTTTTATGGGATAGACAGGTTCTTGGTGCCATCAGTTAGATTTATAACCATGTCATGTCCAGTAACATATTTTACACGGGCCTCTTACTTATCACTCCTTATCAGAGGAAAATACACAAGGCCGTTTCTGGATCCATATTTGATGCAAAAGAGTCTACACTTTTAGAGATTCCACCGTGTTTTTGGCTTTTATTGTGGGTTGTAGGAACAGAGGTTGTTTAAACACAACACACTAGTTCAAAGAAAAGATTAGTTTTTACATTCTGTTATCAAATGCTGTTATATTTGAAAGCTTATTTTAGCTCTATGCTAACTCTTCTGCATGAGAACATTTTAATTAATTGAATTATTTTGGCTTTACAGAGGGATCTGTTAGGGATCCATAAAGAACCATTTCAAAGGTACACAACCTTTATTGATGGAAGGGATGTGAAGAACCACTGTCAGCTTTTTAAACACTTTTTTGGTGGCTGTTCGTTTTTACAGATTTCTGGGGAGCTTTTTTACTTCACTTCCATGGATGCAGAACCCTCTGGATAGCACTGTAAATACATTTCCAGCATCCTTAAGAGACTTCTAGCCATTAATGAGAAGGACAGCCTTTTAAAAGTATTGATCCCTCGGCCTGCCTTTGCTCAGCAATATCCGTTATTAACATGGACAGACATGTACATGTATACAAGTCCTATCTGCTTGGTAATTGAGGCATACTGGGCTGTCTTAAAAACTGGAACCTCACCAACAAGCTTGGGGTCTTTACTTAAGGGGGCTGCACTTGAGACTAAAAATAACAAACAGCTACATTTGAAGTCAAAATTATCATCTAATTAGGATTGATTAGCGAAACAACTGGCAAATGCTGATTGCTTTTAAATTAAATCTGAAGCCTGATTGATTACGCTGCGTAATATAATTCCAACGGAGCGAGTTTTGATCGACGGCCGTTTTAATTGTAACAGCACTTATGGCTAAGCGAGCATGATTTTAGACAGCGAGTTTAAACGCTTAATGAAACAATGCTTCAAGAATATCGATTTGAAGTTGCTTCGTGGAAAAATCACTCCTGTGTCATATTTGTTGGTTATTTTTATACAGATTTTGTAACCACATTGTAACCGCACTCCATAGTTTGGAATGTCTAACACTTAATTTTATGCTACTCAGCCCTTTTTTTTTTTAAAGATTATTTAAGGACAGGGAGTAATTGGCTGTACATTGTGACCGTCACGTATTACTGCCAGCAAGCTGCAGCCTGTAGGGATGTGTGCTGCTTGGTCATGTTTGCACAAAGTGGCGAAACCGAGTATCATTCGTAGGTCAGGGCTCAGCTGTGGAAGGTTTCCCGCTATCTGTGCAGAAAGAAAGCCGTAGTGAAAGAAAACATACCTGTCGTGTCCTGCCTGCCTCTTTTTCCTCTCAGTGAATCTCTGATAAGATGCACACATGGCTGAGTTCGAGAGAGTGAGCTCAGACGCACGTGCTATGGTGTAAAGAGGGCCGCATTGAAATTATATGGTTGAGACAGGTAAGTCATCTTGAATTACAGTTTTCAAATACTTGGGCTATCTCTCTCACATGCACACACACACACACATACACACACACACGGTCCAACTGCTCTGAGTGGGGAAGCAGGTGGATGTATGCAGCTGCATGTTTTCTCACAGCGTCAGGCCCTGTGGTGTTGGCAGCTCTGCCCTGGCAGACACCCCTGCGTGACTCTGGACCATAACAGGAGCAGGAGGAGAGTGGGCAGCTGGAGCCCAGGTGTGGGACGCTCCCCTTTTAGCCAGACAGCACCTGTGGGACGGCGTCTTCTTTATCTCATGGTCCTGTTTTACTCTCCTCAGGTTGCTTGCACTTGTTTTGCCTGCTTATTAATTAAATATTTTGATAAAAGTCAGTCAAAAGGTCCTCAACTCAAAAGAAAACATGTTTCATTTTTTAAAATTGAAAGAACAACTTTTTCTTTTATCTTAGTGTAATGCATATGGGGCAAATATGTAGCCCTTTGCATGCACATTGTATAAAAACAATCGTGTGTGTGTGTGTGTGTGTGTGTGTGTGGTACTATAAGAGGTCCCATAAAAAACATAAGCACACAAAACTAACTAATAAACGCTGCAGACGCTTGCAATCTGTCGTCTGAAGGAGTGCGAGTGGGCTGCGCTTCACTGCTCTGTGTAATTTATATGTGTGGTTATTAAATAACTGAAGTCTGAAAGGAGGACCATGACTGAAGCTTCTATAAACTTATAAATCCAATAAATGTCTGTTTTTACCTTACCTTTTCCATAACAAGGCCTTCACACCCCACCACCACCCGGTCTCCTCCTCTCAGCGTTCATCAAAAAGGGGGGTTCCAGCTCAGAAGCTGCCCAGAACTGTGAGCCAAACTCTCGAGAGTCTCCCCCTCTCACAGTCATGTTATCGCTTCTTATGTTTCAGTCATATACTGAAAGTTGGAACCCTCAGAGTGGTCCTTATTTCGGCCTCCTTTGGCATGCTGTTACTGTACAGGGAAGCAAAAGTTCTGTTTATTTACACCAGAGACACTCTCACCTCATGGATTTCCATGCAGGTGCTTTTGCATCGCCTTCCAGCGCTGGATTCCTGTCTGTGCTCTGGAGGTGCAGTTCAGGTACATGTGTTAAATGTCAGATGAAAGAAAGGTTTCTTCGGTGAGCTTGATGAGTCACTAGCCCACAGGCATGTTTGTTAATCTGTAGTGTTCTCTGATCCTCCAACTTCCTCGTTTTTGCCACCTGTAGTAATTTCCTGCTTTCTTTGATTTGGGGAGGGGTGCGTTTCTCTGAAACTCTCTGTTGTGTATCCTCTGCTTCATGCAAGTATGGACACACACACAGACCCCCATACATACACACACACACACACACACACACACACACACACCACTAGCATAAGTCATTGCCGCTCCTTTCTGTCTGGGTGATTCGGCCCCCTGCCTGTGTCTCAATCACTAAACCCACTGAAGCAGCACATGACCCTGAACAGGTCAATCAACCCGCACACAACATTACAGGAACTCTGAACAATGCTGTGCTCCCTGCCTGGTATCAGATCATGACAAAACAGTGCCAGTTAGTGCCTTTGTTTTTAAAGAGAAGTTAATAAAATACTAGCAATATCTTAGTTTATCCCCAGATGTGTGCGGAATTTGCAGTCTCAAGGGAAGCACATGCCAGCCCTCACCTTAGCTTGATACTATTGTGTTGTTTGGGGTAGTCCTACACTAGCAGCCCTACACTGGGGCAGCTGGTGTTTAGGGAGTTACAATCAGGAGGTTGTGGGTTCTAATCCCATGATTGCAGGGAGCACCACTGAGGTATCCTTGAGCAAGATACTCAGTGAATGGGTTAAAATACAGAGCAGAATTTCATGTTTACCTTTACCTTATAGGAAGAATGGATCTGGGCAGAAAATGAACCTGCCCATCTATATGGGAATGTAATGTATATGTAAAATAACGTTTTGAAGCGTGTTTTGCATTTTCAGAATGGAAAGGTCATAATACAGTATTAATATTAATAGAATGTCTAGTGCAAATGATGCAGTGAGGTATTTAGAGTGTGGAGCGCAAAACGATGAAGTGAGAGTTTAAAGTGGCATTGTTTAAAGTGTCATTGTGAAGAGTCCAGTGGTTGTGGCGTGTGTATATTGGTGAATGCAGAATGTCAGCAGTCAGCAGGTTAAATGCTTAACAAATCCTTCACTAAAATAAATCTTTCTTACTTGTTTTTCCGTTCTCCACAACATTGCAGTAGTGGCTGCTGTTCTGCTTCAGTGTGACGTTATTAGCCACACAATGGGCCTGTTGGATCCTGTGTGAATGAATGTGTGCTTAAGTAATGGAGGGGCTCGCGCTGGTCGGTGACTATTCACTTTTATCACCTCCTGAGCTCACATACAATGCAAATGACAAATAAGGGCTTATCTGAGCCATTTCTGGCTGCTTACTCAGAGTGTCACTCAGCTCTTACAGGACTTATCCCTCGGTGAACACAGCTAGTTAAATCGCCCTGTGAAAGAAAAGTGGGCTTTACCTGCCAGTCTAAGCCATGGACCTGAAGTGGAGCATGAAAAGACCCCCATTAGACAACTAATGGAATGGAGCAGAGATGTAATGTGGCATCAGTGCATTGTGCATATTAGCACTTTCCATATTTAATATCACTTAATTCTGATTCTGTCCATGTCCTGCTTATCAGATCACATTAACTGAAATAGAGCGAGAACAACGATTCTTACTGTTGTGCTGAAAGTGAAGCACTTGCTCCAGCCCGTGGCGAATCTGGATCCGTGCCCTTGCTTTCAAAGGCAGAAAACAAACAGATGTGTTTTTATAATGCCTTTTTCTGAACGTGATCCCCAAAGACTTCTGAAGTGTGAAAAAAAAAAGGATGATCGCATGAAATGCCAGTTTCCAGTGGTTTTACATGTGTGAAAACTATGCACAATGATCCATTGTTTCTTGGCCGTTCTGTGCTTTTGCACATTACAACCATGTTTGTTTCCCATTTGTTGCGTGGATTTATGCACTTAGAATAATAGCTGGCTGATGCTTAGAGGGTATATCATAAAAAGTAAAGGATACCACCTGTTTGCTGTGCTTCTCCTTGTATGAGAACTATGAGTGGAATTTGCAAGCCGTGTGACTCATCGTTAGGTGGATAAAGACTAGATTTTTTATTTATTCACTTGTTTATCTCTATATATGTTTATCTACCTGTAGTGAGACTGAACTTTTGCTGTTAATTTCACTTAGTACTGGATAGATTTTGTTGCGGTTTTCAATGTGTGAATACTTTAGGAACACTGACTTATTCATTACATGCACAGTACATTTTTTTAAATAGGATTTTGTGCAGTGCAGGTAGTGGTGGGCGATATGGCAAAAATATCATCACAATTTCGATTTTATCACAGTATTTATATTACTTTGTAACTATAGATTTTTTTACTATTTTGCAAGTTACTGAGCAGTATCTTGGTTGAACTCTGTTTCTATAAGGCAGTCAAATAGTGCAATTTGGCTGAGAAATTAGAACAATGAACCGCAATAGATGGAATGTAGTCTATTTAGACAATAATACGATCTCTGCTTTGGCAGATTGTCAGTGCATAGATCAGCTTCACAATTAGGGCTGCACAATATTAGAAAAACATGCGTCATGCGATAATGTTGTTGAGTGTTGCGATGGTGATATCACATGCGATAAGTAAGTAAAAACAGCCTTTATAGTGTTAATGTTTTTCCGCCTTGGTTTTGCTGGTAACATAGACTCCAGATGCTGACTAGTCTATGCAGAAAAAAATGAAATGCAATATTTCCATTCCAACATGTTTTTTAAAGAATTTACTTAAAAAGAGCATTTAATGCCTCCCATAAAACATTTGAACCATTGAACATTGTTGACTAAAATCTGAAAATATTTTTTTAATAATTTTTAATCTTAAATAAATGTAAACATAAAAGTCTTCTGCGTATGTTGATATCGCGATGACGGTAAATTTGTGATATATTGTTCAGCCCTATTTGCAATCTTATATCGTCATATCACCTACCACTAAGTGCAGGTATATATTGAATAAACAGTGTACCCAGTTCCTAAAGGCAGCGCCTTTGATTGTATCACAGTGTTGTGATACATATCATCGTGTGTGTCGTAACATGTTTCTTTCAGTATTGCCCACCGCTACTGATGTGTTTACCAACATCTCAGTGAACTACTAGCTCAAGGCATTTGCTGAAGAACACTTACAGCAAATTACTTATCTGCTAAAACAAGTGAAGACATTAATTAATTAAGTCCCCGTAAGTCATGCTTGAGATGTGTTTCAACAGGCCTCTGAGGATGCAAGCTGCTACAGTAACTCTTGTTCTTTAGGCTTTGTAGTTTGCCATCGCCTACAGCTGAGGTGGTTCATTGCAAGTTTGTTTTTGTTGACTTTAATGCTATCTGGCTACAGTCTGCATGAGTACCAACACGCTTCTGCCACACTTTAGCCTCTGCTTTAGTCACAGAGTGAAGGACTGCCAACACCTCCATCTACCTGCCACTGATAAGAAGCCTTTTAAAACGTGTTAAGTGTCGCTCAAAAACAATGGGTTCATTGTGAAGTCTGCTTTAAATGCCCTTGTTTGGTTTTGATATTTGTTCCTCTTAGTTCTTAAATTACGAGAGATTGCTTGGAATACAGTAGAGGGCTGAGCTCCATTGTCTCTGAAGAATCTTGACAAATAGTGTCTGTTTTGATCTTCTTTTATAGTAAAGGCTGGAGTCAGCTTTTTTGGCTCTTTGTAAAAAGGTCAGACCCTCACAAAAAATATAATTATATTAGATCAAAATTGAGAACAGGATGTTTACCAGCAGTGAAGAATCTTCTGCTGTGTGTGTGTGCGTGTGTGTGTGTGTGTGTGTGTGTGTGTGTGTGTGTCTGGTTTGCTCATTCAAAGGGACAATTTGCACCATCAGACGTGAAGAACCGTGAGATCATCAGAGCGAAACACAGTCTGCCAAGTGTTCACAGTCAAGAGTGGAATTGATTATTCTGGCCTGCTGTAAGCCAAACATTTGAAAGTCCCTTTTTCAGTATTTTCTGGTTTCCAGTGCTGGATTTGATCTTTTTAAAAGGCCATAATGCTACTTTAGTTTTCAAGTCACGCTCTTTTGCCCTCCGATCAAATCCGTCCCACCCTCCCACCCGTACTGCCTGTGTGTTGTAACACGGCTGTGGAAGTGAGGAATCCTTTAACAGTGGAGGATCTTGCCTGCTGTAATGAATGGACATTTTCTACTAATGCCTCAAACAGATACTGCAGCAGTAAATGACGAGGGACTGGCTATATAGAGTGGCTGGGACACTAAATTATCCTCTATTTTCATTTGTCTTGCCACAGGATGCCACAGGATCAGGCATGCCATAGTAAATATATTGGAAACACTCAGCATCACTTGACCAGTGTTTTTTTCTTTTTTCAGTAAGTAAGGCAACTCCAGCATCACTCACCAAACTAAAACAATTTGCATCCTGCATGTTAGGAAAACAGTTTAACAGTCAGACTGAGCAAACTTTAAGAACATTTTAAAAACTATAGTTAAGGTAAGGTTTACAAATTGGATTAGAGATTATTTCCACCTGATCAATGATGTGTTCGCAAGCTCCCTCAGATTGGAAATTTCTAGAATCATTTTAGATTAAAATCTATTAGTGAAGTAAAAATTCTGTTATACATGAACACACCACAGTACACAGCGTGAACAAAACGAAATTCTTCTCTGTATTTAACCCGTTCACCAAGTGAAGCAGTGAGCAGTCAGGAACACAGCGCCGGGGAGCAGTGTGTGGGGACAGTACCTTGCTCAGGGTACCTCAGAGGTGCTTAGCAGTGTTGGGAATCAAACCCAAGACTTCTTGATTTTAATGCAGTTATTTGCCATCTTTTGCTGTGAAAACCAGTTCAACAGCTGTCTTTGAGTATTTAGCAAAATGTCATAACTTGTTTGTATCTTCTGTAAAGTCAGCCCAGTTAGTGTAATACACTCATCCATACACTCATTCACATTGGGGATGTAAATTGTCCACGTTATGGGGGGAGTGGTTTTCAATGCTGAGTTGTTTCTGAGTTGCTCTTTGTCAGTTCTCAGATCTGTTATCTCAGTCGGAGGTTCTTTCTCAAATGCACACGTATTCTCCACAATATGCTCTGAATGACATGAAGCCTTGGAGCACAGTATAATGTAGGTGCACAGTTGAGTTCTGTGATTATGGAGCATGCTGAGCAGTTTAACTGGACCGGGCCACATTAGTCAGCAGGAAACTTTAGCACGGAACAAAGCCCTGTGCTGACGGATCACTGGAGTGTTGAATGGAGTCAAGTGGGGGAGAGTGAAGAGCCTGAAAGAACACAAAGAGAGGATCAGTAGGAACACGATTAAAGAATGTAAAACAATTCCATATTTATCATTCAAATTGCAAAGTAATCACAAAGCCAATTCATGGAGAACATTAATATTTATCACTTTTTAAAATCATCTTATTGATTTACAGACTTATTTGTTTGGATTTCTGAAAGAATATTGAAGGAATATTTCGGACAGTGATAGTGGTCTCGCTCTGTAAGTGTGTAAGTTTTTAATGTTTTCATGTAGATCTTATGTAGACCCTAAGACAGCCTCAATGCCCCCCCTCCCCCCATGTGGTGTCGGTCTCTAATCCCACTTTATTGCCAGCTTCTCTGATTACCTCACACTGCTGATCCCCACCATCCAGAAATCCTAGAAACTCC
>JBBPDC010000032.1:9031770-9044524 GCA_037974485.1 Hemigrammopetersius urotaenia | reverse complement strand
GCGATTAATCGCGAGTTAACTATGGCAAACATGAGATTAATCGCAATTAAATATTTTAATCTACTGACAGCCCTAATTATTTTATATTTTTTAAATAAAAAAACATAATTTAAAAGAAAGTTTCTAAGTAATGTGAAGGCGTTTATAATTGTCTCTGATCAGCACGACATTGTTGGTTGTATGCTCTGCAAACTGTCCGTCTGTTCATTGTGCTGCAGAAGTGGGGGTGTGAATGGAGCTGTATCAGATTTACTGTGGAGCTCTGCAGAAAAAACCTTTCCCATCATGCTCCCTTTTTACTCCTGCACAGAACACCCAAACCCCCTCGAACCCACTGCAGGCCCCCCTGGGAAAGCCGAGCTGCAGGAGTGTGGATGTGTGCATGTGTGCGTGTGGTGAATAAACGTTCATATGTGTGTGTGCGCGTGTGTGTGTGTGTGCGTGTTGGGGTGCTTGATGGGGTGTGTGTGTTGATTTGTTCCCGTGTTAAATTCCCAGCTCATTGTTGGACTGTCTCGAGGCTCCCTGCCGTAATCTGACTCGGCTGCCATCTGGGAGGACGTGATAGCAGCTCAGAGGGGAGATTACCCTCCACTCCACACCATTATTTTAACACACACATACATGTCACCCCCAAAAATGCCACAGCCTCACCTTTACTCAATTTTCTGTGTCTGATGGGGGAGACTTCACATGCGAGCATTTGGTGTAATTATTAGTGATTAGAGGATTGAAATCAGGTCTGTCAGTTTCATCAGTAGATGGAAAGGAGAAACTGACATATCATGCAACTTAAATGTTCATGGATGTACTCGAATTAGCCCAGATTTAACTGTTAACTGCATGAAGTTTAACAGCTTAATGTGGTTAGAGACAGTTTGGCACACAGTTTGTCGGATGGAGAGTACCTAGACTCAAGTTACGACACAGATTCATTCATTTAACAGTGATGTAACCCGAATTTTACGTAAAATCGTAAAAATGCAACTAAGCCACAGAAAAGGATAACTCCCTCACTCACACGCCACGTTACTGCAAATTCTTCTGCCGCACACAACCAAACTAGTTCACCCACATAGTCTGTAATAACGAGGCTAACGGTGTAAGTGGGAGTGTACGAGTGGGAGTGAGACAGAGGGTTGTAAACTCGAAACACTGTATTTTGAGACTGTTGTAACCTGAGGACGCCCTGTATTTATATATATATGTATGTGGAGAGTATCTCACCTCCCATTGGAGCTAAAGTGAAATTTGGATTTTGGTCCAACTATTGCTTGAAGCGTTTTTGTGAACCCAACTGCCTTATCTTCTCAATACAATTTGTCTGGAGCAAAGGAATACACTCAGATTCACAGCGCATGAGTACTGGAGGATTCCATGACTGACAGGTTTCAGACTATGAGTGAATAGCTCACAGTGAACTTGTTCGACGACATGCCGTCATCATCATCATCCTCACAGGATTTTGTACGGTGAAAGTCCAGTATGGGGAAAAGTCCTCTTAGTGGGTGAGAGAATCTCAGAGAGAAAGAATGAGATATGGGGGGGCAGAGGGTGGAGGAAACAGTAACACTTACACTGCATTGTTGAGCTGTCCACACTGCTGTCATGCACTGTAGGGCAGCCTTGGGGATTTTTTATTGTTCGGGTGAAAAACTTGACAAAATAAAAGCCTGCCCTGTGAACACAGCTGGACAAATTTGGAGCTTTGATAGACTGATGTACTAACTGTGTCTCTTTCCTTTCTTTGTGAACACCAGGACACTTTGGCTGTGTGTTTCATGGGACTCTGCTAGAACCAGATGGCCAGAAGCAGCACTGCGCGGTCAAGTCCCTCAACCGTAAGTGTGTGTGTGTGTGTGTGTGTGTGTGTGTGTGTGTGAATCACAACTTGAATCACAACTTATTCAGTATTGCAACTGTGGGGCTCCGCAGTGGTGCAACAGTCTGATGTGCTAGTCCTGTTGTTGGGATCCTACAGCAGTCTGTGGCCAGGAGTCTGAGAGAGTACATTTGGCTCTCCCACTCGGCATGTTTCACAACAGGGGCTTCTGTTACCTGAACTGCCAGAAATAACGGTGTGTTAAGTTGCTTCAAAATGATGTGATGGTTCTTCATGTGATTTGGAGGAAGCACATGTGTATGTTGCATATATATGTAGTTGCTTTCTTAACGTATGCCCTTGTCCTCTCCAAGAAGATCAGCACATCGCTTTTTTGAATTAGAGGCTTAATTAGCGATTGTAGTATTCCAGTGTGTCTTTATTGTGGTGTTTCTACACTTAAAATTTCTTAAGACCATGCTGAATAAAGCTTTTTTTTTTTTTAAAGAAAAAAAATAAAAAAAGAATTTAAAATGCCAGCTCTTGCAATTTGAACACTGGCCAGTACAGACAAACATATCACCTAGAATAAAAAAATGGTTTTGCAAAACAGCAGTTACCAGCTTGCAACCAGTGATCCACAGAACGATAATGATAAGGTGGAAAAATCAGATTCAACAGCACTAATTATGTGATTTTGACAGCACTGATTGTGTGATTAGAGCTTGTTTTATTGGGTAATGTGGGCTCAACATGTTTAAAACTGCATGTGAGGAAGAGGCATGCCCAAAGCATCTGTTGGGTTTCTGCCTGTAGTTTTATCTTGGACAGTAAAGCACTTGAAAGGAGTGTGTTTTCTGTTTCAGATAGAACACAGCTGTTATCTGCTTCACTGAAAGATCCTTTACATTATCATGGTCTACAGACTGTAGATAAGGAAGGGCAGGACTGGTTGGGACTTGAAAGGAAAGCGTAATGGTCGAAGAGATTTAAAATAACCAGCATTATAAACATGGTCATGTCTTTCCATTGAGGACTTTTTTAACTACACGTTTCTCAGCTGGGAACTGTTGTCACTCTCTCCCCTTTTTTCTATGACCTAATATATTACGGGACTGTTTTACTCCAAGAGTGTAGGCATGGAGATGATGATAATGATGATGAATGAGCCGTCTAGTAGTTGTATCATATTAGATTTGCCTCTAATCAGGTAACGTGTCATTCTGAGACGTTAGATTTATGACCTGATTTGTGTGTTTCACTCTTATTACTCCCATTTGTTTTCACTATTGGGACCATTTCAACAGTCCCAGGCTCAAGCTGATTTCTCTTGCATAATGCCGTTACTGTTTATTCTGTGTACAGATGTCCGTGTCTTAATATTGGGAGAGGCATTGATTTTCTGATTTGCTCCATTGCATGCTAACATTCTTTAGTAAACTGCTGTTTTTGTGTGTTTTTGACTACAAGTAGCAGGTGTTAGGGTCTCACTGGTGGTACGAAATTATTATAGCATGATGACCACAAAACAGATCCCAGAACAATCTTGCAATGATCAAGCTGTTGTGTTCTCCAGTGGCTCTGTACTTTCTACTCTGCTGTTTTCTGCTCCCAGTGAAAGACTAAACAGCTGTTTAATCTTCCCTAAATGTGAAAGCTCCACAAAATAGATTAAAGAGGAGACGGGGGAAAGGGGCAGGACCAGAGAGACCCAGAGTGCATCCAGTAATGGCTTGCCCGTGTCACACTAGATTAAGTCTCATCTCTGAAACAGCTACTCTTTGGGGTGACGTATTGAGCTTTGGGTGTGAGGGAGGCCTGATGATATTTTGTGAATGTTCAGATGATTGTTGCCAGGGTGCAGTATTGTACACAGATGTATTTTAAGTTTGAGAGATTCTGCAGGACTTACCATGTTAAAACACAGGATTTAACTTTAAATTGATTCATTTTTAATATAAGAACGTAGAAAATCTTAAGTTGCGCTGGTATCATACAATTTTAATGCTTCAATATGCTCTGAATGCTCAGGTTCAGAAAATGTAAACATGACTGAAAGTGTTCTGTTTTTTGTCTGTTAGGCATCACAGATATAGAGGAGGTTTCTCAGTTCTTGAAGGAGGGAATTATCATGAAGGACTTCAGCCACCCCAACGTTCTCTCCCTTCTGGGCATCTGCTTACCCAGTGAAGGTTCTCCTCTGGTGGTGCTTCCGTACATGAAGCACGGAGACCTGCGCAACTTCATCAGGGACGAGACGCACGTACGTTCAACCAGGCTTCATACAGCCTTCAAGAGACATTTATACAGCATTCACATAGCATTCGCAGAGTTCACACACCCTTAGAATTCAGCATATTAATAAAATCCAGTCCCAACAAGTAAAAATGAACACTCACTGGTGTTTGTTCTTAAACACACTCACCGTTTGCTGTGTTTTTGCTCGCCCCACCACAGCCTGGACGCCCTCTGGACCCCCCTCCCTCTGCCAGTTTTCCCCACCCACTAGTCCTCCCAGATGTTTTTTCAAATTTGTTTCTAATTTTGTTCTTTAGGGTTCATTTGCAAGTAACACCATTTTTAAAACCCCAGTAGTGGTTGTTATTATTGCATGTTTTTAAAATTTAAATAACATCGATGCTACGTGACATATCAAACAAAGTTCAGCATGGATAGATTTGATACATGGTGTTTATTAGTAGGTTTTTAAGTTCAATAATTAGGATAAGATTTCATCACAACAGTGTTATGATGTAGAAAGAAGTATTAAATACAGTAAATAGAAGAAATGTTTATCGTGTAACTTAAAGCCCCTTCATCAGTTCAGTAACAGTTACCTCATAAAACATCTTGTCACCTTGCAGTTACTGACATAAACTGTTTATAAGTACTCAGTGTTGTTCAGATTACCTTATGATGACAGTTTACCATTTGTTCCAGCACAGATCCGTACTCTAAGGGTTCTAATGGTTAAACAGTGTTCACAGAGTTTAACCTTTATAGCCTTGTTCAGGCACTGACGTAGAAAACAGATGAATAGTGCTAGCAGTCATTGTTTTTGAGCTGTAGAGTTTATCCTTGTTTTATAATTGTTCTATCAGTCATGATGGTTACTGTTGTCCCCCAGCAGAACCCCACAGTGAAGGACCTCATGGGTTTCGGCCTGCAGGTGGCTAAAGGCATGGAGTATCTGGCCAGCAAGAAGTTTGTGCACCGCGACCTCGCAGCCAGAAACTGCATGTAAGACTCTCAGCAACACAGTGGAAAACTCAGACTCTCTCACATGTGCTCCTACTTTCTGTCATGAGGGGTGTGCATGGACTTGTGTTTGTATTTAAAAGATAGCATCAATAAATTTGTTTTATATTTCAGCTGATAAATACCATAGGTTCCATGTGTGTTTATGTACACGTGTGTGTACAGTTTATTTTTATAATACGTTACTTTTTGTGATTTCTCGGCTGCAGGCTGGATGAGAGCTACACAGTGAAGGTGGCTGACTTCGGCCTGGCCAGAGACGTGTATGATAAAGAATACTACAGCGTGCACAACAAGAGTGGAGTTAAGCTGCCTGTTAAATGGATGGCCTTAGAGAGCCTGCAGACCCACAAGTTCACCACCAAGTCTGATGTTGTGAGTGGCTCATCCATATACCATACTTAGATATTTTTGAGTGCTTAGCAATTGTACTTTACTAATTTGATACGTGGTCTTTTTAACTAGGTTTTTGCATTCTACGTTTCATAACTGTCACAAGTAGAATAAGATTTCATCGTGTCAGTGTTATAATGTAGAAAGAAGTATTAAATGCAGTGAATAGAAGGAATGTTTATGGTGTAACACAAAGCTCCTTCATCAATTCAATGACATTTACCTCATTAAATATCTAGTCACCTTGCAGTTACTGACATAAACTGTTTATAAGTACTCATTGTTATTCAGGGTGAAGTCATTCATTGCCTGTGCATTTGCTATGAACTCCCCATGTAAGTGTTACTGGAAATTCAAGCTTGAAGTTAAGAATTTCTGAACTAGCTCATAACCAGCATAAAACAAGTAATGGAAAGCATTAATGCAACTAAAGAGTACTCACGGTTTGTTTAATAATTAATTATATAAGCTTTATTCGCTTATATTACACTGGCCTTTATGAATGAATGACCAAAAGAATATACTGATTCCAGCAGTAATAAGGTCACTACTCCACAGGGTTCCTCATCATATTTTTTAAACCACACTTGGTTTTTACTCAGCAAACGCAAATTCTAAAGCCTATTGAGTATGATTGATCTAGCTTAACTATTCAAACAGGACATATTATTGCCCGATCTACTGTATAACTTCAGTTGCTTACTTACACATGTACATACATGTCAGTTACAGCAGCTATTGCAAGGTATGCTATGATTCATGCCTTTTTGCCTGTCCCGGTTTGACTCAAAACGGGGTGTGACTCTTGGTACACACTTTTGTTTTGTGCAAAATGAATTGGCTCCCTAGATTAAAGCGCTTTATGTGCTAAGCTTGCATTACAAGCCTTCACAAGCAGAACGTATGAAAGATATATGGACCATCATGGGGATCTGTGTAAAAGTCAGCTTTGATTCACTGTGCCTCATTTGTTTCTCACTGTTATCTGCACACAGTGGTCATTTGGGGTGTTGCTATGGGAACTCATGACCCGAGGTGCCCCGCCCTACTCGGATGTCAACTCCTTTGACATCACAATCTTTCTCTTGCAAGGCCGAAGACTGCTGCAGCCGGAGTTCTGCCCCGATGCCCTGTGAGCGCACACACACACACACACACACACACGCAAACATGCATGCCAAGGTCACAGACTCAAAGAGAGGGAGCGTGCCTCAGTGCTCTCATTAGCTTTGTACAAGAGCATAAAAACAGAGAGCTTTTGTTGAACTCCATTAGATTCAGTGACCTGGCAATAGCTCATCAGAAGCCTCAGCCAACTCAACACCACATGACTGCTGAAGCTTAACTCTCTCTCCCTTTCTTTTGTGATCTGAGTCAAATCCCTTAGCGCGCGCACACACACACACACACAGGAGGACTCCCGTCCTGGGCAGGCAGCAGTGGCACTGCAAATAACAGATATAGTTAGAGCCTTCAGATTAACAACAGAATCAAATGAGCTCAGCACCTCCTCCTCTCTGGAGCTGCAGAATGTTCTGACAGACTTATTCCATTCATCCCGAATCCTCCTCCTCTTCTAGCTCTGCTCAGAAGATTAGTGGACTGGAATGTTAGAATGTGTAGATCGTTTGTTCTGTTTTCCTGCGGAGGGTTTTTGTAGTTTTTCAACTGATTGAATTTGAGATTGCGTTAGATAAAGGCGTTTTGGTTTGTTGGTAAAATATGGACTAGAGCAGGCGCGAATACTCATTGATGTTTCTCATTCACAATATTGCCATCGAAATAATGATATTTATATTTCACAGTTATCCATACTTCCATATTCAGAGACCATGGCATAGATACTTTTTAATGTAGATTTCCATTGTTAAAATATATTTATACATCACATTTTATGGACATCTACAACTTAATGAGAGACTGAAACAATATGTAAAATAAGTTACATAAGAAAAAATAAGAAAAAGAGTTAAAGTCACAGTCTGACTGTATTTCTACTTATATGGATAGCAGGGACAAAAGAGAAGCAAGTTTAGTTCAAGTTGTGAAAGACATAAATCTTTGAAAACACTTTAAACAAGCATTTAACGTTTAGATGCTTTACTGCAGGAAGAGCCAAGTTTATATTCCATTACCAGCTTAGTGGTCCATAATTCTAGCACAGCTTATATCACAAGTTAATTTTTTGACAGGAATCCACAAGTTAGATTATTCTGGTGGGGTCTAAAAGATTAACAAAAGGAATGTATTCTCAATTCTAAATAAGACAAAACAAATACTTCTGTATTACTGGAGTCATTCAGGTCAGGCCTAATGTAGACTTGTCTTTTAACTAATTTTTATAAACATCTTCAAATAAAGACTTTTTCATTTTCCAAATTTAGCAACTGACAAAGCTGCACAGCTTCTGGAATTTGGGAGGGCAGCTTGGGTTCTACACCAGTCTGATTACACATAGTAATTTTGAAACACTCATTCAAAAAGATGGCATTAAGCACATTCATTTTAATTGCGAACATTTAATCCTGGGTCTCTTAATATCTTGCTGTGATTCTTTTTTTTTTAGATTGAAATTACAGTTTAACACTTTTGAATAAAATATTCTGAATATATGTCCACTCTTTTTTTTTTTCGTCCAGCTACAACGTGATGATCGAGTGTTGGCATCCCAAACCCGAGCGACGGCCCACTTTCTCCGAGCTCGTCTCTCGCATCTCAAGCATTTTCTCCAGCTTCAGTGGAGAGCACTACATCCTCCTGAACACCACCTACGTCAACATCGATAAAATGACGCCCTACCCCTCTCTTATCTCCTCTCAGAACCAGCTGGACCGGAACTGCTGCACCTGAGTGGCGCAGAAAGAGTGGGACAGACAGAGCCAGACAGTGAGAGACAGTGTTTGCTCTGAATCTGCTGTGTGACACTGACAGACACTGGCCTGAGTGCCAGGGACCATTTGCACTTCTCTGTGGAGGAAAAGCTTCTCAAGGCCACTGTAAAGGAAAGTTGATTGTCTTTATCACTGTAGATAGAGTACTGAATTAAGTCCTGTGGATGGAGCAGGGCTGCTGATACGAGCCTCTATTTGAAGCAGGTTGGACACACGCCGACCGACAGGGAGTGGCTGTGTGCAGCTCTCACACACTGACAGAAGAGGAGAGCACAGGCCAAAGCCCACTCTCACTGCCACTCTCCAAGGCTGTGTGACAAGGGGGCTACGAAAACCTGTTTCTTTTTAAACACTTTGAAGCAAATGGGATTTTCATTATGTTGAGTGAAAACATGGTTCGGAAAAAAACACTTTGTGGGCATTGAGAAAAATTTCACTCAAGCGGAGTCAAACAGATGAAACTCTTCAGAGTCAGAGTGCTTGTCTGGGATCAGTTGTGGCCTCTCACATCCTACTGTAGTGTCTGACGCAGGGAGCAGATGTTATTTTGGGACTCCTGACGCTTTTGGGAGAAAATAAAGGACCTCTAATGTGATTCCTCCTCCTCTGTGGTGGTATGTGCTGCTGAGTGAGTGAGTGTGTGTTTGTGTGTGTGTGTGTGTTCAATCTGTGAGAAACAGCATTCTGGGCCGTCGTGCACGTCTCCAGTCTCGGACTGAACTGAACACAGCGGAACAGGATGCTGTGAGCAGAACACTGGATGTGTTACATGTGAAATTACGTTTGATGATTCCATGAATGTTTTTCCAACCCCGGTTTCTTTGTTTGGTCCTTGGGTTAGACGTCCTTATTTTTGTATGTGCTCTCTTTCAGCTGATTTCTATCAAATATTTGGACAGATGTGCATAAAAGACTTAAGGAAAAGGTTCTTGTTGTAAAAGGAGCCTCTGAAGTATTGCATTATGTGCTTTTTTTAGTTATAAAGTTTGTATGAAATGGCATTTGAAGTCAGTGCTTGTTAGCGACGTAGCAGAGATGACAGTGAATGTGTTTTGCATAAAGATCCACTGAGGGATTGTAAATATTGTTTCTCGTGTCCAACCTGCTGTATGATCCATGTATATATATATATATAGCCTGGTCTGTGATACCATTCAAAATACTTTAGACATAAAAGCAACAGTTCCGTTTTCCTTTATCTTCGGTGGTCTTGTTAAAGCAAATTGCTTCTGCCACATCATATTGTACCAGTCTATTCCAGACAAGCAAATAGCTCCCTGTGGTGATGAATATATGGTACAAATTATATTTCTGTGTTCTAGTTACCTGGTTGAATAAAGCTCCGTCATTAGGTTCTCTGTGCGGAATGAATATGGAAGAATAAACAACTCTTTATGAACCTTTATAGAGTATGTGCCTTATGACAAATGACTTCAGTGTTCTAGTCCTGTCTCGTCTCTCTAGCCGTCTGGGAACTTTGACCATGACCTTTCCTTTACCCTTGGTGCGCTTGACATATGACCCAATGTTGTCTAGACAGGCTTTTCCATCTGGATGGTGATTGAAAGGTTCCCCTCCCCCAATAGGAACCGACCTCTCTGTAAAATCTCAGCGTTTGAGTACACACCATGAAATAATATGCATTACAGCTATGCTGTAATAATGTCCATTTGTCTCTTAGTATTTTCTGTATCCTTAAATGTAACAGTACACAAAAAAAAACCGGTCGTGTTTTTTCAGTTTCAGTACATTCATACAGTTTGTGCCCTAAATGAGATAACCATGCAGCTCTCAAACAAAGCTTTTCTGTTTTTCTTGCAGACAGGATTATCAACCTGTTCACTCATCATTACCCCAACCTGCCCTTACTAGTGTAAGAAATCTCAGCCCCCACTTCCCCTACATTGCTCAGCACTTATTCATACAGAGGAAATTGGGTGAAGGAACACATCATGAGACAAGAATCATTCAGCCAAAATCGCTGGCCTCCTGCCACACATGTATAATGCACATATAATTGCTTGTGGTGAAAGGAGTAACTGTATCCTCCTCAGTGACAGGATGTGAAATCAAGACTGTCACCTAGTGGACAATATTTATGTATCAGAGTACATTTTCATTCTCATGCATTTGACATGACAGAGTTTGGGAGGATACTGATCTCAAAGCTTAGTATTCAGTATGGCAAGGTGTACAGGATTAACACATACAGTACTGTGCAAAAGTCTTAGGCCCCTGAGAAAATGCTGTTTAAAAGCTGTTTTCTGCTGGGCAGTGGTGTTCAGTTAGTGTTAATACACTTACGTTACAACAAATACAAACAACATTAATACAGTAAATGGTAGTTTTATGTGTGGCAAAGTGTTCACTGAACCATTTCCAGACCTCTTTCCTCATGGAAGCCCAGTTTTAAATGCCTGGTTTGGCTTGTTTTACTGCAGTAGATTAAATTAGGTGTTGATTATGGAATTTTATTAATTCACCCAATGACTGGAGGCACATATTCAGCTGTTTTTGCTGCAGAAAGAAACCCACTGCAGATATTGAACTGCAGACTTCAATCAGTTTGCACAGGGACCTAAGACTTTTGTACAGTACTGTGAATTTACATCATAATACCCATTCACTGGTGGACCTGTAGCGGTTCTGACCATTGATGAAGGGGTTAAAGGAGGCTAGCAAATGGCATGAAGGAACAGATGGATTATAGTCTGTGATTGTAACTACAAAGTGCATGTATACGGACAGCTTAGATACAAGGTAGGTGTATCTAGTTGCTCACAGTGAGTGGAAAGAAGTATTCATACTATACAAAAGAGTTATGTACTCATAAGCATAAATAAGGATGTGTCTTAAAGTGAAACTGATGTGTTCATACTCCACAAATGAATAACATTAGTATCTGAGATCACTCATCTTTAAGACGGCTATGGTAAGAATTGTTTTTGTTAAAGCCTTGTGGCTTATTTTTTCTTCAATTCCCCAAGGATATAAGTGTCCAACTAATAGACTTGCAATTTCTAAATCCTCCATTAATACGTCATGCAAGCACTTTCACATTTTTTAGGAACCCGTTGTTGGCTGATGAGATTAATTTTGTCTCCAATATCTCCCCGTACATGAGTCAATTCAAGTTTCTTTCAGTGATGTGTAATTCCCCAGTACCATTTGCAGAGAAGTAACCTCATATCATGTGTCTCCCATGTTCATAATTACATACTGTGTAATTCAGACATGTAACCGTTCTTTCTCCTAACTTAAGCCGAATTATTAACAGTTTTTTGGCCATCTGCTTTATCTAAAACAGGTACAACTGTAGAGTAGTTTATTGGTCATTGTTCTCTTTGTAACTGCTGTTTTTAAGTTACTGCTGGCTTCTCTCTTCCCTTCCTTATCATTAGTGTGAAAGCCCACTGTCAATTCTTTATTAAGGGCACCTCTGCAGTGATGACTTTTCCATGAACTGTCCAGTGCTGTATGTTGATGTTCCACCATGCACTGGAGGATATTAACTGCACCATCAAATCTTGGACTGTTATCAACTGTGCAGTGCTAGTTACGTTTTCAGGCCACAGGTTGGTGCAGTCCTGGGTATGCTGCTCAGATGGAAGGCTTGGCTGTGGGACAGGAGATCTCCACTTTCAGGGCCTGACAGGACAAAGAGCCCAGAGGTTTAGGTGGAGCCTCTGGACTGATCATATCCTCTCAGTTTCTTTCCAGCGAAACTCCATTGTAGCATTTTTTATAATGTCTGGCAGGCTCTGTTGTGCTCTCAGCACTGGAGCTAAGGTTTGAGATGAGATGCACGTTCTGATCCTTCTGGAGATGCTTCCCATTGGCTGGGGCTTTGCTAAAACATTCTCATAGAAGGCCACTGACCAGGCTTCTCTATGAACCTGGATGTCACTAACCTGGCTTTTCTGTTGGCTATTGGTGTTACACTCACTAAAAATGGTCATTTTAAGTTCAAATGTTTTAACCTGACAGGTTTTTTTTCACATTGTATTGGTTGAAATAAGCAACAAAACAACAACAAAGTAGAACATCAGTGCAGTGCATACTGGATGCTCCTGTTCTCTGTATAATCTTCTTAATGATGCTTGGCATTAATTGATTATTCAAGTTTCTCTCTGGAATGATTTAAATGCAGACTCTTTCTCATTGTGTAAACAATCTATTCCTTTATAATTTGTTATAAAGTGGGGTAAATGCGGCAGTATCATCCACTAGGTGGCAATGCAGTTATTTTTGCGGCTCTGATGAACATGCTTATTCTGGTAACACTTTATGGTAAGGGTACATGAATCATCATAAATTCATGCATGAATTCATGCATGAATTATGTGTTACTTCATGCATTAATGTCTCATGAATCATCAGGAACTAACAT
>JBBPDC010000032.1:9016603-9027273 GCA_037974485.1 Hemigrammopetersius urotaenia | reverse complement strand
CTATCTATCTATCTATCTATCTATCTATCTATCTATCTATCTATCTATCTATCTAATATGTCTATAGATGGGCTAGAAAAATGACATTCCTGATGAGTCTAAAAATAACTTTTCTAAACCTCAGCACTGACTGTAGGTTTACAGGATGTGCTCGTTCTGTTATGGATTATTTGAACGTCTCTGTCCTGATTAAGCTGTCGCTGCTGGCTGCTCTGATTATGAGCTAAAGGTCTACTGTGCAAACGATGAGAGCATTAGGCACATATATCTATTTCAGTCTAAGACATGCACAAGACGAGTTCACATGGGTCCTGAGAGCTACCAGCACTGCACTCTAAAGGGGAGGCAACACACCCTAGGAGTAACTCAAACATATTTACAGAAATATTTTATAACATCACACCAGAAACATATTTTAGTGAATATTAGTCATCTCAAGCTGCTCAATAAAACATTCAATTGTGATTTCAGTTTTTGAAAAGCCTCCATATAGCATGCGAGCAGGTTGACAAGGCTTTGAAAAGCTTTGATAAAGAATGAGCCCTAGGCTGCTTTTAGACAAACTACTATCTCACACACACATTCACACACAAACACGCACAAACATACACACCCACAGACCTCCCTTTTCCTCCATTATCTTCTCTAAAAGCCTCGCATCCATAGAAAATGTACCATTGCTTAAATGACTGCCATTTTTAATTCATGCCCTGATTTCCATTTCGCTCTCATTTCTTAAAGCAATAGCTCAGCAAAAAGGAAACGTACATAATTCCCCCCCCCCACCCTTGACGTATTTGGTCAGCAAAGCCATGTTTGAACTGGTGCTATGAGGTTAATGTTGCTAGAAGTCAAGAAGTCACTCAAACCATTCCATGAAAAAGGCTTCACAGAAACTATTGCCATTAAAAGAAACAGCAGAAAACAGCAAAATCTGGACTGTAAACATGTCTTGCTGACTAGATGAGGGATAAGTGGAAAATTATATTAATTAGACTTTTCTTTTAAATCTTATATCCGTTCAACCTAATTTCTTACAGCAACCTTCATGATGGCTTCAACAAGACGATGGAACAAATCTATAATTATGATGCCGTGTAGGTGGGCTGGCAGAACCAGGATGATCTTTCATGGTAAATAGCACTTCACCTCTTTTTGAGCCACAGCAGTTACCAATTATTTCATGTAGAGGAATTGTACGTTATTGATTAAAAGTCTAAAACCAAATTTCCTGTGCTTCATGCAGCTCTGCTGACTGTTCTGAGCTTGTCGAGACCATCAACAGCCTGCCCATCCATCTGCACCTGCAACAGAACTCATTCCGACTGCAGCAGCCTCTACCTCCTGACCTCCTTCGACTCTATTCTGAACCAGCTTCCCTCTAACCTCACTTCTCTCACCCTCTCTGGAAACAATGTGACCACGATAGAAGCAGGATCCTTTGAGAACCTCAGCAGCCTGCTGGGATTAGATCTCTCCAGAAACAACCTGCTCACCCTCCACACCTCCACCTTCTCTCAAATGGGCAAACTGGAGCTCCTAGATCTTTCCAGCAACCTCCTGGTGAGCCTTCCAGTGGAGCTCTTCTCTGACCTCATTCGCCTCCGAGAGTTAGCTTTAAGAGACAATAAGTTAAAGGCGCTGAGCCCAAAACAGTTTCAGAGCATCTCTGAACTCCAGCACCTGGATCTTTCCTTCAACAGCCTGACCTCCCTGCCCCCAGGTCTCCTGGATGGGCTTCAGGCCCTAGCATGGCTCTCACTGGCTGGGAACAAGTTGTGGACCCTGCAGAGGTCGGTGCTGGAGCCCCTCGCTGTTCTACAGCACCTTCAACTGGAGGGAAACCAATGGAACTGTAGTTGCAGAATATTGCCATTGAAATACTGGTTAGAATGGATGCTGTATAGAGGTGAGACACATAAAAATGTGTTTGCAATGGTTTGACCAAAATTTTAACTGAGCATAGAGTATTTTATAATAGTTTTAACAGATTTTATTTAAACATAACGTTTATATTGCATTTGTTTCTGTGTCTCTGTGCAGTCATAGCATGAGCAATTTTGTCCAGGACCAATAAAGTTTCCTAATTCTGATTATGATTCTGATCCCATTTACACCAAATGTAGACAACCAGTTGGTTCCTTGCTTTATTCTCGCTTTAGTTTGCAAGGCAGCTAGAGACTAGGTAACAAATAATCGAAGCTTATCCTACTGTATCCTACAACCTACATTCCTAAACCATAGCATATTTGCCACTAACAGTCAGGTTGTTAAGTCACTTTAATCCTGTGAATTTCCCTCTGGGATGAATAAAGTACATATTTATGTATCTAAAGAGAGCTGCTTATGTGGTTACTTACACTGTATGACATACAATCATCTAAAATGCAAAACCATGGTCAAAACTGTCTTTTGTCAATGGATAGATTTTTACCGTAAGTGGCCTCACCAGAGTGGGCAGGGTGGCCCTCCCTCTCAACTTAACATGGTGCAACTTGTGCTTCTTTTGTGCCCCAAATGTTAGCTTTCACCGACAGAGGGAATAGGTAGAGATGAAGAAAGTTTTGCATGATTACATGCTTCACTTTAATAGTGAAATAGGACTCACAAGTCAGGACTCATTGAGTAGTTTAGGGTTGTGTGGCGGTAGCCTCAGCCTAACTGTTTTATGATTAGTGTTATTATGATTTTTCTCTTTCTCTCCTTCTCTGTAGGGGGCCATGTGGATTCCATAGAGTGCTCTCTCCCTGCATTTCTACAAGGTAGAGATCTCCGTCGAGTGCCAATGGAGATGTTTAGACACTGCTCTCAGCTTCCCTACGCAGAAACCAAGCATCCCTCTGCCTCCTGTTTCCGGACAGCTGAGGGTTTCCTGGTTTCCACCGACCCATCAGCAGACTGCTATAGGCAGCGCCACAGGCCCATTAGCGTCAGGCGAGCGGCCGTCACTGTGGTGGTGGCCGGGGTGGTGTGTGGGGTGGTGTGTGTGATGATGGTGGTTGCAGCCACCTACGGCTGCATCTACGCCATGCTGGCAGCCCACCATCAGCAGGAGCTACTGGACAGGAGCCTGCAGCTCCAGCATCAGCCGCTGATGGGAGAGAGGGAGGCGGAGCAACGGGAGGAAGAAACTGTGCCAGATCTTAGTAAGGGAGAAAAGTCTCCAGAGCGCACAGAGTGGATAGCGTTTCCACCAGAGGTCTGCGTGTGAGACTCAACTGCATGTGCAGTCTCAGGACATAAATAAACCCACTAGTGGTGCAGAGGTCAAAGCCAGCTTTGTGTAATATCAGTTCTGTGTATTAACTTTGAAGGACCCATATACAGGTTCTTCCTTTTAACAAAAAATATATAAACACTGGTATTTCGAAACATACTGTTCACTCTATACAGTATATGGAAACCGAGCTGCCAAAAAAAGGTAATACATCACTGATGTCACACCCATGAACACATTTACATATGACCTCACATTCTGCCTATAGCAATTCACTCATTCACACTGGAGCATTAACACTACAGACAGCAATTGGTGCTGTTCCTGGCTGTTAGGAAGTAACCGCAGATGTCAGAATTAACGTATTGTGGCTGAAGTTTGTTTTTTAAGACCGTCAGCACATATTCTGAACATAGTTCGTACATTTCAGCCCTCACTGCTTTTTAAATAAGGCAAAATACAGGTTAGTCCATCAGAACAGAGTCATTCTACATATAATCTGGACATGGCTGTTCGCAAAAGTCAAATATTCAAATAGTTCATCTGGATTGCTTTTTAAATTAGGCCAAACACAGAGCAGATAATCAGATCAGACACTGTTATATAACATATATCAAGCACAGTAACAAAAGAAGCCTGATTAATTGTACGGGGTACAGAGAGGCTGGAATGGTCATGTGCAACTGTATCTGGTTATGATACTCAAACCCACAATAACGTTAGAAGTGAATGTGAAAATAAAATGAAAAATAAAATATAATTAAAAAAATGATAACGTAGCTATGAGATTAACCGACTTCATTTATTATTATATATTATCATCAAGAGTATCTGTGTTAAATTCATGGTGCAGTGAAGTCTTTAGTTTCAGGCAACATCTAGGATAGATTTTTTTTTAGTGGAGAATTATACATCTGCAAAAGCAGGACCAGATACGGTCGATTGCTCAGATTCATTAAACCTCACGATGCCACAGAATGAAACTGGCAACGAAACCGCAGCCCAAAGAACTCCATAATCTTTTCAGGAGATTATATACATACACACTAAGAAGAGCTTTCACGGGGTTTGAAGCGAAAGTCTGCTTTTAACCTCCACCCCACGCTTACCCAGAATTGTGGTAGACATCAGAAAGATTATTTTCTTTCCCGTTATCTCAAAATACTGTTCACCACCCCCCTCCTTCTTTCATCTGTTTCCCTGTCCATGTGGAGATTATTACTCTCTGAATATGAAAACTACTGTTAGTTTATAAAATGTCGATACAGCCCTTCATACTCTGTGTGTTTTACAGCTGCTAAATGTGTTCAAATGATATGTACATTATATTTCTATAGGAAAAGGATGAAGGGATTCATGTCTAATATTAAAGATGTCTATTTCAACATGCTGTGTTTTGGCCTTTATTACAATGTATGCATATCAGTTAGCTATAAACACCAAGAGGCCTTATTTCCTAAGAAATGAAATCTGTTCATACCTCCAGCCAATGCCGTTTTCTTCCCCTCGGTCACAGTCACAGAAGTAACTGCCACAACAGTGTTTTTGCCTGGGGGAGAGAGGTCACGCCGGTCATCTTCTTTAAAACACATTGACTTTGAGTTTCCATTTATGGCTGAACTCAAGCTGAAGTCTCATGTGAAACATTGTTAAACTCAGTTTACGGAAGCTTTATTTTATAATATATTTATCTTGAAACGTATACAAAAAAGTTTTTATTTTCCTTATTTTCACTATATTTCAAAATGTAAAACATCAAAATGGTGTTTTAAAAGTAACCCACATATCTGTGCCCAAAAAGTTCTAAACACATCAAAACCATCATCTATTTGACTTTTTTTCAAGGTGCCTTTGCTCTGAAGCAGCTTTACCTAATCTTGGCATCCTCTAAAGCAGCTTCTTGAAGAACTACAAAGCAAGTGTTTTCAGCAGTTTTGAGGAAGAACACTGCAGACTCTGTACACTAGGGCTGGGCGATTAATCGAAAAGTAATCGAAATCGACATTCAGAACCAATAATCGATCAAATTTTCCAGGTCGATTATTTCAATTACTTTCCCTTTAAAAATATAGATAGTAGATAGTGTGTTTTTCCTTCAATTATTTTTAAAAATAAATAATGCACCCTTCATTCAAAGATCTCTCACTTGTAATATGTGAGCATATTTACTGTACAAAACTGAACTATGAACTATGAGGGCAAAAAACTAAATAAATAAATAAAATAAACATTCATTAATTTGCAATCGAGCTAAAATGTTCAATTCATCGAGATTTTGATTTTAGGCCAAATCGCCCAGCCCTACTGAACACTGACATCAAATGTACTATTCATTAAATTGAATATAAATAATCAATTTAAACCATATAATTCTAAGCTGTTACATCCAAATGTCTTAAATACATTGAACATGTTTAACCAGGCATGTGCTGAGCATGTGCTGAGTGATAAAGTCATTTTTTAAAGCTGTATAACTACACTGATCTTAACCCACCACAAGAAGTTTCTTGTCATATAATCACCTTTGTTGACGTCATCGTCGGGTACATAGTGCAAGAACTGTCCCGGCTTGTTTTCAGCTGCCAGGCGGTACCAGATGGGGAAGTGGTCCACGGTGAAAAGGTTCTCCTTGTCTGCACTGGTTAAGAATTTTCTGTGGGTTACAGTAATTAAGTGACACCATGAGGAGGGTGAAGCAGTAAAAATGTGAGCTGAAGCAAAACTATGGTCTATACCATGAAAATAATGGGCAGAGAATTACAGGTCAGTGACTGATTCTGACCGTTGTTTTATACAGACAGAGAACACTGACATTTAAGGCTCACTCACTTTCCTTTCCGCTTCTCAACGCCAGCGTATCTGGTGACTCGCATGAGGCCTGAGCGAGTCCCCAGGAAGGCCGCCTCAATCCCATCCTCCACCCTGAGGGGAATGAGTGAAGGAGAAAAAAAAAAATTGGAAGATAAAAATAAATAAATAAATATATATATATATATATGAGTTTAGCAAGAAAATATACCTGCAGGGGTTTAATAACAAAACAAAATGTTTTGTGACATTAAGCTTTATTTTCACGTTTCTTTTCCCTTATAAAAACTAGTTCCTTGCCTAAACAATGACTTGACATTTTGAATGCCTAAATGCTTTGAGTTCTGTTAAGTAATTATGTCAGTACATGGGGATCCACTGTGTGGAATGTGTGTTTAGTAAGGAAAACCAATGTTTTCTGTACCTGATCAAGCAATAGCGATACAGCTGACCTATAAAAGCTCTCACCCTGTGTCAGACAGCATTAGAGCTGTCCAGTAGGCCTCCAGAGGAGCAGTTACCACAGCATCAAACAACGTTTGCTGCAGCAGAATCTCATCACCTGCAGACACATCGGTGTAGATCAAACTAAAGAAATAAGGGCTAACCAAGGTACATCTAAAGTGGGGTGTACAACTCACATGACAGATCGGGCTCTTTGCCTGTCAGATACCGAACTACAGCCTGGAGTTGAGTGAGTTTACGATGATGGGGGTCAATATCAGTTTCACAATAGGTCCTAGCAGAAAGAGTAACATACGTCTGTATCGCATCTGACATCAACCAAAAAAATCCCCAAAAAACTTCGCAGGTCAAGGTATACAACACAAGTTACAAGATCATAATGATGAAATGAAATTTTCTTGGTATGTACTTGTGCACTATACCAGTGCAATACTAAAAACAGGTGCAATACCAGACATAATTGTGGATAGACCTGATAATTGCTTTACTTTAACTTTATAATTTATTTTAAATTATAACAATAAAACGTACAGAATATTTATCTCTATATAAAGATATCTGTATGGGTAATTAACAAATGTAGTGCTAACATTTAGCTGTCAAAACGCCACAATGTTATTCGTTTTCTTCGCTTGATTGCACTTACCACCCATCGGCTATGGTAAGGTCTGGCTGCTGGAGGTCGTGAAGGCCTGCAGAGAAGAACAACTTTGTCATCTTTGTACATTTACAAAGGCTTTTCAAATACCAGTCAGAGGTCTGTACTGCTCCACAGACGGAGACAGCTAGTTAGCATATAAAACACTGGAAAGAGTTCTTTGTTTTTTGGTCTCTTATCTTTTATGTCAGGAATGCTAAACCTACCTTCTTCAACAGACACATTTCCAAAGAACATGCACTCCCCATGGCCACGAGTCAGCACCATCCCAAAACTGCACAACACAATTATTTGTGATGGTGAAATATAAATGATGTACAATTTGTTATAAAAGCATATATATGCATAGGTTTTGGATAACCTGGCTGTAGTGAAAATATGTATACTTCCCCTACAAAGAATGCACATCTACACATTATTCACAATAACGGCTTATTTGCAGAACATAAAAAAAAAACGTTTGAGGCGAGGGGCGGAGCACCATCACAGTATGCCTTTTGTTTAATAAAATCTCAGCTGTGCGCCAACGCCGGTGTCTGTAGGTGGCGGCCATTTCCTGGGCTGACAGTCACACATGACCTTAGTTATAGTACATTTGAAAGTTTTTGTATTGTTTCCAGTATAAGCTCAGCAAATAAACGTTGCCTGAAATTCACGTATCATATTAAAACCGTCTGCCTTATATTGTGCAGCTAAAAGAGCTGGGATATATTTGAGTAAAGCCTTACCTAAACGGTGTTTCATTGATGGTTGTGTAGAAATAATCGTTTTTTAGGAACACGGGTCTTCTCTGTGAAAACAAGAGCAACAGTCAGAATTCTTCAGGAGGACGTATCAAGACTGATCAAATGCCTTTAGACAATATTTTCCCAAAGAACGGAAGCAAATGCCACCTGATCACCTGTTAGATCAAAATTTATGATGATGGTTTATTAAGCTCCTTTTTAAATTGTCCTCATACTGAACCTTTTACTAATACTCAAATGAGGGAGAGTGTGTCTCACCCCTTTGTCCACGACTGTCCTCACATCTAAAGTAAGGGTCCCCGTCTCTCCTTTCACCATGGCAGTTCTCAACTGTTTGAAAGAAAAACATGTTGAACATCGAAGACTTTGCAGTTTGTAATTTCACTGTTTTAAAGTTTTCACTCTTTATCTGAAATGTGGAAAATAGTATTAAAAAAAAAGGAAACATTCTTAAACATTTGCTAGTACTATATATTTAAGCATATGGGTCAATGTATGTGTCAGACTGACTATCTCTTCAGAGTCCTCCCATTCAGCCTCAGATAAATCCACACTGTTGTAGTTGGGTTTGGGTTTTAGCTTCTTTCCATCTTTATACTGTGACAAAACAAGACAAAAGTCATTATTATAATTAACGGTAAATGTGTACAATGGCTTTTACATTCAGAAATAAGGAGGGAAAATGATGCTGGACAAGATGAGGCCGAGTCAGACATACTTACTAGAGGCCTTAAATCGGGATGTGCCAGAATGTAGCCATTGTTTGTAATCAGGAAAGCATAGCCATGAGCTCCAAGCTGAGGGACACACACTTAGTTAGCACTACATTTGTTTTCATTATTATTGAAACAATTCAACAAAAAAAATCCAATTTGGTCCCATTTAGACATAAATATAGATGGAATTTTGACTTTGTTTTGCTTCTGCTGCAATTTACTTTTGAGCACCAGTGCAGAAGCAAACTCAGGGATGAGGTTTTGGTGTTTATGCACAAACGACCCGTTTGACTTTGTACCTTGTATCGAGGGGCCAGCATCATGACCTCCAGCAGAGGAATATCGGTCCCCACCACTCCCAGCAGAATGCCGTGAGACAGCGTCTCTTTCTTTTTGCTGAAGACAGGCATTGCCACGGTGGTCATCAGCAACAGACTCTGAGCCAAGGTGTTAAAAAGCTAAGGGAGAAATGAGAGAGAGGATTAGCCAAACCTACCTCTGTCACTGATGGAAGAAAAAAAGCAGAGTGAACTCTGCAAAGAAGCAAATTCAACAGCAGAGGGCATTGCACAACAGCAGCACGCCCGCTTCCCTGCACACTACACTATCAGCAAACAACACTACCAGCTATATCTTAATTTGCAACCCAGACTACAAAAGCAAACCAAGATCACATACTAAAGGAATTCAGTAGAAGCACTAAGGCATTTCTGCAGCCCTCTAATGTTCGACTGTAAACCTTTTACCTCTTTAGTGTTGGGTAGCTGGATGTGAATGAAGACGGCAGATGAAAAGGATGGGGAGAAAATATATCAACAAAAGCATGAAATGAGGATTATCAGAAGAGCCCCCCCACACACACACACACGCACACACACACACGCGCACACACACGCACTCATTACACAATGCAGCGACAATGCTTAGAAGACAATCAAATGTAATGGTGTTGGGGGATGAAATTGTGATGCGGGCATTATACGAACAACAGAAAATAAAAGAAAGAAGGTATTACTCTTCCAAAATATGCAAAATATTTGTTCTGAGACCTCTAGTTTTAGTACAATTCAGTAAATCAGGTTATAAGTAGGGACATAGTTCAGAGAGAGACAAAGCTCTCAATCTAAAAACAGGTTGGAATTCATTCATTCGCCCATTAGTTTATGACAGCAAGGGCAACTGCCCAGTTCACCTTTTCCAGTCAGTGGAACTAGAAGAAAATAGTTCAGAAGATGAACTGCTGAGGTTGCTGGGCTGAGATGATGCTTTTTTTCACATCACACTACATTTAACTTAGATTTTGTGCCATTTTAAAAAGACATTGTTGTTGTTCAGTGCTTCTAAGCTGCTAATCGAAAAATTGTTTTACTGTCGTAATGTGAAACGTTTTTTAATTTGTTACAACATTATGATAAAACTACCTTCTAAAATGATCCACAGTAATAGGACCCCAACCTTACAATAACAGTTACTTTATGATTAAATATTAAGTAAATATTACATATGCAAGAAAATGACAGATTATGATGAACTAATAGGACTATAAAATATACATATACAACAGTTAGTTCTGAAGGCACTGTTTGATTATATGAAAAGTATTGTATTATTTGTAATAACAGCATGGCTTTCTCGCTAAAACAGAAATTCCAGATGCAAAGTAATAGCAAATAATTCCTGATTTTCTGCTTTAGCATTTACAAAAACAGGAGTGAATATATTAGACAATTTCATTGAAATATCATTTGTCTTGCAGTCCATTGGTTAGAGTTGGAAGAAGACTGTAACAGCAGGCCTATTCTGCCCTACAAAGCCAAAGTGCAGTAACTACGTACTTGGTTTATTTTAGACTACAAACAGGGTTTACGAATATCCTGGTTCAAAGTATTCCTGTTTCAGAGAAATTGCAGTAACTCCAAAATCCATACTAATATAATATAACTAATATATTAACATATTAATATCTTAATATATTTCTAGTCCGAGTATATTTTATTATATATTCAGGTATTTTTATTGTGTATTGTTCTGTCTTGTCTGAGTGTGCAGTCGTGATGTGA
>JBBPDC010000032.1:8984128-9015970 GCA_037974485.1 Hemigrammopetersius urotaenia | reverse complement strand
GTCTTGTCTGAGTGTGCAGTCGTGATGTGAACAATTTCCTCCGGGATGAATAAAGTTTTCTGATTCTGATTCTGATTAATACTAAAACTTTGAAGCCATTTTTTTCAGTTTCAACTTTGGTGTAGTTACTGCACGTTGGCTTTGTAGGGCAGTATTGTTTTTTTCTTTATTTTGCAGAAGTATAGGTATAAAATCATTAGCCAACACTTGAACAAAAGGAAAATATTCCTTACCATCATTCTTAACTTTCCTTACAGGATACAATAGGAATACCATACTTAGTTCCTTCTGGGAACTGTTTCTCCACTGTTTCTCCACATTAAACACACCTGATCATCTGATTAGCTGGGCCTGAATTCAGAGCGTTAGAAAAAGGAATCCAGGATCTGCTGCTGAGAAGAAACCCTACTGGACACTCCGGTGACACTCAGCTTTCTTTATTTCCAGAAAAAACATGTCCACCAAAATGTCCGAACACGGTCTGCCCTTACCACACTGTCCATGTACGCCTCAGTCCAGATGATGTCATGGTCATGGTTGATGACCATAGGACGACTCAGAACATGAAGATATTCCATCACGTTCTCCTGCACATCAGCCAGTGTGTTGATATGCGTGTAGTAGCCTAAATGATTGAAAAACATATATTAGAAAATATGAAGTGTTTCCTTCCACAATGCTATACATCCTGGCCACAATAAATGTGGCATTAATTATAATGTAGCACTGATATTTCTCCTGTGTGTCCCCAACATTCCCAACAAACCATATCAAGAAAGAACTAAATAAAGTGTTACACTTCCATTCTCATTCATGTATAAGACAGCAGACAAATAGAGGTGAAGTGAAATTCACCTTTGTTGTTGCATGCAATCCACTTCACACTTTCTGCGAAGGTCATATCTCGACCAATTAGGTAGGAGAACACTCGCACCTATAAGAAGACACGTTGGAATGAATTGTCAAAGCTGGTGTGGACAAACTGAACTTTTTTGTCCGCAGTTAAAATAATCATTTTATTGCTATTCACTCAAACAAGAGAAGAGGAACAATCAAGGGGAATAAGAAAAACGCAGCCAATAATGTTCCATCCATCCATTTTCTGTAACCACCTAATCCTTACTTGGGCCACGGGTACTCAGAGCCTCACCCTGGGAGGGGCACCAGCCCACCGAAAGACACACACACTCACAGCCATCCCCAGTTCAGCTGACTCGCATCTCTTCGGACTGTGGGGGAAAGGAGACCACGAGCCACCATGAGGAGACCCACGCCACCATGAGGAGACCACGCCACCATGAGGAGACCCACGACATCATGAGGAGACCCACGCCACCATGAGGAGACCCACGCCACCATGAGGAGACCCACGCCACCACGAGAAGATCCACGCCACCACGAGGAGAACACGCCACCACGAGGAGAACACGCCACCATGAGGAGACCCACGCCACCACGAGGAGACCCACGCCACCATGAGGAGAACACGCCACCACAAGACCCACGCCACCAAGAGGAGAACACGCCACCAAGAGGAGAACACGCCACCAAGAGGAGAACACGCCACCAGGAGGAGAACACGCCACCAGGAGGAGAACACGCCACCAGGAGGAGAACACGCGACCACCAGGAGAACACGCCAACTCCACACAAACAAGACCAGGAGCTAGATTCAAACCCCAACCTTGGAGGTGTGAGGCAACAGTGCTACCCATTTTTAGGGCCTACGCAGTTCACTATTCTATACTTTTTAGACTGTTGGCTGTGGCATGATTGGAAATGCAGATAAATTACAAAATGCAAAAAGAATTACCCCTATAAGACATGTTTTTCTATGTATGCAAACCGATCTCAAATATATTTGAGGAATGTATGAACTTTAGTACTTCTTTAAACAACTAAGAATTTACCGGTTCTCCACACCCCATTTCTGTGAGTCGACTTCAGCAAGAGATTTTGTTGTTACTGTGCAGTAATTATATTTCTCCAAACATCTTTAGATTTACCAAAATACCTTCTAACTAAAGTAAACTCACAGACATACATACGGAACCCATCTGCTAACCAAGGCTTTGTTTCAATCTTGTGCCTTTTGCAGTGTGCCTTTGCAGGTTTTGATTTTTGCAGGACACTACATTAGTAGCATAGTGTTTGTTAAAATCCATCCACTGGGACAGAGGCAACACAATTTTATTGTGTAGAACAGCTCATGTTTTTTTGCTTTTTACACAAACTTTAGAGATTTTGTTCATGCGGCACAACAAACCAAACTCAATCTAAACTGACTGGAGTTTGATCCTGATTGCATTTCTCACAGGGTTTTGTTATGATAGCAACATTACTACTATGACTACTGTGAGTCCATGTTTTCTCTCAGAACTGTATTAGAAATCGCTACTCTGTATTAGAGTAACAGAGGAACTTGATATTGTCTTTGGGCTGGACAGGCTGTCCATTACCTTTTTGTCGGGCCAGTTGAACTCCTCAAACACAGACTCGAAGTCTTCCATGGCTCCATCTGTGATCAGCATGATAGCCTGATTACACAGGCTGCCCTGCCCATTCGCCGTGGCCTGGGGGAAATACAGAGTCCCACAGAGACTGAGATGAGCTTCATTTGTGCATGTATAAGAGTGCGTGTGTGTGTGTGTGTGTGTGTGTGGTGTGTGAATGAGGGAGAGAGAGAGAGAGAAAGAGAGATTGATGAGAAACTGTGTATGTGAATAAAAATGATCAAAGAAGCAAATTTGCAGAGTTGTCTTTTACCAACCCATTTACGAACATTTCTATATTTGACCATTAGTCTTGAGCTTGCCCAACAACTACTCACTTTAGACCTAAGTGGGTTAAAATGTTGTTAGACCTAAGTGGGTTAAAATGTAAAATCAAGATCAAGGTGCAAGAATTCAGTTTATAGTTTAGCTTATATAACAGTAAACATTTGTTTCTGACCTCATTCAGGATCCGGAAGGACTCTTTCATGGCTTTCTTGACCTTCCCCTCCCCTTTAACCTGCAAGTCCTCCACCAGCAGCTTAAAATGCTGCAATGGAAAGAACGGGTTCAGAAGAAACAGAAAGACATTTGAAATTTGCTCTAAAAGATTCTCATTCAGAATCCACTTTAGCCTATTTCAGAGACTTTGCTGCCAAAAACAGGAGCCTAAGCAGGAGCAAAGAGCCATGGCTTTCATCATCTGGGGTGGTGGTGGCTTAGTGAGTAGGTCATGGGTTCGAATCCTACCTTCAGCACACCACCACTGGGTTCCTGAGCAAAACCCTTAACCCCAAGCTGGGAGACTGTCCCCTGTAGTTAGGGATGGGAAGTCACATTGGATAAAAGCATCTGCTAAATGCTGTAAATGTAAATTCAGTCTTTTGACTGAAGCTCATGTGAACTTTATGACAAGAGGAAGGACCACTGGATCACTTGGATGATTCATGTGAGCAAGACAAAAGTCCTAAAGCTTTAACAGGGCGCTTCTCTTCCAGAGCTTTCCCAGGAGGATCTGAGACGGTCCTGTGAGCACATGTGAGGTAGATAAGACGCGGATATCATTACCAGCTCTACCTACAGCTCCATCAGCCCACATTAATCTGTGCACTGAGCAGGTGCTGGCACACTGACCTTCACCAACATATACACGTATGTGTAAACACAATCTGCATAATGCACAACCATTTACAGGGAAGATAGATATGGACTTTTTAACCACACCCACTAACCTATAAGCACACACACACACACACACACACACTCATACAAATGCAATAGCACTAAAGAACAGTGCCCACCAGGATTTCTGATGTATCTAATTTCCATGTGCCCCCATTGTACATGCATACAATATTATTATAAACAACAATCTTGCTATATATTGTACAAAGAAAACGTCTAATCCACTGTCTGATTTCTCGGAGTGATGTTGCTATATATTTCCTGAATCCCTGATTACATAATATCCCAAATCAGAGGACTATGAGATCAAGAGTACCATGTCCCTACATGGCCTTTGTAATTTAACAGGTAAAGCAATGCAGGAAATCAATTCACTCTATCCTGAACATAAAAAGCCCAAAAACTTTGTTAAAACAAAGAGATCTTTGCCCTACTACTCACTTTCTTCTCTAAATACAACAGATTTAGCTGCAGGTTTCCTGCGGTGCCTCTTTATTAATCGCTCTGTCTGTGACTCACGTTAAAATGATATGGATAATCGATTTACCTCACGGTTGTCCAAGTCCGCCTGCACCAGTGTGCCTTTGAAACAGGGCTCCACGTACCTGACGTAATCAGTGTACTGCAGAAAAAATAAATGTCTGACATGTGAATCCCAAAGGATCATGTAAAACAATCCAGAATAAATTGTTGTTAAATGGCCCATGTTTTATACTTTGAAGTCCATGTGGATTCATGTGCCATAACAAATCATAAATAATTATTACAGCACTGTGCAAAAGTCTTGGGCCACACTAATTTCTTACTATTTTGCCATGAAAATGTGACAATAGGTTTGTATTTATTGCAACATGTACAAACATCAATGTTAATTCAGTATAGAACAGAAAGTGTTATTTTATAGTTCTAACAAATCAATATTTGGTATGACCACCGTTATGACCACCACTCAGTCTTTTTTAGACAAGCTTTGTTGTAATTTCATTCAGTATTTTCAGGATTAGTGCTCCAGGCTTCCTGATGGACATTCCAAAGCTCTTCTTTTGACAATAGCTGACTTTTGATCTATCCTCTGTCAAGATGATCCCATACTGCTTCAATAATTGTGAGATTCAGACTTTGGGGAGGCCAATTCATGACTGATATGCTTCCATTTGGTTGTTTCTGTCTAGGTAGGCTTTGGCTGCATTGGAAGGGTGTTTGGGATCATTGCCATGATGAAAAACGAAGCTGCTGCCAGTCAGACGCTTTCAAGACAGCATTGTGGAGTGGCTCAAGACTTTTGGATAGTACTGTATATGACCATTTTCAACCCCTTTTTACCTCTAAGAATTAAACAGACTATCTTTTTTATTGCGCTTTTATAGCTGATGTACTTAGGAAGCTTTGTAAACAAGCTCTAATCTGATTGGCCCAGTACCATGGCTAATTTAAAAAAGCAGTCAAGATAGCACCTACAGAAATCCGCAGGGTTGCAGCCAGTCTACATCAGTGTTCAGTTTTGTGATGTGTGATACCACAACCATGCTTAATATGGTGACATAGTACTTCAAGAACTATTTGCATCAAGAAAACAAAGCAAATATAGTTTTCCATTGTGGTTACAAAGATCACTCTTCAAACTGTATGAATATGGAATCACTGAAAGCCTCTTACTGCAATAATATTGACAAAGTCATTTTCCCCCAGTGTGTCCAGGATAGTGTTGATGGTGTGTTTGGCAATGGTCAGTTTGAGTCCCTTCATGCTGCCACTAACATCCACCACTATGATGATGTCTTTTGGTGAGGTGGCAGCCTGGATGTACCTGAGAAAGCGTAGAGCAAAATCAATCAACAGCAAACGTCTCTTATAGTCTCTAACACTGGCCACAATAGTCTCACTCATGCGATAAACTAAGGTTGTCTGAAACTGGGATGTTATATAATCGCTGCTGTCATCCGTCCTCATATAATATGTATCATATGATGTGACATCTCATGCCAAGGGCAACCCTGTTTCTGAATCATTTCTGGACAAGGAGAGGACAAAAAACTATAATGGGTCTTTCTTCTTTGAACACAGCTTTCATGGTGCAGGTAAGTGTGCCAGTAGAGCACAGTCGCTGCATCTCCGTACAAAATAAAGGCGATCCACACTAGTCGGACCAGCTCCATAGCTATTAGGTTCGGCTGTATAAACAGTCACATATGGTGCCCATGTGAGACCCACTGACCTGGCTATTGAGCTTCTAACCACTTAAGGACAGGATTAAAGTCTTTGAGTGGGATCAGGGCCTCATTGGCTGTGCTGCTACACAGTATAAACGACAGGCATTTTGGGTGCTATCCACATGGCTAATCTGCTATTGCTACCCTGGGCAAACACAGGACAAACAACAAAACATCACATCAGCTTCAAATCAAAGAACCTCACCAGTTTCTGTTCCTACAATCGAAGTTAACCACTCCATTTGAGTCTGGGGTCCACTTGATGCCTGATGGGAGGAAACAGAGATATTGTATACAATGGTTCCAAACCACCAGCAAATATTGGGTTATGTCCCAATTACCCTAAAACTATAAAGTACTATATACTACTGTACTAACCTCATTGTTTCCTTCTAACAGACAGTTATGGCAATGTATGTCATACCTAACTATGGTTTTGAGGGCTGTTTTAGATGAGACTTTTTTGGCACAAATGAACTAAAATGGTTTTACATTACACTAGTTGGCTTCCTCACAAAGGCCATGCATGTTTGGTAACGACTGTGGCCAGCTAGCAAATTAACATGCATTTACAAATACAGTTCTTACTAAAACAACTATATTCTATTTACTGATACGGTTAATATATTTGTGAAATTGTCATTCGTACACTAGTTCTCATGTCACCATTGCAGCCAACGTGCCTGCTCTCTGATCACAGTATGAAGTTTCAGCTGTACGTACTTCCTCTCCTTCTGTTTCGCACCATACTCTACCAGTTTTAAGTACGCATTGTGGATATCAGAAGATACTCAACTTTGACACATAACAAAAATGCATTAATCATTTTTATGATGAATCAGTTATAATGTAATACTAATAATTTATTACTAGTATTAGGTGCCCAATTGGGACACAGCCTTGTTGTAGTATACACTGAGTATATAATGAGAACCTACATGAATTAATTGATATGAACCAAAATTACAACATTTCCACCTCATGCTGGAGTTGTACTCACTTTTGTGTTATTTCACCCAAAATCAGGTTGGTATGACTTATGTATTTCAATAAAACATTTCTGCTTTCTACCCTAACATTATAAGTGCTGGTAAGGGGTGACAGTAAGCTGTAGGGGTGATGTGTAGCTGCTGCTTGACTCGGCATGTATGTTTATACAATCATTTAGTCAGTAAGTCGCTACCTACCTTTAGAGCTAATATAGTGACAACTCAGTGTATGTCACTAATTGAATAATGACAAATCAGTTGCAATGACAAATCTACAAAATTAAGAATGTAATCAAGAATAAGGCAAAAAATGGTGGTAATAAAAGATTTGAATCAGAAAACAAAAAATGAGTGAATACTTCTTGCTGTACCTGGGTAGAGTCTGAAGAAACCAGTGGAGCTGCCAAAGAACTGCCACGTAAGTGTTGGGTCTTTCTGGAAGTTACTGATAAAAATGTCATTCAGGGCCTCGGACATATACACTCCGTTGAGGATGTTTGGGTCTAAACTCAGAGAAAGAGACATAGAACAGTAAATGCAATTAACATATGAAATTGTTGATGCTTAATGTATCTTACATTTGTTGAATGAGTTTTAACTTTTAGCTGTTAGGGAGCGATCACCTTTGTTGTACACATTGGTCGGGACCTGGATGTCACTCATTAGCGTGTTGACTGAGAGTTTGTTAAAATGCTCATTTTCTTCCAATGGAAATTCACCACCAAGTTCAATGAAGTTGCCTTCTTCGTCCATTGAGTTTATCAGCATGGAGTTGAAATAGTCAAACTTTTTAAATGAAATAAAAATAAGCAGAGAGAGAGACACACATAAATATCTCATGCTAGACAACCTGATTATTCAAGCATTCATTTGAGACCAAATGAAATATGTATGTGGGTACATAAAAGCCAATTCATGTTTTTATTACAAGCTTGCAATTCATTATTCAAATTTTTTTAATGATACAAGTACAACTCAATAATGTTGCTTAACAGCAGCATTTAAATGTAATGTTTAATAATAGAAACAAAGTTTGGCCTTACCTGTAAAGTTGCGTTAAACTCGTGATACAAATCTGCATCCTCTGCTGTGTCTGCCAGCCGCTGGAGAGAGAATCACACATAAAAAAATTCACATATGTAATTAATTAGCATGTGTAGAGATTATTTTAATCAACTGTTAAGTATTTACAAAAGTATTTACATCATGAGTTACAATACAATGGAATGGAAAATACAGTCCAGTACAATACAAGCACATTACTATTACCTACCAATTTAAAGGGTTAAAAAACAACAGCAATTTGTCAGGTTTTATGAAATGAGCCCTTCAAAGCCTGTCAGTGCCTGTCTGTCTTGGCTTCACCCTCTCTTTCCACCTGTGTGAAGTTCGTCTCCCCTCTTTTCCTAAGCCTTTCTGGTCCTATATGCTCCTTGTTGAGTAGCCCCTTGTTTCAGTATTCCTGGGTCTTGTAACAGAGTTATTGTTTTCTGTATGTCTGTTTGCTTTGCTGTTATTTAATTAATTTAAAAAATGTTTTTCCACCCAATATCTACATTTCATGACAAACAAATACATTTTTGATTTTGGTCAGAAAATAGGTCATTGAGGTCAGCTGACAAGGTGGGAAAAGAGGACACTAGTAGCCCACAAACCCAAACAATTGCTGCAGATCATATGGGACAACTGGGATTGGAGTCTGAACCCTATTTATAGGGTGTAGAATAAAGTAAAGTGGCCCTATTCACCAAAGCCGTGGGCAGACAGCAATGCAGCATCTGGGAAGCAGCGCATGGGGAGAAAATCTTGCTCAAGGGTCACATGCTGCCACAGGCAGTCTGGGGATTCGAACCCACATCCTTCTGATCACAGAGGAGACTCCCTAACCACCAAGCCATCAATTCCATCCAAAAATCAGGGGAGAGCGAGTACACAGTCCCCCACAACCATAAATGATGTAGTTGAGATTCCCACATTTGGGGAATGCAATGGCTGAGCCTCACCCTGAGTGAACCTCCGTTCTGGATCATCCTTTAGACATGAATGGAAAGGCGAAATAGTGCATGATTCTTAATGAATCAACTGAAATAACAAACATCCGATTATCAAAACATGACTCGATCACTACTTTTCCATCTGAAATGACTGACCTTAACAGACTTCATTTTGCTTCCCAGCATTTTCTCAATTTCTTCAGAAAACTCCTGGACTAAGGCAGTTCCATCCACATCTTCTATCCGGATAATAGACTCCACGTCTTTGAGTTTCTGATAGAATCAACAGCACAGTTAAGCAGTGGCATTCATTTTAACTTCAAAGTACAACGTTTTTAGCTGTTTATCATTATAAACAGGCAAGAAGAACACAGTTTTAAATGAAAACCAAGATAAATTAAGATTTGAGCCAGACTTGGAATTCTGCCCCATGTGAGGTATACACACTGAAGGGACGGGCTGGATGTCAGCAGACGGATTTTGTTCCAACTGTTTCCCCAGCAGTGCTGGTTGACATGCCTGATACTCTCGATCTGACTGACTTAATCTGGATTAATTGTATCACGAATCAGAATTAAAACAAGCAGCCAGAAACTTCAGCATTATCTAACACACTCCCTGCTGAACATGCGGAGGTGGACAGGAGTCGTTAAAGAGAAAGTTCAAGTCTAGCCAGGCTTTCCTCCATGGCCAGACTTTTACATTCTGAAGCCAAATCGTTGAGTCCTGGTCACTCAATTGTGTTCTTGATGTTGTCTCCCTAAAAACAGTGTAAGGGTGTTATTACTGGACCATTTTATAGAACAGAAGTGATCCTTTACTGGGAATAAATTATGTTTAAAGTTAATACATTTTTTCTTCTGTCTATCAAGCTGCCATTTCAGACAGTGACGATATGCTGCCATGGTGTCTTTTTTTAAACTGTTGCACATTAACCCAAACATACAGGGGAAACAGGCACTTTGGGTTTTTTTATACTTTATACTACATAAATAAGAAAAAGATCACTACACAAGAACCTAATTTTTTAGAGTCCAGTCGAGTTATTTTGGCTGCATGTTTGAGGTCCTTGTCTTGTTAAAAAGTCAATTGTCTTCTCTTTCTTGGTCAATACGATGACCAACATCAAGATACTTCAAGTAAATATGGCTCCCTATATGTTTTAATTAATGATATGTGATGCCCCAGGATCATTTGCATGCAAGCAGCTGCACACCATGATGGTTGCACATCTCTACTTTATTGTGGGTGTGGTGTTCTATCTACAACCCTTTTTTCTCCAAACAAGACAAGCTGAATTACTGCCAAACAGTTCATGATGTGGGTGCTAAATAATCATCTTATTGTTATGTACTATTGTCTTACCGTGTTAAATATCACTACTCACATTGCAATAGTTCATTAAAGAATAGCAACCTGTGCATTTTACACACACACTGCCGCAAACTGTACAAACGGGGGAAAAAAAGTGGTCTCTTATTTTTTTCCATGGCTGTAGCTGTATTTTGTATATTTTGAAAGTACTTCTGCATAGTTTTATTTGACTTTACTTCAACTTTGTTTTATATTGTTCTTGTCTTTACAAGATAAGCAATTTCCTCCAAGTTTTCTGATTCTGACGACTAGTTCTTGTTATGTGAAATCTTCACAAACAACAGAAATGTCAATGTTTTTACTTACAAAAATATATCTATGTATATACAGTATGTGTAGTATCTTATTTTTCACCATTCTGTCTTTTCTTTGTTTATGGCTATTACTGCCTTCTTATTTTTTCATATTAGTTTATATAAAGCACAATTTCAAAAGATGTATACAGAAGTGAATATTGTTTATTATTAAATAACAGAAATAACAATGCATGATTACTTGTTTCCCCTTCCTGTATACTGTTATGTATTATGGTTCTTTTATCATATTAAGACCTTAGAGGTTGAAAGAGGACAGGGTAATGAAAAAAGGTTTCCGTATTTGTATCTGGACATCAAACACTAAAGGTAAAAGCTAGCACTAAAACAAAAGCTGAGGCTCACCAAATGCTCATGAGCATTATGGTAAAGAGCACTGAGCCCTAAACCCGAGCATTAGGTAGATCCTGTTAGTGCTGCCACTGTGTGTCAATCAGCAACAGGATCCCGAACCACTGCCCTAATAAAGAGACCTGTATAGGCTAAACAGAGCTGAACCATTACAAAACTGGTTTAGGGCAGAAGGATTTGCTGCAGAGGAATTAATTTATAGGCAATGTTTGAGAATAAGCCTGATTTTTTTAGAGAGGACAGGCCTGGCACTATGCTCTTACCTTAAAAATCTGAAACTAAGTGACATTGTGGACTGGATTCTGGTGGAAAGGTCTTTCTCTGGCAGACTGACAAAGCATTCATTCTCGACAGATTTCTAAAAGAGCTTGCTTTCATATCATTGTGGGTGCTGTGTGTTATGCACAAAAAAAAGCAGAATATTTAACCTGCAAGCATAAAGAGTCTCACCTCGAACTTGTATTACTGTTATTATTTAATAATATATGAGAATGAAATGCTGATAGAACAAAAACTCTTGGACAAAATTTGACGGATATTTTTGTTCTTTCAAAACTTTATAAAACCCAAATCAGGTGAGAAACGATTTGTTACATTAAAACATTAATTTGTATAATATTTTCTATTGTACATAATTATTTTAAATAGGCAAAATATAATACCAGACTTTTGTTACTCGATAATGAGGCATTTATGGGTAAAAACTTGAGATCTAGAGGGTTGTCATGGTACCTGCTCATATTAATTTGGGAATAAAAACTGCAAAAATTACATATAAAATTGTCTATGGAAGATGTGTATGTCTTTGGAGTAATCCCAGTTTCAATGGGCAAAAATCATGAGATCTAGTTTGTTTGCATGGGTCAAATTCTAAAAGAGTTGGTGGGTTCTGTAGGTTTTCATTATAATCAAGCAGGAATAGATTTCATACAAGCAATAACCTGCTTGAGGACTGAGACCCCAATGATTTGACAAGCGGAGTGAGGTATGTTTCTGTTTTACAGCCCTTTGTGGGTGTTTTTTTATTGTACATTTAACAAAAGTAAAAGTACAAAACGAATCCGTTTTGCACAAAAATGCAGCTCATGCAACGAGATGATTTGAGAGGATGATCAGTTTACCTTCTGTAGTAGAGCAGCTCCTGAATATTTTAAAGCAACTGCATTCAATTGCTCTGAAAAGCTATTGGCCCATTTTTGAACCCTAAGAGAAAGAAATGCAATCAGTGAGTGCATACAACCACAGAAAATAGCCAGAAAGAATGAAAAAGTGCACAAATGTACGTACAGTATAGGTCAATTTAAATGAAATATCTCCTTAACAATCTTGGATAAAGGGCTCAAGGACTGGCATTTTTAAAATAAAAAAAACAGTTCCCAACCACATCACAAGGAGCTCTTTCAATGAGGGCATGAGATGTTCCTAGCTGGAAAACTACAGTGCTTCCTATTATGCTCAGCTCTGGTGGAAATGTATAGTTCTGTTTGACTCAATGTGACTAAATGTGTTTTGTGAGCCTGGTGGTCATCTTACTTATCTTGCTGTAGCCATTTATAATCTGTACATCTAGGGTCAGCACATTTAGCTTTTTCAGGCTTCAAGTAGACCTTGGTGTTCATGGGTCAGTGTTTGAAAACGTGCCAAGACCACTTAAAATGAATTGTATTTACATAATATCATATCCTATTCATTTTAATCAAAACATTCCAGTTCTTGATAGTTTCACAGATATATCCATTTTACAAAGATGCCAAACGAATAATATTATGTTAAAGTTAATGTTCTGTCAGATAAACGATTGGATTTGTGTTTACCTGGACAGTAGCAACGATAATTAGAAATGAGTTATGAAACATAAATCTTTTAAAATCTTTGTTTAGTGATGTATATTAAAATTAGCTGGTTTACAGAATGGCTCACGGCTATTGAATTCAATTGTAAAAGCAACAGATTAACTATAGTCTGTAAGCATGAAAACCTAAATCTAGATATGGGTTGTCATGGTATGAGCATATTGTATAACTTATGACCAGTCTCTTTTAATTTGGGAATAAAAACTACAAAAATGACATTTAACAACTGTCTATGGAAGATGTGTAGGTCTAGGGAATAATCATGAGATCTAATTTGTTTGCATGGGTCAAATTCTAAAAGAGTTGGTGGGTTCTGTTTTCACTATAATCAAGCAGGAATAGATTTCATACAAGCAATAACCTGCTTGAGGACTGAGACCCCAATGATTTGACAAGCCAAGTGACAATCAGAGTGAGGTACGTTTGACAAGCGGAGTGACAAGTGGACAAGCAGGGTGAGATACGTTATCAGTTGTAAAAGCAACAGATGAACTATAATCTGTAACAATGAAGACTGTCAGTAAGTGTATATCTATAAAAAGCACCAATACAGCAGGTGTTTCTGATAAAATGACCAGTGAGAGTCTCTGCAAGGAAGGCATAACTAATCAAATGTGCAACCCTGCAGATATAAACACTAAACACCAAAAGACATGTACACAGCAACAAAGACACAATTTGTCCCACAAAAATCAAGTAGAAATGGAAGAGAGCATAGCCGCATCCTTACAAAAGCAAACACTCTGAACACTCTTGGCCTGGTGAGCTTAGTGCCGACCCAAGCACCACGAACTGCATCTGACCTGACAGGGCCTGGGATTTGGAGGTATCTGGGGAGTTGTTTGTGTGGCTTGTGTTGTATTGGATTGTGAAACCTATTAAAGACCCAGACAGATACAAACCTGGACAGAAAAACATTTTTGCAAAAGGGAATGTGGTTTCGTGGGACAGTCTAGAATCATCTTTTTGCTTGATATAATTATTTTTTTCAGCCCAGTTGTGATTCATATATAAAAAAACTTTAATGCATCAGAAAAAGGCCTATTTTCAGAGAAATGGTACAATCTATTGTATCGCTCTATTCAAACAGCACTTTATATGGCTAATGTGGCCCTAAAAAATGATCACATCCCCAGGCAAAAAAACAAGGGGTACATAAGTGTATATTAAAAAAAGGACGGTGCAAAGTATGATCATCTTTGTGCAAGCCTGGCTTCTCTCCACTATAATATTAACCAGGGCACCATCCAGCATGGCACCATAGGTGCAACTTGAAACACACTCTCTACACAAATTTGGAAAATATGCAGTCAAGGGAGATACAAAAAGAGGCACAATAAACAATAAACTCTGCAAAAGTCGACGTATTTGTTAATAATGCAGTAATGCAGTGGTTTGTGCTCCTTCCCAGCTTATAAGGACAAAACATCATCAGCTGATGAATAATCATTAGATGATTAATATTGCCTTACATCACATGAGCATTTTGCCTTCTGCATGCAAAGTCTAAAAGTGCCGTCTGTCAAATGGCCTGATTCTCTTTTTCCCCTTCATTTGCTGAATTTTGTCAGAGTCTCATGAGAAATGGATTTTACAGGGGGACTCTTTCCATGAGGGAATTACCAAACAACTGCCCAAACCGCTTTTCCCATCCCTGTTTATTCCCTAATACCAGGCTGCATGGAACTGAACTGGGGTAAATTTAAACCCCTAATAATTCTGGAGGCTCAAGGGTTGCTTAAGCAGCTGTCACAGCAGCTGGAACAATTTAGGTAACAAATTTCTCTCAAAACTTTCCTATATGTTCATATCAACAAGTAATATCAAACCCAATGAAACAGACATTGTCAGTATTACAATAAAATGTGAATAACCATAATATTAATATTAGTAATCTTTCGTGTTCTGGTTCAAATGAATCTTTCCATAAGGTGCATCTTACGTTTCTGGTGGAATCTTCATCTGCGCCTTGGTCAAGAGGCAGAACCAGCCTGAGTAAAGCAGGAAAAGGGTGAGCCATGTAGGCCCATTCCTGGGCCGGACAGTGCCTCCAGCCGTCCCAGTGGAGCACATATGTTTTCTCTGCACGGCAGCCATCCACCAGCAGTCCAGTGGAACTCCACTAACACAACTCCACTAAGTTCACTGAAAGCTCACTTTCATCCCCGATCATGCTGAACTCAACCAAGATTTTTAAACCTCTTTCTCAGATCACCTACTATGCTGTTGGCTCCTGCTTGAATGTCCAGTGGTCAGATGCAAGTTTGCAGGGTTGTAGGTCTGTCCCAGCTCAGTCCTTTCCTTCATAACATTCATGATGACAGTGGGAGTCCAAAAAAGCAACAAAAAAAAAATTTAAATAATCCAGATTATCCAGACTCTTATCAGTTCACTTGTTCCACTGAATTCTCAGCCCAAGAAGAAATCATATTTTCCAAATATGAAACACTTGGACCTGCAGGTGATTACATCCTCCTGTGAACCGGCAGCCACGTGAGAATCTGATGCTTCATACTTACAGGGAATGAGAGCAGCGACTGGGTCCACGTGCAAAAGAGCCACTGAACAGTTTTGACAAGGTAGCTACAGGGACTCACTGCCAAAGAACTCAATCCGCCGCTTTGCAGCGTAATCCACTTGGATTACACTCTCCTCACACAGTGAGTTGACAGGTGGGGGCGGGGGAATGGGGGCTGAGGAAGGGGGCAGTAGAATTGAGGTGGAGGGTGTGGGGGAAGGCAAGCGATTGGGTGATTTAGAGAGTTGTCAGCCCTAAAAGGGATTAGCAGTGATTGCTAGAGGCAGGGCTTTGCCCATCCAATCAGTGCCAAGGGAACAGGAGCGCTTCCAGAATTGCTTTTGCTGATAGACAAGGACATCTAGTGGGCACACCATGCTATGGGGAAATGCTGAGGTATTGCCAGGTGATGTGTTGACGCATCAGGAAAACATCAGAACCATCAGACCAGCACATAAAACAACCTTAGACTGTAAGTAAAGCCCTCAATGAAAGGTTTACAATCACACCCCTCTTCAAGTCTTTTCTGCACTCTTCTGCATGAACTCTTATCCCACCAGTAAGACTGACCTGGACTATCTCTGTTCTGCCCATTTTGCCATTTTCCTTGCTCACAAAACCTAAATGAATGAGCAAAGTAATAAGCCTTTCTAAGAGTTGAAGCAGGGCAGTGCAGATGGCCTTCAGCACCAGGGTTGAGAACGTATGCACTGAATCAAGAATGGTCATTCCATGAGCTATATTGGGAACAGCTAGTGTCCTAACCTGTTTCCAGAATTTGAGATCCTACCCTCTCCTTAAAATAATTTCCCATCCTGATCTCATATCTAATATTGTGTGTCTAAGTCAGTAGCTCAACAGATTGCTGGTTTATGCTAGTACATTGATAACACATTTTTTCCTCTGTAGGAGACATTCCTTAGTGCCACTATGAATCACTCTCATTCTCCTCCCTGATTCAGACTGCTTTTACCTAATCTAGTTCAGTCCAAAGAAGGATGGGTTCCCCTTTTAAGTATTGGTTCCTCTCAGTGTTCCTTCTTATTCTCCACATCTGTTGCACTCACATTAGCTGCCTTAATTATAGATACTATACCAAGCGTTTCTGGATGTAGCATAGTCTATTCATATTACGGTTGTTTTCTCTCTACAGATTTGTATTTAGACTTACTTTATTTTACATTATTCTTGTGTCTCTCTTTGTCTTTGTGTATTGTAGCAGTCATTACAGAAGCGATTTCATCAATAAAGTTTTCTGATTCTAGAAACCTGCTTTGGAACTTTTTATAAGTGGCGTGCACACAAAAATGGAGATTTGATAGCTTCCCGGGTTTTGCATTCTTTAAGATCTGTGACTTCATGTAGAGGATAGAAAAGACAAACACATAGGTAGGTCACGGTTAACATACAGAAGCAGTAAAGAGACACCTGCTGTTCAAACTGAGAAATTTGTGTCCACTGAACACACAGTGAGCAGGTGCTTGCTAATGCAGGTCAGGTGTTCCATCACTTCACTGGAGCAGACAGGCAGCCTGGAGCCGCAATTATGCAGCAGACAGACACAATTCATGTAGACAACCATTTTTTGTGCTTGACATTGGAGTGGAACACAGACACAAACCACATGAAACAAGTATAAAGGGAGAAAATATTTTTGAAGCTTTTGTTCAGACAAAATATGACAAGTCATAAGAGCACTGATGGATCATTTTTTTCCCCCATAGGTAACCACACTTTGATCAATTGCCAATGTTTTTTGGTGTTAGCCTACTGTCCTTTCAACGCGTCTGGCTGCTGCCAACAGAACTACAGAAGCATAACGCTTTGATCTCCACACTGGAGTTTAAAGCATTTTCTATCCACATGTAAAAAGCCTTCTTTTGTCCAAAGCTGACATGATAATGGCATTAGGATGCTACAGGAAACGAATGCCTGCTCCAAACTGCACTCCGTCACATATCCTATATGGAGAAAAAGGAGAAAAAGAATAGTTGCAATTTTAAACCAGTTTCTTCACTGTACATTTTAGAAACATTAGGCTACATGATTGAGTCTAAGCGATTATAAGATTTGGGCCATCAGTACTGCTTAGCTCTATTAAAAGCAACCCAAGGCAAACTTGCTCAACAGAATCTCTGTTTGTTTTAAACACACTGACTGGTCCAGAAACAGACGGGCAAGTGCGTACCTGTCTCCGCTCTGGACACCCATGGGAATGCAATAGTTGAGCTCCAGACGAGCAATGTTCCCCAGACGCAACACGATGCCTGCTCCATATGACCAGCGGATACACTCCACCAGCCTGCTCAGGTGGGCTCGCGGCCCCTCACCTAAACAGGAAAAACAGCTAGAGTGAAATACTAAACTTCTGCATTGCTACAGCATGCAACATATAATGCTGTGAAAAGAACTGAAAAAGCAACCAGTCATTATCAGGACATCCACTGATCAGTCAGAACATTCACATCACCAGTCTAATATTGAGTAAGGCTCCCTCATGCTGCCAGTGTTAACATTTTTCATATTTCTCAAAGAATTCTGAACTCTACTCTGGGACTGGACCAGACAGACGATGCTTCACTCCTCTCAGCGAGTTTTGGCACTCGCTGGTTCACCTGCTGTCAATCTCTGGACCAACCACTGCACACCAGGAACACCTCACAAGACCTGTTGTTTTGGGGATAGCTTTAGCTTCTGCATTTTTCCTGCTTACAGCACATCAAGTGTTGATGTTGATGAGGAGTTAGTTCATGACAAATGGCTAGTTTTCTACATTGCTATGAGAAAAGCAGCAATGTACACCTAGCTCTGCGGTGAGTGAAGTAAAAAAAAAATCTTGTCATGTGAAAGATACTGATGGGAACACAAATGTGTAATGTGTTACCAAGGACCCACCATAGTTGAGGTTACACAGGTTTCCGGCATTGAGAAAGAAGTGTGTCCTGAAGAGATCCCCAAAGCCCCCTCGGCCTGGCCTGAAAGGCAGAGGTGTATACAGATGGAGCCCACCAGCCCAGTATGCCTCCCCACCTAGATAATCACCTGCCATGCAGAATGGGACAACAGTCTTTTTTTCAGTATATGCCAATTGGTCCTGGTTATTTTTAAATTATACATTTTACAAACACTGGTCAAACAGTTCTGGGTCTCTAAATTCATTTCAAATTTAAACCTGGGTAAAAACAAACAAGAAGGCACTAATACAGCATGATGATTCAATTAAAATCCACATTTTTGTAAAACAAGTCTATGGTAAACAGAAGCGTGGGCAATTTGTTAATAAAATGTTGAAGATCTGAAATGGGTAAGTGTACTGCATTTCTCACCTTCACTCTGTGGTCCAATGCTGTACATGCTAAAACCCCTCACACTGGTGGGACCACCCAGATAAAACCTGGTTACATTGAAGCAATGACATATAGCATAGATTGTTATGCACTGACCTTTAAATAGATGCTTTTAGATCTCAAACCATTCTTCTTATTTAGAAGCAGATAAATATCTACTAACCGGTCAGAAATGGATGTGGGTTTTTCTCCAATGGCCAGCAGCATACCACCCCACAGAGAAGCGGAGAGAACCTACAGAGAGTAGAACTGCTAAAAACCAGCCAATGTCTAAATATCCCAAAACAGATCAAACAAAGTGTAAACAGAGAAAACAAATTTGTGCAGTGCTTTTGCTCCTTACTGAGTCCCAAAGGAGACGCTTGTTGAGTTGAATCTCAAAGTCCTCCTTCAAGAAGCTAGCATCTCCACCTGTGTAACCTGCCAACTCCTGCAATGCAAAAAACCTACTTCAGCATATTTGTGTGTGTGTGTGTAAACGTTTGGCCACCCCTTGATAAATCACAGTTATTGCATAGTTACTTGTTTATGACAAATTGAACAACAAAAAAAAATAAATAAAAACATTATTATGGCACTGTGTAAAATTTGGGCACCCTCAGATTCTTTTTACAAGGTTTCAGACCTTAATCGGCTTGTTAGATGTGATGCATGGCAACAGCTATCATTAGTAAATGCCACGTAAAAAGCTTTACAAATACTGTGCACACACTTGTGGACACTCAACAACCAACTGAGACGCAAGCTGAAGCAATCACAGTCCCTTGATTTAAACATCATTGAAAATTTGTGGGTAGATCTTAAAAGAGCTGTGTGTGTAAGACCCCTAAAAAATCTCACAGAACTAGAAGCCTTTTGCAAGGAAGAATGTACAAGAAGTACAAGAATTGAAAGCTGGCTATAAAAAGCGTTTGCAAGCTGTGGGAAGTACCGATTATGCCCAAACTGAGTGCCCAACCTTTTGCAGAGTGCCACAATAAAGTTTTTATGTTTTATCTTTGTTCAGTTTATGACATAAAAAATAACTATGCATCGATGTTTGTTGAAAATACGGTGCATTTTGTCCATTTCCTAGAGAGACTGTGTGGCCAAACTTTTGCAGAAGACTGTGTATATATAAAAAATACAAAATGCTTCAGGTTTTCTTTTTATGAAAGGCTGCCTGCCAAGAGGACATGGGTAAAAAATACACACCTGATTGATCTTGAGTAAGGCACCTTTTCTAGGGAGGATTGGAGAGTTGCGTGTGTCGATGACCATTGAATGCTGAGAGTGAGGAATATTTATGGGGTCAGAACACAAGATCCTAAATTCTTTACTCTCAATATGAATACACAAATAACCAAACTCTCTTAAAGCATTAAAATCACCCACATACCGAGAGAGAGGATTTAAGTGAGTGGCCACTCTCCTCTCTGACAGCGAAGGAAGCGGTGCGAGCCAAACAGCCCAACTCTCTCCACACACCCTCCCACTTCACTGTGTGGTTGGTCCTCCAGATTGGGAACTGCCAGACAGAACAGAATAATGCATACATATTTTATGACATGTGAAGTCAAATATTAAGTATTAATATTAATCTGAGCACATTTTAAAATAAATGATCATTGTTAGTGGCTGCAAGTCACTTATTCCTCCCAGAAATAAACCAGAACAAGAAAACAACTAATATGAAATTCCAAACAACAAGGTAACAGTGAGAAAGGCAAAGTCTTACACTGAACTCGGTGGAGATTCCTCGGTCTGTCTCCCTCAGTGAACTCCACGGGAACTGCCCTGTGACTTTGTATATGTTAACGGAGAAGCTGCAACAAAAAAAATGTCAGCAGTAAGCAGGGCAGTTGTGACATCTTACGGGTTTTTCAACCCTTAAAGAAACAGTTCAGCCATACATGCCAATGTTGCTAACAATACATGAAAGATATCAAAGTGAACGTGACAATCTGGTCATATGTGAACACACCACAGCACTCAGTGTGAACAGCACAAAATACATCCTCTGCGTTTAACCCATTCACCAAGTAAAGCAGGGGGCAGCCATGAACACGGCGCCCAGGGAGCAGTGTGTGGGGACGGTACCTTGCTCAGGGTACCTCAGAAGTGCCTAGCGGTCTTGGGAATCAAACCCGTGACTTCCTGATCACAGAGCGAATGCCCTAACCACAAGGCCACCAGCTGCCCTGGAACTAATATAATTCGCAAGGAGCCACTTTTCTTGTTTGTTTGGTACAGGTGTTAGATGGAATGGAGCATTGGATTCCCAGGTATCTCCCCGTAAAAACCTCAAGTAAATTAAGATGTACTCAGTGATCTAAATATGATTAAATAAATGTTTAAACCAAAAAGAACATCATAAATGTACTAATGCAATACATAAACAATCAAGCCTACTTGCGCTCAAAGTGTCCAGGTTGGGGTTTAAAGAAGGAGAGGCCGTAGGATGTTTCTTTGGTGCCATAGGAGAACTGGAAAGTGAGCTTCTCAGCACGGCCAAAAATATTGGGCAGTTTTAAACCCAGCACCTGAGATCAGAACAGAAAAAAAAACTATGTATCACCATGAATTGCCATTTTCTACATATTAATGAATATATTAACGACAGCAGTTTTCCCTTTGGAACAATAACTAGTAATCACACCACTAACTTACAATTTATCTGTGATAAAGGAAATAGAAAAAGCAACTGGATCTCAGGAAGGATCTTATTCTATCCTAGGCTTGTATACCTCACCTAGAAACACCCTGATAACTCACCATGCTTCCCTCATTGTTCCCAACCATGGTGTTGTAGCTGCCAGTCATTCTTCTGAGCTCCTTTACCTCGAATGTTACATCCAGTCCATTGGGTAGTGCATTCTCACCTTTTGGCAACGTGAGTGTTTTCAGTTCATATCAAACGTTTGACACTTTAATAACAAGCGTCTGTCAAAAAAAACCCAAAAAAAACCGTACCTTCTGCGGTATCGATGACAACTTCCACTTGTCTGAAAATTCCCAGACGCAGCAGCCTCTGTCTGGCATCATGGGACTTTCTCATCACCTGTGAGCACAGGAACACACCACACTTTGATCAGCACATCGATCTAGCTTCAGCACAGTGTTACAATAGTAAAAAAAAAAAAAGGTTACTCACATCAATTAAGTTCTTAGCTCTGAAAACATCCTCAATTTCATATGTCAGGATGTCCTCTTTAGTTCTCCCAAGGCCGTCTATATGCACATGCTGGACAACAACCTAAACAAACACAGAGGATGCAATAACTGCTGACCTGTGGTTACTTTGCATGATAAAACACTTGATAAAACACACTCACATCTTTGTTTTCAAGAACTTCTTGTTGGGGCTCATGCTCCGGTTCCACCAGGTCAAGGTCATCTGCTTGCACCCCCAGTTCAGGCCCTTGCATAGGGAGGGGGTCTAAACTCTGAAAGAGAATATTGTTGCATTTTGTGAAAATGATGCTGTCAATTCTAATGCTTGTTGTCACCTTCCCTACATGTTAACAACTATTATGTAGTGGCCTACAACCATCCACCAGTGAAGTAATGAGACAAACAGGCACATCAGTTTTAAAAAGGCCCATAGAACTGCAGTGGTGCTTCTCAGTACATCAAACATGCATCAACATAGGAACTGCGCTGTGTTTGCTGTTATTTTCTTCTGTCTGAGATCCTTTTGGTATAAAAAACGCTGCAGTCCATAAGTAAGATATAGCCAAGCAGGAGCAGAACCGAAGAAAAAGAATTAAATTAACCCAAAAAAAGGAAACAGAAACTAAGCGGGAAGCTTTTCTTCATACTTTTCTCCAGAATGATCAGTGTAAAATCAAACTGCCCACAAGAATGCTTTTTCGTTAAACTGGGTTTGTCTGAGTTTGTATCATCATACAAATGAACCATTTAATTAATGAGTTAAAACATTTATTCATAAAAATGTACACATATATGCTTATGATGCATATGAATATCATATTTAAATGCAAGTTGTGGTTGATCTACACTCTGTATATGCGCCATACTTTTAACGAAGTACTTAAGCATTTTCTATGTAGTTTTTACACCCTTCTGGTAGTGGACATTTCCATTCTGGAAGTCTGAGACTACCTCCTGGACAGTCCATCTAACTCAAGTACACTATATGAGCAAAAATATCGGGACGCCTGACCATTACACCAACGGGGACTTCAATGACATTGCATTCAAATATATAGACTTATATGGAGCCGGTCCCCTCTTTGCAGCTACAACAACTTCCACTGTTCCTGGAAGGCTTTCCATGCATTTTGGAGTTTCTGTGGGAATTTGTGTCCATTCATTCTGTAGAGCATATGTGAAGTCAGGCACTGATGCTAGACCAGAAGGCCTGGATCACAATCTCTGTTCCAGTTCATGCCAAAGGGGTTGGATGGGGTTGAGGTCAGGACCCTGTGCAGGCTAGCCAAGTTTTTCCATCCAATCATGTCTTGACGGACCTTACTTTCAGCAATGCTGCAACAGAAAAAGATCTTCCCCAAACTGTGAGCACAACGTTGGAAACAGGGCGTTGTCCAAAATGTCTTGGTGTGCTAAGTATTAAGACTGTTCTTGACTGGAAGTAAAGGGCCAAGTCCAAACAAGGGAAAACGGGTGTCCCAATACTTTTGTCCATATAGTGTAGGTGATTATTCTGAGATACTGGACTTCTTGAGAACCAACACTGGCAGTATTAGTTCAGACAGTAAATACACAGGAGACAGCAGAGCAACATATTCATCCCGTTGTTTTACAGGTCAAGCTTTCTAAGAATGCAAAGCAGTAACCAATACATTTCTACCCAGCCTGGGACCCCCAGACCCGGACCCCGAGACCCTGTCAGCCCCTGCTGAAGCAGCTCCAGACCGGCCTCGCTCAAAGGTCATTACTCTGTCTTCTTCACGAAGCAGGGAAAACATACACACTTACTCTGGCGTGCACAGTCCCCATGTCTACAAGGGCCTTTACATTCAAACGTCTCTAAAATCAGGCGGACCCGTAACACGAGCTGAAGGAGAAACTTCTGCGTCTCCTTTTGACAGAAAACCACCATTCACCAGGACGGCGCCATGACAGTTCCTAACTCCTCCCCCGAGCGACGACACAGATTCCTAAAAATACGTCATTATCTCTCTTTCTATCTATCTTTCTTTCTTTTTCCAAATTTACTCTACATCTTCAACTTTCTTGCTATACCTATTTCATTATTTTTTAAATATTATATTATATTTAATATATATCATATCTAAAGATAGCATGATCTGTATATTTCTTGCAATGCATTTTCTATTTAAACGAAGAACAAGTTCCTATTTTTGGCAAAGCTTGACAAGAGAAGATTTAGGATTTGTTTATTATATGCAGCGGCAACTACATTTTGAATACGGTCCTGCTGTGTTCGCTGGGTGGGTATAATATGGTGAAAAAAATAATTAACTTATGTTTAACTGTAACTTACTCATTTAATTCCCGTGTTTTGTGTCTGCAACTGTGGTTGTAGGATAGCAGTTATTTTAAATGTCAAATGTCATTGTATACATTTAAAAAGAACTGATGGGATGCAGAACAATTTTAAGAGCAAACTGAAAAATAAGTGCACTGTAGGCACAAAAGTATTGGGACACACTTAATAATTGAAATCAGGTATTTAAACCATACCAAGCCATTTTGGACAACACCATGGTTCCAACTTTGTTGACACAGTTTGGAAAAGAACCTTTTCTATTCCAGCATGACTGTGTCCCAGTGCTTAAAGCGAGCTCCATAAAGACATGGCTGGGTGAGTTCAGTGTGGAAGAACTCAACCCCATGCAACTCCTTTGGGATGATAATTTAGTGTTATTTGTGGCTCGCTAGCTCTACCATAAAACTTATAAAGTGTGATTCCTCCTTTTACCACACGATGGCAGCACCATTCTATGCTATCTGGCTCTGCATCTGTGCCGCAAAACCTTGTGTGTTTTGAATGTTAACATTTGTCACTATTAACAGTGAACAGCCTAAAGTACACCAATGATCTTGGACTTATGGCACTTATTTTATTAATAACTCTTGAATAAGATTTGGTTATAGCTGTTGTCATGTGCCTGTAAATGTGACACAAACTATTGCTTTCTGAAAGCTCTTGTAAAAGACAAGGGCAAAAAAATTAAAATTAATTATTACAGACCACTGCATTACTTATAACTCCTTTTTAAAATGTTCATGAGGCAAAGATATTTATCAAACCTGTGGAAACGTAATGTATTATATATAGTTTGTTCAATGTTACCCGACACTCCAAATATGAATGAAAGGCAGAATTGTTTTTAGAGTTGTTCACGTCTGACTGAGTGACTTATATCTGGTTACACTGTCAATTTAAAAATAAAGGTAATTGTGACAATGAAAATTGTTCTATAAAAGTGTGTACTGTATTTTCATTTAACTTTTGTGGTTAAAAATGTCAGAAGGAACTATTGGCCCTCGGGAATCTTCACTTTATTGAATTTGGCCCTCTTAGCCAAAAGTTTGGAAAACCCTGCCTTATAGGAACATGACTTTGATGTTACAATAGCAAAATGAGCACTTGACTAAGTCCTTAGATGACATGTGATCACCAACTCATCTTAACATGAGAGGCAGGACTGAAATTACGTTTGAAATCTTGAAGACACATTTTGATGTGTGAAGCCAGAGAGGGCATGTCTGGTTCTACACAACATTGCATCAGAAGGGAAAAGACCCCAGTCCTGATGCCTCTGCCTCCCCAATATTGTTGACCCTTGACCACACCACAGCACTTGCTGTGAGAGAGGCCATCACACTGCAGTTTTTCACATAATAAAAGAAAAGAAACAGACTATGAACACATTGAAGCTTTGTCATGTTTATTTGCTCCCATCCCTACAAATGAAAAGTGAAAATTCAGTAATGCACACATAACTTATTTTCATGCCCAAGCTTCTCAATTTCAAGCTTTAGTTTTTTATTTCAAGTTTTGTTTTATCACAGTCAAGGCTGCACACATCAACTGCTCCAGCCTACATAGACAAAAAAAGGAGAATCAGCAGTATTTCATCACCCACTTTCTCCTGAAAATGAAAGGAGTATATTTGTTCACACTTAGTGAAACAGTCATCTGCACACTCACCTGTACCTCAGGGTCACAGGAGATGTTGGGCTCTGCAGGTGGAGCAGCTCAGTATTCTCCTCCTCAGGAAATGGAATGTCATGACTGCACAAATATACACACTGTACGGAGTGATTGTGATATTAACCTGCACATAAAGGGGAGACATTCCTGCCACCTGGGTCCGACTGAACGCCTCCCTCTACCCCTCCATAATGGGCCTCCATCTATTGCAGGCCAATGTCAACTCATCTGCAGGCATGAAAGCTTCAGGAGACTCTCCACATATCGCCTTCCCACCAACCTTTTTCTAATGACTGAAAAACACAGAAACAAGCTATTAACTGGAGCCTAGAGACTACACCTCACATAATGAGTAGAACTATTTGAAACGGTGACTTTGGGCTGTTGCATGCACCCCAAGCACAGACAGTAATAAGATTACTCTGACTCAACTAATCAACACCTTATTGCGCTTAGTAGTACCGATTAACACCACCTGGGACAACCGTGATTAGTCAAGTGCGTGTTCGCAAATTAACCATCGAGTTTAGTCAGACTTAGTTAAATGTGTTTCATAGTACAGGCCCCAGCTCTTTTGTCTTGTCAACATTTAGAGACAATTATTGTTCTTGCACCAGACTCCCATCCGTCGTACCTCTCTCTGTATGCCGTGTCATCATTGTCCCTGATAAGCCCCACAACTGTGGTGTCATCTGCATGATGTGGTTTTGTGCTGGAGCTGGGGGTGCAGTCGTGAGTCCGCAGTGTGAAGAGTAGTGTGCTCAGTACACATCCCTGGGGAGCACCTGTGCCCAGTGTGATTGTTTTGGAGCTGGTACTGCCGATCTAGACTGTCTGGGGTCTCCCAGTAAGGAAGAATCCAGGATCCAGTTGTAGGTGGAGGTGTTCAGTCCAAGCAGGTCCAGCTTACTCATCAGCTGTTGGGGGGATGATGGTGTTGAATGCTGAGTTGAAGTCAAAGAACAGCATTATGTGAATGTTGCTGTGTTCCAGGTGTAACAGGGTCAGGTGTAGTTCGAGAGAGAGTGCATCGTCTGTTGACCAGTTTTCACAGTATGTGAACTTTAGTGGGTCCTGTGTAGGGGTCTGATTCTTGATGTGGCTCAGGACTAGCCGCTCAAAGCACTTCATGATGATTGAAATAAGTGAGCTCTGAAACTGTGGACCTCTTTGGTACAGGTCTGATGGTGGTGGCCGTGGAGCACTGTGGGACGGTAACTTGGCTGAGGGAGGTGTTGAAGATGTCCACTAGGATGTCGGTCAGCTGGTCAGTGCAGGTTTTGAGCACACGGCCAGGTACGTTATCTGGTCCAGTGGCATTGTGTGGGTTGACCCAGGCAAGAGTCTTTCTCACGTTGGCTGCAGATAGTGACAGTACTTTGTCTTCTAGCGGGTGGTCTTTTCCTCTGGTTTGATGTTCTGGGCCTCAAACCTCCCCTTGTAAAAAAATATTATGCTATTAATATACTTAAGTATACCCTATTTAGAGTATACTTTTTTGACCCAGTTTTAAGGATATTAATTTAACACACTGAAAATATATTAAGTGTATTAACTTCATACTTTTTTGACCCAGCTTATTTCATACTTTAGTATACTTTAAATAGATTCAATGGAATGTATTTTTAAACGTACATTAAGATGCTGAAAATATACTGGCAATATATTATTAATATAACATGAGGCAAGCACAATTTATTGCATGTTTTATGATTATTTCTCTTGTTTAACAAAACTAGGTGAAATAAGTAACAGTATTTGACAATATTGACTGCATTGTCTGTATCCAGTGTAGAATTAACTCTTGTGTTTGGGCAAGAAGTCTTACAGCCTTTCACAATGTGCTGCATCAGTACTGTTCTATTCATGTCTGATTGCTTCCCACAACTAAGTGCTGTTAAATGATCTGCCATGAAGTGTGGCCTTGATGTGTGCCAGTGTGGAATTTATCTGGACACAAATTAAATAAAGGTTTATTTTAGACACTGCCTCTCATCAGCAATTTTATACTAAAATGTGTGTTAGATATATACAATATTGTTAGACGTTTGCTTCCTGCGTGTTGCACTTGTAGTTGTTCAGATAAAAGGAATGTATAGAAACCATGATACACCCTGTTTGCCTCATGTTTTTACCCAGCAGCGTAGAAATGAGTGTGAATATGAATTATAACTGCTAAAATTCTTAAAATATATTTTGTACATTTTAAAAGTGCTATTTTTGTTTTCCCAAATATTGCTTAGCAACTTTGAATAATTAAATAAATATAATTAAAGCATACATAACTTTATGAACTTATTTTAAGTATTTTAAAGCATTTTATTTTAAAAGCAAAAATATCTGTATATGTATTACACAAAATCAACTACCATGTTTTAAGTATACTGCAGAAAGCTACATATAGCGTCTCTGAAGTATATTTCAAGTGAACTTCAAGAAGTAAGTAAAAAGATAGTATATTTTAAAGAATGTGCCTTATACTTTTAGTATACTCTAAATAAATTCAAGTATACTATTTTTTCACAAGGGTGGTGTAGAAGGAGTTGAGTGCCTATGGGGGAGAGATGTCGGTGTCACACGCAAGCAGCGGGCGCTGTAGTCGGTGCTGGCTTAGATGCCCTGCCGCATGCGTCTTGCATTCCTCTGGTGAAGTGGTTGTTGACATTCGTGGCCAGCTTTGGTTACACTTTGCCAGCTTGATGCCTTGGAAGAGGTTGGTACTGGCTGCTCTAAACATTTCATTGCCATTTGCTCTGAAAGCAGCATCTTGGGGTTTAACAGTTAATGAACTTTGGCTGTAAACCATGGCTTCTTGTTTGCACGCACCTTTCAGAGAATGTTATTAAGCATACCGTTCTGTTTCCAGGTAGAAGGACAGATTGTTGACCAGGCAGCTGATGTTGATCAGTTTATTGTTCACCACCCGCCTCTTGTGTGATTCTCCATCTTCACAGTGGCCAGATAACTCAGTTGTACTAGACTGTTCTAGGACAGTGGTTCCCAACCTGGGGTCCGGGCCCCCCTTAGAGGGGTGCGAGAGATCACAGCGGGTGCACACAATTTTGTCTGCACTGAGGTTACCAAAATTATATTTGAGATATTAAATTCATAACATCCCAATGTCTAAAAAATGTAAAAGTGTGTGTATGTGTATGAGTACAAGAACAAAAAGCTACAACTGCTGTTCGTCTTGGACACAGGCAAGGGGGGTTTCAAGGAAAAATGTTGGGAACCACTGTTCTAGGACACAAGTTCCAAAGTGTTAAGGTACAGCTTTGGTTATACAGGTCCTGATGATGTTGAGTTACTTACTGGTGCAGAAATCTTTCTGGGTTATTTCTCAGGAAGGCTCAAAACTGGACCCTGACATTTCTGTCCTTCATATCTTTACAAAACATATCTACACTCTGAATGCATCTGGGGAAAGCTGTCACACTTTCTAAAAAAAGGGTGGACAAAAATCAGTGTGCAATGTCATTGTTTAATGTTGCAAAAGAGGATTTTTAAATATCAGACAAAGGACATGGAAAAATATCTAAAACAGGCCTGCACATTATCCTCAAATAATTAACAAAAGGCTTTCTTGTCAAAAAAATATATATCTGTTCCCAATCATCTAAACCATCAAGATAGCAAAATAAAATTGTTTAATGTTCCCTAACAGTTTATTAATCTTTTCATTATGCAATAAAATGTGAAATATTATTCAGCTGTTTAAGAGGAAATTAGGGCACACCAATCTACCAGTCCTTGGTTCCAACATAAAAGCCATTTCCGTCTTTAAATCAAAAAAACACTTTGAATGGGTCAGGGTTCTTGCAGGCTTCAGTAAGTTACATTTAAGACCTTTTAAGAGCACTGAGTAAAATTTAAAACCAACACGATGCATTACTAGAAACATTCAAACAATACCAGAAATTCTCAAAACATTCTGTTTTTAATGATTCAGTATTAAAATAATCAAAATACTTAAAATGACTGAACGTGACATACATGGGTGGAAGTAGCTCAATGGGTAGGATACTTGCCTCTGGACCAGGAGGTCATGGGTTCAAATCCTACCTTCAGCATACCACCACTGGGTCCCTGAGCAAGACCAGGGAGACTGTCCCCTGTAGTTAGGGAATGGAAGTCGCTTAGGATAAAAGCGTCTGCTAAATGCCGTAAATGTAAACGTAAATACGTATTCCCAACACAACACTAGCCTAGCACATACGACCTAACCCTAAATATAGTTCATCCCCTTTAGCACTGATTTCAGTGCTTGGCCTTTAAAACTTAATCCACATTCCACATTGAAAATCCAGCCTTGAAGGCATTATGAAGTGTGTGGAGTCCACAGCTGCCTACGGATACCAGATGCGCATTGGAGTAGGTCTAAAAGCTTCCAATTGACATTGGGCCTATCCATAGAGACTGAAATCAGCTTGCTGTGGTCCAATAGATGTAAAGCCTCCTTTTGGAAAATAAGAAGAAATAAAAAGATTAAAACAATGAATGCCCACACACATACATTTAACAGTATAACTTCAAAGTCAAAGTCAACTTTATTGTCAAATCTGCCATATGTACCAGACATACGAATTCAGCTACATATTAAACTGCAGCCTTTCTTCTAGTATGGAGCTGATGCAGATTATTAAAACAGACATTCAAAAATGACCACACAAAAGAAAGAAATGAAATAAAAAATAATTAACAGAAATTATAGGAAGGCTTTCTCTCCACAGGTGTACTTAATTTGGGCAGGTGAAACTCACTCTCTACATTACCTAGCCCAGGGGTGTGCAAACTTTTTGACTCGCGGGCCAGAATGGTTTCTAAAATTTGACAGAGGGGCCGGACCAGAGTAGGAGAATGGTGTGTTTGTGTGAACTAATAGAAATTAAATGTAAAAACCATTACATGAAATGATTTGGCCTTTAACAGGCAGCAAAACACCCTTGTGCTTAGTTCATTGTAAAAATTGTTTTACAAATTTATTAATTTAATAACGTAGTATTAAAGTAGTATTGGTATATCAGACATACAGCTGTTGACCGGACTTCAGTGAAAAAATATTTTGTTGTCCACTCTTTAGTGAACACTCTGCACTCACTGCCGACTTTTCTTTTCTTCGGTCCGCACGTTTTTACTGAAGGGCTGAAAGTACAAAGTACCAGCTAGGTAAAATGATTGAGGTGTCTTTATAATTAAATTTTATTTAATAATATAACGTGGACGAGTTCGGCGGGCCGGATTAAAAAGCCCCGCATATGGCCCGCGGGCCGTAGTTTGCCCATGTCTGGACTAAGCTAACTGTTGAGTACACTATAGCTATGGAAACAGGATTTTGGGATAAAAATGAGAGGCTAGAGTGGATATTATACAACACGTCAAAGTGACAAATCTGACTGTATTGCCTGTGCTAAGGCTAGGCCGCACATGGCAACCACCCCATTCAGGGTGAACGCTGAAGATAGTCCGGAAGGGATTAAATGCATGCTGAAATTGTATAAGGAGTCTTATACTCCAACTACTGAAGCGTGTAAAACACTCTCACTTTTGTTCCCACCAGTGAAATCTAAGGTTCTGCCACCAACTGCTGCCTTGTATGAAGGAATGATACAGGCTTCCTTTTGGAAGACCGAGACGGTCGAAGCGTGGGAACCCTGGGACCAGAGTTTTGTCGGACTGCTATAAATGTGTCTGATCCAAGCCAAGAGTTTAGCCCAGATCTGTTACAGGGCCAAACTATGAGCAGAGCTGATGTGCGGGGGCTTTGTGGGGACCGTACACTAAGGTCTAGGCATCCTAAGTATTGGGATGGTAGTTGTGCTATGATACAGCTTCTCATGCCTTTCTATGTCTTGCCTCAAAAGGACTTGAACAAACTGTCCGGCCCACATTTGACTACTCGCCTTCAGTGTCACCGGAGAGCAGCTCCTGGAGCTCCCCATGGCTCCTTTGACAACAAGGTTTGGATAGATGCTATTGGGGTTCCCCGCGGGTTACCTGATGAGTTTAAAGCACGAGATCAGGTGGCTGTGGGGTTTGAATCTTTCTTATTCTGGTGGGTTACAATAAAT
>JBBPDC010000032.1:8971124-8984028 GCA_037974485.1 Hemigrammopetersius urotaenia | reverse complement strand
TGTATATAATAAAAAGCTTGTTAAATTTGAGCGAAGAACAGTTGTCTGTTGAGTGATTCTCGAAACTGGCATCAACAGATACAATAAACAATATACTGAGCAAATATAATATACCATAATATACAATCTACAATATGAATACGTAGTATGGGTTTATATTTATGACTATAAGATTTCCTTTACACAGCCTGCAGAAGAACCAGAACCGCAGCTCATTTCAGATAAATCAGCAATGCTAATATTACTGAAAATGAATGAAATCCAATAGTAGTCATTTAGCATTATTTATATTGTGGGAAACGGGGGGCTACAGTATTCTTTTTATAGCCACCAGCCTTTACATTTAGCATGAGGTTATTTCAATTATGTGGTTAACTATAAAGACAAGAAAGATACTTCACTCAAAAACATATTTTAATATATAACAACAGTAAAACAGGGCAAAACTTTCTGTAGCAAGTTACAAAACTGTCACGGACGACGGGGGGAACCCGCATCCGTGATTTACCTCAGGGGCAGCAGGGACAAAACAGGCAGGCCTCCATGAACTCAGGTGCTTTATTAAACATGAACAAGAAAACAAAAACCTGGCTCAAGGGCCGCTAACAAACATGACCGTGAAAAAAGCATAAATGAGGTGATGGACAGATACTGTGGTCCACACAGACAGAACTTAAATACTAACAATAATCAGTGAAGAAACACAAAGCAGGTGAAAACCAAACCACGTGACACATGAGCTAAAACAGACATGAAATTCAAAATAAAAGTCCCCAAAAACCATAACAAAGCAAAACCAAAACAGTGACCCCTAACGGTCGCCGGCCGAACCGTGACAAAAACAATTTGGTGTCAGGCTTGCTCTCTTCTGGAAGCAGGTATTCCCGCTGCACAGAAGATTCGCTCGGATGGAGTAGAAAAAGATCTTACCAGGTTCAACGGTGTCAGGTTCTGGCTCTGTGAAGAACATTTTAACTTCCTTTCTCCACATTTTAATCATCAGGACCTCCTGGCTTTCATCATCTTCCTCACTCAGACTGTCTGTGTCAGACTGAAGCAGGTTATCCAGTATTGTGTTTGCCCTTAGAACAGGCACCCTCTCTTTCTGTAGCTCATGGTCTCAGCCAGCATGTATTTCAGTCTCCTTGTTTGTTACTATGATAGCAACTGTACCTTGCATCCTGTCCTCCGGAGGCATGATGGCAAGGTTCTTCATTTGTGATAAAATGGCAGGACACTTCAAGATATGAGCTGCTGACCTCGTTTAAGACTTCCTTGACCTTTAAAGACAGAATTTTGAAAAATATTTTTATTGTAAATATATAAGTGCAAAGACCTACACAATATGTTTTATTTTATGCATCTATTTTATGATTGACCCCAAATGTAATATCAGTTATGTGTATCAAATATAGAATTACTTATATAAAATGTGTGCGTTAGTGGTTTAATCGCAAACCAAGTTTTCGAATTGTTTCAAGCTGGAAACCTCTGCCATGGCTTTCAAGGCCGTATCTGACAGATAGGCTGATTCCACTATAGAGACCACCACCAACAAGTGACACTTGGAGACCAGCGCCTGAGGAGATGATCAACATGCATCAAGTCACCTGTCCACTTTTTAAAGATCTGCACTCTTTAGTTCTAATCCAATTGGTCTTTTAGGTTCTTGAAGTGCAATTTCAGTTTTAGAGTTATGGGCTGACGTTGGCAGGAAGGTAGAGTTGCTGACCACTCATAGTCTTCCAAAACGTGTTAACTGTTGTTACATTTTGATTACAGTACTTGAAATGCTGCCTTGCATGCTAAACCGATACAGTCACACAACAAAATAGAGCAGTGATCTCCAACAGCCAAAGCAATGGTTGCCTCTAGTGCCTGTGCTTTTTTTGTAAAGGACAATTTGGATTGGGCAGTCTGATTGTATAGCTTTGCCTTTTTAACATGCTCTTGGGAGATGCATGGGCTTTAATGACCGACATAAAAATGTTTTACCAGTACAGACAGTAAACTCGGAAGTCGCAACCAACATACGCTTTCAGCAGTCCTTTCAATTCCAGTAGTAACTCCCTTTCTTTTCTGTGTTTTTGGAAGTAGGATTTAGATTGTGTGGATTTAGATTTATTTTACAAGTTTGTGTAATAAAAGACCAAAAAAAAGTTTGATTCCAGTGGCTGTGTGTGTTTACTTTTATTGAAATTGTTGTGAAAAATAATAGTCTTGAAAATGACTACAAAATACGTAATAGAAGTGTTGTTCTGTGTTTTAGATAAAGGGGTCTGAAAAGTGGCTACACTAGGTGCCATAACAACTAACTCCGCCCCATGTTGACGTCAGAGAGTCTTTAACTGTTCCCAGCGCTCTCTGTCTCTTTCTGTCTGTCTGTATGTCTCTTACTTTCTGTCTCTCTCTTTGTCTATCTCTGTCTGCCCTTCTCACACTCTCTGTGTCTCACTTTCTGTCCATCTCTCTTTCGTTCTCTCACTGCAAGTCTCTCTCTCTCTCTCTCTCTTCTCACACACACTCTCTATTGCTTTCTCTCTCAGTCTCTCACTCTCCTCTTTTCATCCTTTGTTCTTTCTTTCTTCCTTTCTGTCTTTTTTCCATTTTTTCTTCTTAATTTACTCTAAATCGTGGTCTACCTGCTGTAGCTAATTTTACCATGTACATTTAAACTTTTGAAAGACAGCATATTCTGTATATTTCTTGCATTGCATTTTTCTATATGAAAGACTGACCAGTTCTTATTTTTTGGTAAAGCATGACAACAGAAGATGTAGGATTTATTTAATATAAAATGTACAAATATTGTGTCTGCAGTTAAACCACTGCAGTGGAATATTGTGAACAATGTTTAGGTAACTGGATTTTGAATATGGTGATGCTGTGATGTGAGTATAAGAATATTCACTGTGAGTAGAAGAATATTATTAAAAATAATTCACTTGTGTTTAACTATACTGTACTAATTTATTTCCTGTGTTCAGTGTCTGTAACTATGTTGTAGGATATCATTTATGTGTTATTGACAGCAAGTGACAAGTCATTACAGGAAGGTACACTTTATTGACAAATGTATTGGGACACAATGTACCCAAATGGGGAATTCAGGTATTTAGATCATACCAATTGCCATAGACATGTAAAATCACGCATACCAATGCATTTTGGACAACGCCATGCTTCCAACGTTGTGAACACAGTTTGGGGAAAGCCCTTTTCAAGCTCCATAAAGACATGGTTGGATGTTCAATGTGGGAAAAACTTGATTGGCCCCCACAAAACACTGACTTCCAACCCTTTCAGCACATGAACTGGAATGGAGATTGCGAGCCAGGCATTCTCAGCCAGTACAAATGCCTGACCTCATAAATGCTCTAAAGAATGAATGGGCACAAGCTCCCACTGTAATCTAAAATCTTTTGGAAAGCCTTCCAAGAAGAGTGTAAGCTCTTATCGCTGCACAAAGGGGGCCAACTCCGTATTAAAGTTTTGTTATTTGTATAAAGTGTCACTAAAGTCACTGTTGGAGATTGGTCCCAATACTTTTGTCCACGTAGGGTATTCGGGTAACAGCGACTCTCTCGATTGATAGTATGAATGTGGTGCGACCATCTCCTTGACAACGCGGAGCGTCGTTGCTTGGTTACGGAGAACATTCCTGTAGGCGACTTTTAACCTGCCTCAGTGCTAATGAAGTGAAAACAAGTCGAGTGGAAAGGTTTCAAAAAACGTGTACCTTCCTGTCTCCGGAGACCTCGGTGAGCATTTCTGGCTAAGGGTTCCACTTTCACGTTAGTTGAATTACCATTTATAGAGAAAACAGTTTTATAACCTGCATTTAAGTAGCACTCTGGCTAGCCTGCTTTGTTTATGAACTATTTATTTGTGTACACAAGCTAATGTAGAGGTGTCTACTTACTAAAATTAAAAGTGAATTTAAATAAAAGAATGGATTAAAAAGTAATTTGAGCCAAAAATCTATCCGACAGAGTCATATAAATCCATGCACACTTCTAAGTGAGCTATAAACAAGTTCAAAATGAAGTCAAAAGCTAAATAAACTATGTAACTCTCAGGAGGTCCAGCAGTGATGTCTTGGGTAGAGCCTCTCAGTCCGGGCCTGGAGGACCTCAGGCCTACATCCAGAGGAATCATCCCAAGAAGCAGGAGTGCCTCTCGCACACCCAGTGGAGAGCTTCAGAGGAAAAATACCCTCAAATCTGACTCAGGTGAGGATGGTTGTAGTCTTTCCAGAGATTTTCTTTATAAGAAATGAATTGTACTTCACAGAGTATTTTCAAATCATACTACACTTACACTTCTCCCTACGAGGAAAACAAACAATTTTTACTTAATTAAGCTAATTTTGTATTATTAAAATGTACTTTTACATATCTTTTGTTTAAATGTATATGTTATTGATGGAAGGTTTGTGGCCAGTCACACCTCAGATTTCAAAGTCTGATTGATTTAGCTGGATTTGAGATGCTTTAAGAAGATACTATGCCTTGTATAAAAACCTTATTTTTGCAATTTGATGAGCCATTAAAACACCTAACCTTTAAGGGAACTATATGTGCCCAAACTTACGTTTTTCACACTTGCAGCTTAAGCACGTTCACGTTTAAGAAAAAAGCTTAATCAGATTGGGAAGCCAGGTCAGTGGGGAATAAATAAATCGAGAGAAGTGTAATAAAACCTCTTTTCCCTCTTGTGTAGCCTCCTCTGTACAGTCAGTGGCTGATGAAAATCTGTCCTTAGCCGACATTGAGAGCATGCTCGCACAGAAAGTGGCGATGAGGAAGGATGACCTAAAGGCAGCTTTCCTCACCTTTGACCAAGAGAGCAGGGGTACAGTCACTAAAGGGGAATTTCTGCGTATTATTGAGGGCTTCCTTGTGCCTCTCACTGAGTCTCAGTTTGAAGCCCTGTTAACAAAGGTGGGTTAAAAGCTTAAAATTCTCACGACATTAAATGCAAAAGTTTTAGGATCCTGTAAAAAACAGTTTAAAGCCATTTATCTGAGCAGTGAGGGACGTTCTGCCAGCAAATACACAAGTTAACATTAAAACAAATACAAACAAACAAGAATGCATTAAATAATATCAAGATTTGTTTTGTTTGTAAAATGTACTTCAAGTTTTCTGAGCTGGTTAGAAGAACACAAGTTTGGTCCCAGATTTTACTTCCAGCCTTTGCATGGATTTGTGCTCCTGATTTAATCTAATCTAATTAATCTAATCAATCTAATCAATCTAATCAATTATCAGCTGAGCAGAGTCTTAGGTGTCTAAGACTTTTGCACAGTAATGTATATGAGGTTGTAAGCAAGTTAATGTGCACATTCATTCTTCAGTCATGTTCATTGCAATGTTGTGTTAATGTCAGGTTCCAAAGAAAGTGAATGGGACAATACCCTATATGGTATTCCTGCGACACTACTGCAAAGTCTCATCAGCTCCAATTAGGTACTGTGTGTAAATGCATAAAAAGCCATTTTCACTGTATAAAGAATTTAAAATTTGTGATCATTGACACTTATCAGCATCTCCTGCTACAGAATTCCATCCGTAAGTGGTAGTCGCCGGACCTGGCCACTAGGAGAACTACAGTGTCGCCTAAAGGACAAGGTGGTAGAATTTTTTCAACCTTAGTAGCCAGGCATGTTTTCATTTAATTTTTTAAAACTGATTTTGTTTTCTTATAGATTGGAGGCAACCTAAAAAACATCACAAGAGCATTCCGCCTGTTTGACTATAATCGAGATGGCCGGATTCAACAGCATGAGCTCAGGAGAGTTCTGGAGAGCTACTGCTTTCCTCTGAGCCAGCAGGAATTTCACAGGTGTGAGTCCAGTTCATTACTGTCCATCACAAATTTGAGTCTTAATTTGAGTCAGTTCAATACTGTGTGGTGATGTGTTGATGATTACAGGCTCTGGGCTCACTACAGTCAAAATAACTCACAAACAATGCCGTACAAGGAATTTCTTGAGAGGCTTGGTGCTGATTGTGAAAACTACAGGAGGATTGCACCCGACTCTACAAAACTTGGTAATGACAGAGAATATGAGTTTGATTCTTTAAGGAACAAAACATTGGACAACGGTTCAGGACTCTCTATCAAGAAAGAAGTCAAACAGATTATTATAGGGTTAATAACCTGCTTAAATGTGAAGGCAACAGACTACTGTAGGACCTAAAACCAGATTAGATAACCAGGTGAACAGATTGTCTTATAACCAGTTAAAATTCTAAGCCAAAAACACTACCGTAGCAGGTCAAATAAACAATTATCATAGGGCCACATTAACAAACTATTATAGGGCTTATAACCAGGTCCAATAACTAGTTACTCTAAAGCAGGGGTCACCAACCATTTTGAAACTGAGAGCTACTTTAAGGCTACTGAGCCATACCAAGGCCTACCAGCCTGATACACTAGAACAGAGTTTACCTAAACTTACCAAATGTCATGTATAATAAACATGTTTAATATACTTTTAATGCGTTTATATTGTCATTATATAAATGCAAATGTGATTAAAGAAGAATAGCTACAGGGTTAAATTCAATGTTAGATGCTGCTCACTGGTGAGTTGTGCTATTTTTAGAACAGGTCTGCAGGCTACTCTGGTGGTCCTTTGGGGCACCACGTTGGTGACCCTTGCTCTAAAGCTTATAAAAGTCACAAAATCAGTAGAACGTGCAGAGGACAATACACACAGAAAGCAAGAGCAAGCTAGTGACATAAACGGGCTGCAAATCTCAAGCAGTAAAAGACCTCATATTCACCAATGTTTAGGTTTATAACAGTCCTTAACATGGTTATATGAGCAGGAAGCAGGCAGGGAACATGAGCTGGCCATCAACATTCTGAAGGCCATCAATATCGTCAGGTGTTTTACTTTACTTTCAAACAGACACTTCTTCATCAGTTCAATTTCTTTAAAGAACTACTTCAAAGCTCATGTTTTATTCCTTTTTGTATTTCTCTGTTAATGTATCTCTATTTGAAAAAAAAATGTTCAAGCTTTAAACTGGGATGCAGTCAATAAGTCTAAAGTGAGACCTAAAAGCAGGATGGCAGCTTGGACTGCTTCGGCTGTGACTGTGGATTCTTTGGATGAAATCCACACCAAGTTTCTGAAAAAAGTGAGTATGTGACAGACAGCCCAAATAACAAATCATTATGTGTTTAATTTAGAGTATACTGCATATGTATATGTTTTCTGTATAATAGATGAGCGAAAACCATGCTCTTGTGGAAAGAGCACTTCAAGCATTTGACATCATAAATAGTGGTGTTGTCTCCGGTGATGACCTGAAGTCAGTTCTGAGCAATTTCCTTTTTCCAATCAATGACAGCACTTTTCCAAGTCTTATGACCAGGTCTGATGATGATTCTCCTGTTGTAAAATAGTAGCTGATACTTCTGTAGTGCATGATATTGATTTATATTTTATTTTGGTCAGATTTGGAGTGAATCCCACAGAACCTGTGGACTGGAGAAAGTTTGTTGGTCTGTTCAGAGAAGAGGAACAAGTACTATCCATGGGGTGAGCCAACAAATAACCTATAAATAAAATGTATTATTATTATTATTATTATTATTATTATTATTATTATTATTATTATTATTATTATTATTATTTCAATTCACAACTGAATGAAAACAGCCTTATTTATGTAATATACTAACAGACAATTTCAGCCTATGTCTCTGACAGCAGAACTCTTGCAAAACCTGTGTGAACACAAATAAACTGAAATAACTAGTAAATGTAGCATAACCACATGATTTTGTCTCCATCAGGAAGCACATCGGTACTGCAACCACTGACCTGTCCAGTATTAAAGAAGTCTTATCAAGGTTACAAGAACAGATACCTGAGGTTCTTCCTCTTCTGAAGAGGGGATTTCTGGTCTTTGATGAGGTTTGTTAAGGTTTTTGAAAGTGCCATAAGACACATAGCTGTAAACTGTGTAGTATGTATGACAAAGCATCACATTTTCATGAAATGTATTTATAGTGCACTGTGGTGTTTTGAGTTTGTTTGTTGATTCCAGAACAAAACAGGAGTGGTGAGCAGGTCTGATCTGCGGAGAGTTCTGGAGGGTTTGACCTTTAGGCTCACAGATGAGCAGTTCAGAGGACTGATAGATCACTGTGTTCCAAACTCAGGAACCATCAACTATCAACAATTCCTGGACTTTTTCCAGGAGCAAAGACCAGCAGTGGTAACATTTCTGCAATGCATGTTTGTATTTTTCACAAAATAAGTTGAAATGGTCTACTTTTAGATGATCTCTTTTCTTTGAACTGATAATACAGATCTTCTCTAAAAGGACATGATGATCATGCAGTAACGTAAAGTAGAATTCTACCAATACTTTAGAATGCCCACATAATGAAACGGTTAAGATCTAAACAAAGTCATTCTGAGTGATTTGAAATTTCTCCATTCAAGATTAATGTACCGTGTCAAAATTGTTTACACGTGTTCCTCAAATTATAAGTCACTTTGGATAAAAGCAGCCGCCAAATGAATGCAATAGGAGTGGCAATAGGACATCTATTTAATGTTATGTAACATCACAGAAAGTTAGTACATGGAATGGTCACAAATGTGCTGCCTGATATATTGTTTTGTTGTGATTAGGTTTTGGCATCATTTAGATCTGTTAATGACAGAGAGGTATATGTAGATTGTTGAAAACTTGTTTTTCTAGACTTACCACAGTTTTACCATGATTAGCACTACATTCAGAAATCACATGTAGGCTCACTGGTACTATTATTGGGAAGCAAATAAAATGGCAATATAAGCACTGCAGTAGCTGGTAGCTGTCATTGTCATTGTAAAGAAATCTGGGTAAGTTTCTCTACAATGAACTTGTGATGTTTTGTGCTGCGTTGTTGATTTCTGTGTCAGTTTCCATCTTTTTTTCATCTACATGTGCTTGTATTTTGTTCTGTGTTTTTGCCCCACCCCTGCCTTTGTATCTGTGTATTGTTAGTTGCTCCTCATCACTCATTTTGTCTTCTCCTGTTGAGGGTTTAAAAGTCCCTATATTTTAGTTTGTCTTTGTTTGTTTGTTTATCTCTGACCTATCTATCAGTTTTGTTGAAGTTTGTGTTTCATTCTTACTCACATCTAGATCTTTAATGACAGAAACATTTCACATCAAACCACTCTGAATCACTTTGTTTACATCTCAAAAAAATGTGAGAAATCAGTGGAATTCTGCTTTACGTTATTGTTGTTGTCCCAAGAGCACTACTGTATTGCATTATATTTGTGTCTTGCAGGATCAGGAGCAGGGCAGCAAATCTAAAGAGCGATCAGAGATCCAGACACTGCCTTCTACTGTATTTCCATTTGATACTGAAGCCTGGACCGCAGTATGTAGTTTCACTTGATAAAATGGTAATCTGGGTTATGTCAATGGGTTTTTGCATACATAATCATTTTATTATTGTCATAATCATCATTAGCCAGTAAAAGTAATATCAATTCCTCTTTTTAAAACTCCCGATTCTAAATCATGTTGTAAAAAAAAGTAAACGAAAAGAAATAAACATTAGCAGTCTTGGGATTCAAACCCACAAGTTTCTAATCGCAGGGCGAACCACTAGACCACTGCCTGCCTCGAACTGTCTAACTAATATTATTTTTATTCGTAGGTGGAGGGAGTTCTTAAGGAGAAGTTGTCTGAACAATATGGTCCACTGATGGCATCCCTAAGCCAAGAAGACCCACTACAGAGTTGCATTGTCCCTCCTGAAGCCATGAGAACACTAACGCAACAGTATGGGCTACCATTGTCTGACAGCCACTTTAACAAGTAGGAATCGCACTGTTTTACACGGAGACCTAGCACTGTGATAATTATTTATTTACTAACTTGTGACATGTTTTCCCTGTTTTGCATCTCTTTAGGCTCTGTGAACCGTTTATGGAGTCTGGAGGAGTGAACTACAAGCTGTTGATGATGAGCCTAGGTCTCTACAAGACCAATGGCAATAGTCCCACTCTAATGGAGAGGTATGTTCTGTTTAAAGTGATAGTTTGGTGAACAGTGTGCTAACTTAAAAAAAATCCTTAGGTCTCTGACCCTGTATGGCAATCTGTTATTGATAAAAATGTTTGTTAATCTTCGTTACTCCTCAATGTCTCTCATATGTTGTTAGAGTTTAGTCACATGCTCATCATGCTCTATTTGAGTTACAGAAATGGGAGTGCTGATGCAGCGCATGTTGAGAGCATTAGGAAGCAGGCAGTGGTGGATGTTGTTCTACGAAGACTCAGAGACAGGTTGCAGGTGCGTGGGGTCTCTCTCGAGCACTGTCTGATGGCCACCAGTAACAGCTCTACAGCAGTGCTGGGCCTGAGAGACTTCCAGAAGGTAACTACTTCAAGTGTGCCTATAAGCAGTCCTTTTTCAAAACTTACCCAATGTTTTAAATTTTGTTTAATCCCTGTATACCAGGGGTGAAGCAGTTAACTTTCTCATGGCCAAACCTTGGTTTCTGAGCTATAGCTTGTTTTGGACCACAGCTTAACTAACTGTGAATTTTAGACTTCTTTAATTAAGCACAAGTGTATAAAGAAATGTACAAAATACAAATGAGAGAGATAGAATTACTAATTACTAAAAAATAATTACTAATGCTCTTTTACAGATTTGTTGCCAAATGTGCAGTGAAAATCCAGCCGTGTTAAAAATATTTCTTACACTGTCAGATGTAGTCGGAATAGTGATGTTTTTATTCAGCAACATCAACCTTACTTACTTGTGTGCTCCATGAACAGCTACTTTTTCAAAATATTGAAATGCAGCATGCTTGGAATTTCATGGTCCATAGTTCAGAGCTGTAGACTGCTGAACCAGATTTTGTTTTTTCAGAACTGTTACATCTCTATGTGAAACACATGAGATACTAGGCCCCAAAGAAGAAGATACTCAGTCTTTGCTTGCTTTTTGAATCACTCTTAGATTCTGGATGAGTGCAGAATTACCCTACAAGTGCCACAATTTCAGATGCTCATCCAGGCTCTTGGTTTCTGTGACGGACAGATTTCTTTTACTGAATTCATGGCCAAATATGAAGGTGACATATCTAATTCTGTTGAAAAAGTATGACATGACAGAACCTGGAAATGCATCTCTAACATATTTCTCTCCCACACAGACACCCTAACAAAGGAAAATAATGAGGAGCAAAGAATAAAGCCATGCCGTATTAAAGCCAACAGTTTAATGTCTGCAGAAGACTGTTTCAGTCAGCTTGAGAAAAGGATTAAAGAATGTCATGGGGTATGACCTTTCTGTGATTTATCTGAACACTTTCTGTAATTGGTTCTTTACATTCAAATCCGAATTCAAGAATGTCATGTCACAGCATCAAGAAGTAACCTATTGCTACAGAAACACAGAAAACAAAATTTTGTTTTCTTGTAGGATTTGTTAACAGCATTCCGCCTGATGGACAGGAACAGAGATGGGGTGGTGAATCAGAGCGACTTCAGAGTTCTGTTTGACAGCCTAATGTTTGTTACTAAGGAAAAAGAGTACCACAGACTGCTAGAGCTGCTGGACTTTAAGCCTGGCTCCAGTCTTAACTACGCTGAGTTCTTACGCAAGATCCAGCCCAACAGGAGGAATGGAGTGCAGCTCATTGCTAACATGACGTGAGCACAGATTTTGTTTACTGATAAACTGTATTCATTCTAGGTAGCAAAGGGCCACTCATTATTTTCTACCATGTATTTTTGTACTCAGAGCTGATGAGTTGCTTGATCATGCGTGTGAGCAGGTTCACTCCTACCTAGTGAATGCCGCACACATGGGGTGGGCAGAGTTCTCAAAGGTAACTAGTACATTTCTCCAAACCAGTTCTATGCTCTATTGATCTTTCTGCAAAACTCAAGAAACATTTCTATAGAACTTTGTTTCCAGTGGTGGTTTACAGAGAGTTCCAAAAATGAAGATATCTGCTTTTGTGCATACATTTAGCTACACAATAAGATGTTACAGGGCACAAATAATACTGCATGTCTTCAGACATCTGAAGCTTAATTGTCCTAGTTTTCCAGTTTTGTAGACACAGTACATTCCACTGGATGTCATTATAAATTTGCATGTCATGATAAAGCCATGTTTAGCTATTTGAACACCCTTTCGGTTTTATGTGCATTACTGAATACAGAACTCCATAGTAGCATGATCTCACACATGCATGCAGATTTTATGTTTATGAAATTGTTGTTATTGAATTACTAATTGTTGTTATTGAATTACCAAAATAATTGATTGTGGCAGCCATACTCTCACTGCCTCTGTATCTACACTGAAGAAATTGACCCCCCTTTATTTTATCAAGTTCTTTACATACTTTACCAAGTTTGTTACACACTATTACTTGGTGTACTATTCCGTAATTATATGGAAACGATAGCTGTAATTATTTTTAAGTTAGAGGACTGAGTAATAAAAGCCTGCAACTGGTAGCTCCTGAGGTTTCAAGTGATTAAAACTCATCTATTTCTGTGTTCTTCGCAGGGTTTCTGCCAGTATGGTGAGGACGGTGAAACCATGATTACTAAGAACAATCTGAGGAATATCCTTTACAAATACTATTTGCCCATTACTCCAAGAGAATTTGAGAAAATATGGGCAAGGTAAAAACATACCAGTGTATAAAAAATTCTGTGGAAGCCTGAAAGTAGGGATCATGCTTTTGGTTTATAAAACAGATGTAAGGATAGGGCTGGGCGATTAATCGAAAAGTAATCGAAATTGACATTCAGAACCTATAATCGATCAAATTTTTCCAGGTCCATTATTTCAATTACTTTCCCTTTAAAAACACTACCGCGTGTGGAGTCACGTGACCC
>JBBPDC010000032.1:8948707-8967764 GCA_037974485.1 Hemigrammopetersius urotaenia | reverse complement strand
TTTAGATCTTTAAGTCCATCTCATGAAAAATCGGAGCAGAAACAAAGGTGTTGCGTTTATATTTTTGTTGAGTGTAGGTCTCAGTGGGAGAACTTAGAGATGAAGCAGGGACTGTGTTATCGTTGTTGGTGACATCCCATCGGTCAGCGTGTAATGTGTCAACTGTTGGTGCCCCGTGGGCTGCGTCAGGAGGTCCTGCGCTCAGTCCACAGCGCCACAGGAGTTGGCCATTTTGGGACATCAAAAACATTAGCACGGCTGCGCGGACGCTTCTACTGGCCGAGTTGTAGACAGGACGTAGAGTTATTTGTGCACTTTTGGTGGTTTGGGGCGCCGGAGGAGCTCCACAGCGACCAGGGCCGCAACTTCGAGGCGCAACTGTTTGCCGAGGTGTGTACGCGGCTGAACATCCACAAGACCTGGACTACGCCACTGCACCCACAGAGCGACGGTCTTGTGGAACGTTTCAACCACACCCTGGCCACACAACTGGCGATCTTGGTGGCTGACCACCAAAGGGACTGGGACTGTCATCTGCCCCTGGTACTGTGGGCGTATCGCACGGCGGGGCAGGAGATCACGCAGTGCACCCCTGCGGCACTCATGTTTGGCCGTGAACTGCGGACGCCGGTGGAGGGGGTGGGGTGACCAGCAGGCACAGCTCATAGTAGTTCTTCTCTCTCTGTTGGGTAATTCCATGCATGACCAGTAGGTGGAGCAGTGTACCCAGTTGTTGTGTGGAAAGAAATAAAAAGCTGCAGAGATGCAAGATCCAAGCTGTCTTTCGCCTTCCTCTACCGCTCACCACAATATTTTTTCTAGGACCACAAAGAAAGAAATTAGGAATTAAGACTGTATTGTTACAACATGAATAAAGTAAAAGTTCAAAATAAGGCAAATAAAAAGCTGATACTGGTTGTGATAAATGGATCTTTCACTTTTAGCAAAGTGCTGTGAGTATCTGATGGATTTATCCAAAGAGGCACGGAAGGGCACACTGGGAGCCATGCATCCTTCCTTCAACATGCTGAAGAAAACCAGAGACTTTCTGACCCGAGAGCTTCCCAGTAACGCTCACCTCCTGGCCAGTGGGAGACTGTGTGTGTCACTAACACGCGTTTCTGATGGAGAGAACGTACTGGTGTCGGAGTACGCCAGCAAGAACGATCTCATCCAGGTGAACACACCACAACCTCAGGCTTTAGGAGGAAAGCTGGAATGCATAAGACTTATAACACCAGTCAAAAGTTTATGTAAGCCTTTTTATTATCTAAAAACTAAATGTATATACACTTACTTTGCATAGTAACTGTATATGTGTAATTTCAGTGAAAATGTTTCACTGGTACTGTAGACAAAGCAAGACTACAGTTTACTGATAATCTCCATGTGTTCATATTTTCTACTTGAATCTGTAACTTTCATTAGCCTGTCTTTGGTCTAGGTGCTGGTTTGCAGTTGCTTTTTCCCGCTTTACTGCGGCGTGATTCCACCAAGTTATCATGGTACAGTAAGTAGTGAAGAAAGACCAGAAAACCTCTATATATAATGTGTGCAAAAGTCTTCAGCCCCCAATGTATTTCTTTATATATTGCTTCCAAAGAGTATGTTTGTTTAAAAAATGTATGTTTAAAAATTAAGTCTTGAGGAACAGTTCTCCAGGTTTCCATCCAATTTTCAGCCCAATCTCTGTATCTGACAAGCACCTTTATCTAGGCTACCTTTTGGCACTTTGCAGCCTGTCACAGTATCACATTTGTTTCCATTTCTTTCATTTATTCTACTCAATATGCCAAAGATAAGATGAACACAAATTAAGAAATGAGTGGTGGCTCAAGACTTCACACAGTTCTGTATATACATGTATACATATATGTGTGTGTTTGTAAATATCAGCTAAATATAACCACATTTAAGTGAACCTTACCTGTCTAGTTTCATCTTACCCCTCATTTTCAGCGCTATTTGGATGGAGCTCTGAGTAACAACATGCCGTTCTACAGTCTGAAGAATACCATCACTGTCTCGCCATTTTCTGGGGAAAGTGACATCTGTCCGTATGATAATCCATTTTATTTCCATGAAGTGCGGCATAGCAACGTTAGCATCCAGGTCAACTTCACTAATGTGCACCGCGTCATCCAAGCCTTCTTCCCTCCAGAGGCTGAGGTAAACAGTACACCAATCAACCACAACACTAAAGACACTCACACATGAAGTGAATAACACTGATTATCTCCTTTCAGTGATGCCTGTCAGAGTGTGATATAATAGGCAGCAGCTATAGTTTATGTTTACGTTTACATTTACAGCATTTAGCAGACGCTCTTATCCGGAGCGACGTACATCAGTGCTTAAAGTCCACAGCTGTTCTTAAAACCTGAAAGCTATACTTAAATCAACAACAGCTATTTAACCAAGTGACTGCTAGCTAAGTTACACACCATAACAAACCCTGTCAAAGAGAAAAAGCAAGTCAGAGGTTAATAAGTAAGGAACAACAGTTAAGAGGGTAAGTGGCTGAGGGATTTGTTAAATATATAGGAAAAGATGTATAAGAGATGCGTAGGAGCACTGGTCTTGAAGCTGATGTGTTGGAAGCAGGAAAAATGGGTAAGCGTAAGCATCTGAGGGCCAGGTGAGTAAGTACACCTCCATAATGGCAGGTCTCATGAGGTGTTCCCAGCATATAGTGGTCAGTACCTACCAAAAGTGGTCCAAGGAAGGACAAATTGTGAACTCATGATGGGGTCATGGGTGTCTGAGGCTCACTGATGAATCTAGGGAACGAAGGCTGGCCTGTCTGGCCCAGGCACCGTACTGCAAATTGCTAAATATGGTTATGCTGGCTATGATAGGTTGTCCGAACTCATGACAGATTGCTGTGTATAGAGCTGTGTGGCTGCAGATCAGTCAGGGTGCCCATGCTGACCCCTGTCCACTGCTGAAAGTGCCTACAATGGGCATGGGAGCATCAGAACTGAACCATGGAGTTCTGATGGACATTGGACAATAGAAGAATGTGACCTGGTCTTATCAATAACATTTTCTTTTGCAACATGTGACTGGGTGCTTGTGCATCGCCTACCTGGAAAAGGCACCAGGATGCACTATGGGAGGCAAGCAAGCCAGTGGTGGCAGTGTGATGCTCTGAGCAACGTTCTGCTGGGAAACCTTGGGTCCTGCATTCATGTGGATTTTACTTTGACTTGTACCACCTTCCCAGACATGCTACAGACCAGGTACACTCTTCATGGCAACAGCATTCCTTAATGATGGAGGCCTGTTTAGGCAGGATAATATACACTGCAGAAACTGTTCAAGAATTGTTTGAGAAAGGATCTGCTGCTAATGTCTTGGTGCCAGCCACCTTCAGGGATTGTGTGAGGTCGACGCCTTAGAGCACGGGTGTCGAACTACAGTCCAGCACGTTTTGGTGATTTTTCTGCTCAGAAACACCTGCTTCAGCTCGCCAGGTAATTGCGTTTGACTCCCCTGCCTTAGAGAGTCACCTTCTTTTGCAGCACAATATTAGGCAGGTGGTTTGAATGTCAGGGCTGATGTGTGCAGGCAGAATGGAAGGCTCCAGTGTAGCCTACATCTGGATGTGTTTTTTTTATGAATACTAGACCTTATATAAACATAAGCTTTTAAGTAAACACTGAACTATCAAACTAATCTTCCTCCAAGCCATGAAAAATGACTTGCCTTTTCATAGGTGATGGCAGAGATCTGTCAAAATGGATACAAAGATGCTCTAGACTTTCTGAAGGAAAATGGTAGGGGCACTTTACATTCAACAAGGCACTCATAGCAATATAATCAAGGTTTATCTTATAGCTGGATTTGTTCCAGTCTTGGTTTGTGCTTTGAATTAGATGTTCTTTTATTTCAGATTTCCTCAAAATGGACCCACCCATGAATGATCCCACAACTCACAAGCAGGACAGGTGGTCCTCATCCAACCATTATAAAGCACACAGCCAGTCAAAAGAGGAAACAGACCGTAAGAGCCATTTTCAACAGAACTATTTGGTGGATACAGAGAAGCCCAGCCTGCTTCCGGAGTCCATCCAAAAAGGTATAGGAGTCATCAATTAAAACTAAGCATAAAATTGTCTGACAGGAGATGAACACTGACGGTTGAAAAGCAACTGTTTGTGTTCATTCCTCAGTGTTCTATGAGGCTGGTGTGAGGAAACATGGAAGGTTAGGTGAACCATTAGTAGTGAAGCTGTTTATGTCTATACTGGAAGTGTGTTTGCTGCCTGTAGAGTTAATCTACATCATGCTTCTGAGGTAAGGACATTCCTTTATGGCCATCAATAAAAAACAACTCATGTGATATTGGATCCATATTTCCAACATTTATAAGAATGATTAATCAGATTTGTGGACTGGATGCTGGAGATTGGGACCGATCTGCTGTGGCTGTGAGGACTGACCAGACAGATGTTTGGATGGGTGTGGAGAAGATAATACTCTAAAGGTTTGTAATATAAAATAATGGCACAAATAATGGAAAGAGAATGACCATGAATATTTAAGATCTTAAGATGCCAGATTTAAATAAACATTACTTTTTTGTTTTCCCTTTTGCAGAGAATCTCCCATAAAGGTTACAGCTCTACATATGAAGTTGAGATGATTCAAATATTATAATAAAGTTTTTTATGCTTCAACTCACTCGTCAAACACGATTTTGAAATGCAATCGTCATCCAATTGGAAAACTCACCATTACATATTCATTCAAGCACACCTTGTATTTTACAAATGAATAATTGTGCCAAGGATGGGCATTAAGTTCAATGCAATACAATTTAATAAACAGTAAAACAAGAAAAAAAAAACCCATGTAAATCATGTTTACAAGAAGAGTAACAAAATAGCACCAATAGTTTCTCAAATGAACAGTAAAAGTACAGTACGCTGACTGTTTCCAGTCTTAAAATACGCTCTGCACCAGGTGGCATGATTAAGAGTTTTACAGTACTTGAGAAGTCTAAGTGGCATCTTTGACACATGATTCATCCTTAAGTGGCAATTTCTCAATTACCAGCACCATCAGCATCCCACTTCTTTTAAAATGTACCTTCTTAGATAAATGGTGGCAACATTGGATTGACAGTTTCATTCATGCCACCATCTCAATCACACTACATCCCTGTATGTGAAAAAAGAGTCAGAGTGCTATTATGCGTAAACATGGCTGTTCCCATGTGGCGTCTACGCAGAGCACAATGTGTGCACAGTAAAAAAGTGGATTCGTATCCAAACAAATTAACCTACACACTGACCTCTCATGATAAAATCAAGTATCAGTCCCTGATATCACATAAAGCATAAAAACTATTCCAGCAGTGCTGACCATCATACATATTAACAAGAATGACCAACATCTTTTGGACATGAGAGAAAAAAACAACAGTTCCTTAGAAATACTACTGTCTAAAATGTCTACTTCAAATTCATTGCAAAGGGAAAAAAAATATTGTTTCTCTTCTTTGTCGAAGAGTGCATCTTGCTAACGGTCTTCAGTTGAAAGACTGAGGTACAGTTTCTTTATAAAGGAGCAGCAACTGATTAATTGATTTCTCCTTGTGAGTAGCTCATGTAGCTGCCTCCATGGTTCAAACCTTTCTTGACTTCCAGGTCTACTGAGTGGGTTTTGCACGCAGCAGCTGTAGTTGTTTTATGAGTCTAATGTAACAGGTTTTGTAAGACATCAGCAAGGAGATGGGTCAGTACACTCCTTGAAGATCCCTGCTCTGGATGAAGCTGGTGTGAGGCACTGTAGCTAAGGATGAACACAGGAGCTCTGTCTGTGAGGCTGCACAGAAAGTCCCTAACCCAAGGCTCATACAGCCCCGGCCTGAGATTGTGAAGAGCTGCTAAGGTCTGGAATCTTGTCAGTGAAAGACTCGTTCATCCACTGGCCCTCTGGAACCTGCCCCACTGTGTTTGGATTTCTAGGCTCTTTTTCTGTTGTTTCTGAAAATAAAGAAAGGTCAACACTCCTTAAATTGATAGTCCTTGTATTTAAGTGTGAGATATTAAATTCAGTCTTAAATCACTTGAACTCTAGGTGTATTATTTAGGTATTGATAAAGACTTCTTCACAAGTTTGCAAAACACAATGCAACATTCCTAGCCACATTTATCCCAAAATGTCACATAAATCTACAGTACCACCTTGAAGACTAGTCTTAGCTCTAACAAGTGTGTAACATATTGCCTGAATATCTGAATAATTATCCAGAACTTTCCCTTCAGTGAAGCAAACTACTAACCTGCCTCTCCTGAGGAGAAAGCACAGTGGCCGTTACTTTGGCCTTGCTCAAATGGAGCTTCTCCGTATGCCCCTCCAAAGGCAGCCTCGTAGCCAGGATCATACATTTCTTCCTTAATGGCCATCTTTTTGGCGTCCTCTGCAGAGAAAAAAAACCACAAAGTGTTACCGTATCTAGCAAAAGTTTCATAGGGTAACTGTAATCCGGCACACAAATATTAAGTCTAGTGAATGAAACTTCTCAGAATCTGGTTCCTCACCTTTAGCCATGCCAAGATCAAAGGAGTAATCAATTTCCTCCACTTCTCGGGGTTTGGCGACTCCTTTCAGCTGGTCTCGGAGTTCTCTGAGCTTGATGTAGAAGTGCACCTTGTCCTGAGCTCGAGGAAACTGGGCACAGCGGGCACTTGAAGAGGGCATCAGATATAATGCCTAAAGTTCCACAGAGGGGAAGGCGTGTGTTACAGCTGTCATTACATATGATAAGTAATTTGAAAAATATATGTCTTAGACAATAATCTAACAGAAGGAAATCCATTATTGATACCACCACTGTCTCACACATGGATGAATACTGATTTGATTTAAGCAGGAATGCCACTAATAAAAGTGCTCGGATGCCATTGCTTGCTACCGGTATAAATTGCACCGAATATAAAGGTGTCGGTAAAAAATGAAAAAAATGGAACTGTCCTACCGTGTCTGAATCAGGAATTTTGTGAGGCTGCAGACCAAATTCCAGAGATTTGGGCTTCTTCCCAAATATCTCTCTACAGAACATTTCATAAATACCTGCAGTAAAGAGAATGATAATATTAGACATGTGTGTTTATTTAATGCTGTATGTATTTGGTAATATATTTTCAATCATGAAATACCTACATTTTCCATTAAAAACAGCTATGAGAGGCTTGAACTTCATAATCTTCTCCACCAAAATTTTGCCACCCTCTCGAAGCTCCTTGCTGTAAAAGCAAGGAAAAGAAAATATGGATAAAAGGCCACAGTGTCAAAACATTTTTTTTAAAAGTGTAGGTCAGCAGTCACACCTGGAGAGATCTTTGCTTCCTGGTGTTGCTCTGGCTACCATGTTAGTGAAGCCAATGCCGTATTTCTCAGGGAGAGTGTGGTCATGCATATGGTTCAGCAGCTGCTCGGTGAACCCAGACAGGAAAAGACACTTCCCTTGAAGAAATATTACACCAACAAATTAATATAGGTAATGACTCAATAATATAATTCAATGGACACTACATGCAACTCACAGAAGTGGTTTCCAGGTCCAGGAAACCATCTGCCAATGTAGGCTGCCATCAACCCTGGATTGATACCAATCTTTATGGTGGGGGGAAAAAAACGCACAATCAAACCAAATACATGACAGGCAGATTATGTTTTACTTCTGTGTTTACATTAACATCTTATTTCACACAGAAATCCAGCATACTCACAATCACATAATCCAAGTTGTAGGTTAGAATGTCTGGTAGTGTCTTTTTCATGACCTCTTCTTCTGACATGCCCTTGAAGCGGTCCACTTTCCTCTTAACTTTCTTGAAGGTTTCATCAATCTTCTCTTGCGCTCCTTCAGCAGGCTGGCCATCTTTGTCCACCTTGGCCTTCTTAGGCTTGGGACCAGGTTTAGCTTTTGGTTCTGCTTTAGCCTTAGGTGGTGCTTTGGGCTTGGGCTCTTTGACCTTGGGCTCTTTGACCTTGGGCTCTTTGACCTTGGGCTCTTTGACCTTGGGCTCTTTGACCTTGGGCTCTTTGTTCGCTGCTCTTCCCCTCTTCCCTTTAGCAGGAACTGCTGATTCAAACAAAGACCTGTTTGCAGTTTCTCAACATGCATTTTTACCACCTCATAATGGAGCAAACCAAGAAACCAGTCAAATGCTACTACAAGTTGTTAATACATATCAAAATAACACTAGTGAGAGATAATAGTCTAGCATGTCTACTTTTGCATCCTTATCTATCTATAAGGCTGCAAAAATGGTTGTTGTACCAGTGACCATTTTCTGCAGCCCACTGCTTCACTCAGTTGAATGGGTTAAACGCAGAGGAAAGTAATTTCCTCTAGTATCAATATAGTATATAAAATTAAATTAAAAAATAGTTCCAGACTTCATAATGTATGACAGAAAGCATTCAGTGACTTAACCCTGTATAAATGACACACACAGTAAAGAAAAATTAAACAACACCATTTAGAAAACTAGAATGTACCAGGCTGGGGAGCACCAGGCTCCAGCTGGGCAGCAACCTGGCCCTGTACAGGCATCGGTGCCATGACCCCTTCCTCTCTGGGTCCCTCCATATATTGGGCAGCATTCCCATTAGCCATGAAAGAGTACTGAGCGTGGAGGGCCTGGAGATGCTGCTGAGCTGACTGAACCCTGAGAAATAAGAACAGAACAGAAGCAAAATCATCCAGTTTTATTTGCCTTGTAACCTCTGTGTCTTCAGAGACACAAGCCTGAGTCTATAGTTAGTAATCTGTTAATATAACCTGCATCTTCAGAGGTAATTAACATGCAAGAAAGAAGTGCAATCCACTGTAATACTGTTTACTATAAAACAAAAACAAAGCCAAATTCTCATAATGATAATGACATTATCAGGTTAATATCGGCCACATATCATAGGCTGGTTAGTAACATCCAAGATATTTTGCAGTTGCACCATCAGATGGGAACAAAGTGAAATCCTGGCGCCATTTGATGACAAAAGGTTGCGGGGGCACTCACCAATGTTGAACATAATCCGAGGGGGCATGAGGCAAAGATCCGTAACTCCTTTCATCCATCTTTAGGGTACTTGATAAACCAACATTCATATTTATTTCAAAGATTATTATTAGCAGTGGAACTTGCAGGACATGGAGAATGTTTCTAACCAGTCTATGTGCAAAGCAGGTGCCACTTAACACAAATAGGCGGTTTTTCTTTTCAATGACAACTTGTTTACACTCAGATATAAAGTATATTTGCATAAAAGACCATTTAATTTAGAACACAGTCTACAATAAACCCCTGTCTCCCTTTAGACTTCATGGGTATGCTACCTTCTGACAAACCATGGATAATGAAACCAAAAACAAAAGTGATATCCTATATTCCAAACAAAATACTCGAATAAAAAGTTGCAGAAAAACTAAGCAAATTAAGACATCCAAGTTTGCTTGGGAAATGTCTTTTATTTTAAGTTAATGCTAACGTTAGCCTGCTGGTTAGCATTAGCCTGCTACTGTAATGAATGGATGGCAGCTAGCTCTGTTAGCTTGCTTTATATTATGTCAAATATCCCCAGAATGGTGTCACAAGATAATATTAAATGTATTATTAAGAGAAAAACAATACATACCGTTGTAATCTGAACCGAAAACGTTAATAATCCGGCTAAAATTGTATAAAAATGGAACCAAAACAAATCCCGATGAAAGCAACAAAGACCAGCAACAGAACAACCTGGCAGCGGGATGTACCAAAGAGAGACTGCAAAGGAGGGGGGTTAGGGTCTCGACGTTGCTATGATTTTTTAAAATAAATAAACATCTGATTTTGTACAACACTTCCATTTAATTTTCTGTATAATTATGCAAATGTTTTGAACAAAATACCACTCAGGTAAGTCATTTATTACTTATTTATTGCTTTATACCGACCTGATAGACCCCTTTTTTTCAGTCTACCTTTTCCCTTGACGTTTAAATGTTTCAAAGTCCCAGTTCTATTTGCTCAGTAAGAAAAAGAGGCTTCCTGTTGTAGACAAGACGATTTCCAAGAGCTTGCCACATCCGTAGTAATCCATAGAATGAACATGGAGTCAAATAACAATCTGACCAGCTCCTAGATTGTGCAAGATAATAGGATCAATAAGAATAAAATGTAAAAAAAAAAAAAAAGATGTAGTAATAAACAAACACAATAATTTAGAATAGTATGGTGTAAATACTGTCCAAAGAAACTATAAAGTGACTGAGTGGTGCAACATAGTACTATAGGATACATAGAAGGGTGGCTGGTGGCTAGGGAGTTGGAATCAGAAGGTTGTGGGTTTGAATGCCAGTGGCACCACTGCGGTACTATACCCACACACTGCTTCGAGGTAAAGCGTTCCATGGCTGTTTAAACACATAGGAGAATTTTGTACAAAGACACTTCCCTGAATCCGTTAGTGGGATGAGTGGGTTGCCCTGGTCATTGCCCTGGTCATACACATCCTGTTAATTTACATCAGCTGTCTCAGGTAATAGAGATGGTGCCTAACTTTGGAGACCTGAGTTTGGGCCCTCTGTGACGAACACCCCCCCCACCACCACCCAATATTGTAATAAAGCCATAAAACACAAAACCAAAAGAAAACGCAGTGTTACTGAATAACAAACCCAGGTTTGGATTTCAAGATCTTTTATTTATTTATTCCAACAGCCCAGCTGTAACTGTTTTTACAAATGAAACCAATGAATTAAAATCACAACTTTCTCGGTATGCTTTTTTTTTTTAAATGTTATGTACCAAGAAGTCTACATAATGCTTAAGTAATTTCACAATAAATAAAAAAGTCAGTACAGTCCTACTGTACATGTAGGGAAAAAAACAATCCAAAACATTTATCAATTTCTCATTCACATGAGCAGGTGTAAGTACAACCCCAGAAGGCCTCAACACTGCAGGGTTAAGTGGTTCCTTTTTTGATTTTCTAAATATGATGCAATTCAGCACAGGATGAAAGAGGTGTGTTCAAACAGGAAAACACAAACTGCAGTGATGTGGCCCTTCAGAAGCAGAGCTTTAAGTATTTCTTACAAACAATCCATATACATGACAACACACTGAAAAAACGTATAAAGCACATAATACCATTCAGTTGAGGTAACAGTCAAATCATGACTAAGCACCAACAAAAAAAGATTCAGCATGGAAGCATATTGTGCAAGTTTATGGAATCATGCATAAAAATAATGCATAACCAAGTGTAAATACATAAAAAATGAAACAAACGGATAAGACCCTGAGATCAAAGTCTTGTGTGGAAAATATATTTGTCTAATCTGAAAGATCCAAGACTGAACTCAGTCACAAGGGATTGACCTCCCTGTTCACAGTATTGAGGAACACATACCTCATAAAAAACAATCTTTGCTTCTCCACAGACATTCACATCAAAAATGTGAAGCAACACAGAAGACACTGACCTTTGAGTGCATGATCCAAAATGAAATTTATGAAAAAAAAATACAAGGCAAAAAAAACTGGATGAAAGCCTGGACAGCCAGGAATGTATTGTAAAAAGAGTTTGTATGTGATCCTCCTTTCAACTTATTAGCCAGGTCCTTCAGTCACTTATGTCAAGAGACTCTACTGTTGCTGGGGCACCTAATGTCTGGTATCTGATCCTCAAAAGGCTGCATTGTCCACTGGTTTGACCTTACTTGATCCATAACTGAAGAATGTTCTGAATGTTCAGCACCTGCAACAGGTTTAATGAAACCATTATAACAAAGAAGCTGAAAACCACCACTGTTGGCAACTTTGAGAATTCTCAGCGTTAATCAATACATTTTCCCCCCCATGGTAATCTTGGTTTAATCATATGTTAACAAGAGCCCACACAACCTGAGCTACAGAGTTTTTGCAATCTATTTAAAGCACAGTTTAAAGTTTGAAAATGTTTGGGTATAATTGTTATATGAGATCAGCAACATGGCGAGCTCTAAATAGACTGAGAGATGATTACCTCCCTCATTAGCAGGATAGAAACTGCAGGCTTGTGTTCCACTTGAACAGCTTTCCTTGTAGCCAGGGTCATGCTGTTCTTCTTTGATGGCCATCCTTTTGGCATCCTCTGTAATGAAAACATACAAGATGTACAGGACGGTCAAATGGTTAAATAATTAATGAGTAATCACATTATTTCATGACTCGAACTACAGTTATATCATTATTTATGTGTAATAGTTTATGTGCAATAGTATTATGTGCAATATCAGTACTCATCTCCTTTACATGCAATAAACTCAGTATAGAGAACAATTCCAAACGACTATTTGTGTTAAATAAAATTACTGCTGAAGCTGTTTACTAGTTATTCATCTATAGTCTTTATGGAGATTTTCTGGAGAGTTTTATTTTGACTCAATACTATGTATTATTCTTGTCTTTGTGTGTGTGTGTGTGTGTGTGTGTGTGTGTGTGTGTGGTGTCATAGCATAAGCAATTTCCTGCAGGATCAATTAAGTTTTAGGTTCACATTTGATCACATTTGTCTTAATTGACCCCAAAAGATTTTTTCTATTTGATTTTGTTATAGCTGCAAGAGGGAACTTGTACAGTACTGGTATTAACCGCATATGTGGAGTGTTTTGCATGTAAGCGATACTTCATGTTTATCTCTGTCTTTATGATATTTCATGCTTTATGTTAATTATGGCAATAGTGACTTGTCAGACAGCAGTCAAGCTATCAATTCCTAGGTCATGATACCTTTGGCCAAGGACAAATCGAATGAGTACTGGGTCTCCTGAATCTCTTGGCTCTTCGCCACACCCTTGAGCTGGTCCCTGAGGTCCTTCAGCTTAATGTAGAAATGAACTTTGTCTTGAGCACGAGGGAACTGAGCACAGCGGGGGCTGGAGGATGGCATTAGGTAACAAACCTGCATAAGTGTAAAACATACACAGTCAATCGGTATATTGTTATATTTAATGCTATTATCAGTCATTGACAAGGTAAGACAATATGGTCTGAAAGTCATACCGTTTCTGTGTCTGGAACTTTGTAGGGCTGCAGTCCAAATTCTAAGTTCTTGGCTTTAACTCCAAAAATCTCATTACTGAATATTTCATAAATACCTGTAAAAAAAAAAAAAAGAATATGATTTGTTCACATGTGATAAATGAAGATAAATCACAGCTGTTGTTAACATTTAATTTTACCTTTGCCATTAAACGCTGCAATTCGTGGTCTGTACTTCTGTAGCTTTTCCAGAAGTTGTTTGCCTCCTTCTCGAATCTCTTTACTGAAGAAAAAAAAAAAGAAGATATTTACTTATTATTTTTGTCATCACTAAATTGTTAAAACATCCTAATGAAACAAATACCTTCACATTAAACCTAAGAATATTCATAAATGAACTATGTATAAGAAAGCCCAGGATTTTTATTTCGTTAACAACACTTTACAGTGCTTACTTTGAGAGGTCTTTACTCCCAGGCGTGGTCCTCTCCACCATATTAGTGAAGCCAATCCCATACTTTTCAGGAAGTGTCTGATCATGCATATAGTTCAGTTGCTCATCTGTGATGCCTGCTAAGAATAGGCATTTCCCTACAGGAGAGTATATACAAGTGATTATTATGCGCAATTTATAGTAAAAATATTAAACAAATGTAAAAGAAAACAGTACATACAAAAATGGTTCCCAGGATTTGGGTAATGCCGTCCTTTGTACGCTGACAATAGTCCAGGGTTGATACCAATCTGCAAAAAATACATAAATTACTGGGTCTAAGCATATTTGGAATACAGTATCATTACTGTAGTTAACTGAAATGAACATACTGTGGCACTATATGGACCATTGGATACTCACTATCAGAATGTCAAGATTGTAGGTGATGATGTCTGGCAGCTTTCTGGCCATTACCTCTTCCACAGACATGCCATTAAATCTATCCAGGGTTCTTTTGGCTTTTTTCGCAGTGTCTTTGGCATCTGCCTGCTCCTTTTCCTCTCCTGACTTCTGTTTTGGTGGCCTCCCTCTCTTCTTCCCTCCTTTTTCAGGGGTTGATGGGATAACTGAAGGACACACATAAGAATGAGTTCACACTCTAATGTGAGAGCTGTTATTTATTGAATCAGAGGCTGGTGGGACTGTACCTGCAGGCTGGACAGGCAGCTGGTGGAGCTGACTGACTTGAGATGTATGCGGATCATTATATACCGCCAATTCACTCATGATTCTGTTCTCTCCGAGTTCCTGCTGGTAATGATGAGCATTAACCATCGTGGTGTACTGGGGAACTGGCTGTGGCTGAAACTGCTCCTGAGTGGAATGGTACCTGAGAAGTGGAAAACAAGAAAGAGCAAATACAGAGAAAGAAAGAGAGTAGGGAGAATGAGAGAGAGAGAAAAGGAGAAAGAAAGAGAGACAGACAGAGAGAGAGAGAGCGAGAAAGAGAGAGAAACAGCAAGCGACAAACTGCATAACTGAAGTCATGCTTCCTCAGAAAACGCTTGCTCTGTGTGTACCTTAAAACTCGGTCAGGTTTATCATTAAAAATACTGTCACGCTGTGAGACATGTAAATGCCTTGTGATGTTGATAGAATTAAAGTCAAACTCCACCTCTCTATGTAAATTTAGATCAGACAGAAAGAACTGTATACATTACATTATATAGTTATAATCTTATTTCTACAAATACTCAGACATGAAAAACTGAACTTTGTTATTGTGCTATCTGTAAACACAGTCGTTTTGACATATGAAATCTGAACAGACCCGGCAGTCCTTCTTCGTGTTTACTCACCACTGCTGGAAATAATCCATGGGAGCCGTCTGATATTCATACTGGTTTTCTTCCATCTTAACTGGTGGATTTACTTTAATAGATTAATATTCATATGGGTGTTACTGACATGTTTACAGTTTAAATCACACCTGTTTTTCTTTCTGTTTCTCTGAATCTCTCGCACTGTCTCTGTGTCCCTATTTCTCTTTCTCAGTCTATCTCTTTGTGTTTCTGTATTTCTCGTCTCCGTCTCTCTCCCTCTGTGTATGTTTCTCAATGCATCTCTGCTTTTCTCTCTCTATGAGTCTGTCCGTCTCTCTCCCCATCTATCTCCGTGTCTCTTTCTCTCTCCGTCCATCTTCCTATATAAATGTGTATCATTTCAGTGATCTAATTCCGCATGATTATGAAGAAAAATGAATTTCAACTCCCTGAACCGTTTAAATATAAACCTTTTTAATGTTTACAGTTTTAGGGCTAATGTTAGCATTAGCTATTTAGATCAGGTAACATACACATTTCACGTTTTTTAAAATAAATTCACGTCGAAACATACACAAAACACTCAAAGCAGACTCACTTGTCAGAGACAATCTTTTCAGGTTATCTTTTGGAGCAGTTTTAGGCAGCAACTGGATAAATAAGATGAGGAAGGATAACCGGCTTCATCTCTCTGCAGATAAAAATAAGACAAAGCATTGATGGGACTTTCAAAATAAATGTCCTTAAACGCGTCAGCAGTGTCTGATATGTGAATCTTCAAGCGTAAGAACTGGACCCGGGCTTATTTAGCAACTAATTTGATTTATTATTATTTATCGATATCAATTAAAATAAGAAAACAAACAATATAAATGTTTCTCACACTCTTATTTTAACTTCCAGACGTAGTGAAGTGGACCCGAAAATCTAGCAGGAGCTGTAGGGGGATTGTCTTTTTGTACACATGACAAAATATTATTTCTGGATTTATTTGTACATAAACTGTATTTAAATAGAATTTGTGTTGAATAACGTCAAACAAAATATTTGTTATAGTAAATATCGAAATGCATATTTTAATCTGTGCATAATTATATATGCTTCTCCCTCTAATGGTAATGGAACGGGCCGTTTGTCCAGAAGAGGTTTGGATAGAAGGTGCTTTGCTAAAGCAGTCAGGATTTTATGATGTAGGATCACAAAAAAGCGTTCAAGCTTAATCAAAGAAGATCAGAGGTTTGTATTTTTCTTTGGATTGTAATACAAGACATTTTATTATCAGTGTGTTGGAAGGGCCATGCGGCTTCTTAAAGTACAGGTGCTCGTGGTTACTGTTAGCTGAATGTCACCTCAAACATGTACACTCTATGGACAAATGTATTGGGACAGGAGTTTTTCAGGGATAGGGGTAGGTCCCTTACTTCGATTAAAGGACAATCTTAATGCTTCAACATACCATGACGTTCTGGACAACACCATGCTTCCAACTTTCTGGACAGAATTTGATGAAGGTCCATTTCTATTCCAGCATGACTGTGCCCCATGTTACAAAGCATGGTCTATAAAGACATGGTTGGATGAGTTTGGTGTGCAAGAACTTTACTGCCGTTCCTATGGTATGAACTGGAACGGGGATTGTGAGCCAGACCTTCTCGTCAGACATCAGTGCCTGACTTCATAAATGCTCTACACAGAGTGAATGCACACATTTCCCCACAGAAATCCAAAATCTTGTGGAAAGCCTTCCAAGAAGAGTGAAAGCTGTTATATATTCTATGGGGCGACCAGCTCCATATTAAAGGCTATTGAATATTGATGTAATGGTCATACATCCAAATAGTGTAGCACACAATGAGAGTATAATTTAGGCTGTTTTAAATGTTTTGTGTGTTTTGTGTGTAGGTTAACTGTCTGACACTAGCCCTAGAAGACAATGCAGATGTAAATGGTTTAAATAAAATATGAAATTTATATACATAGGGAGTCACTGGGATCACTTAGGCTGTGACCCAAATGGGCAGCTGGTGGCTTGGTGGTCAGGGAATCACTCCTGTGATCAAAAGGTTATGAGTTTGAATCCTAGGACTGCCAGTGGCATTTTAATACAAATCCCGTTCTCACACACTGCATGGTGTAAAACCTGTATACTGCAGTTAGAAGTGCACTTGTTGGTATAGGGTAGTTCTGGACACAGCCTTAGTTTGTTTCTGGCATATCAAGTCAAAGTCAAAGTGGATTTAGATTAGATTAGAGTAGACCTTTATTGTTATATGTAGGTTATCACAGGGTTAGCATTACTATGAAATGTGAAAGACTAGAATAAAAGTCACTTAGCATTTATGTCCTAAAGAGATTTGGGTTATAATATATAAATAGATTAGCAAATATAAGAAAAAGAAACAAATGTATATTCATAAGCAATGAAGAGTATGTGTACATGGTTTAGGGGTGTACTGTAGGCGCCAGTATTGCACATTTGACAAAATGATAAGTGATGTAAATACCAGTAATTGCATATTGGGGAGAAAAGTGACACGTTCAAGTAATAGTGGTTGCACGCTTGGATTTTATGGAAGTAGTTTTGTACATTGATGACGATACATGTAGCAATATAGTGCAAATAACAAAGCAAGATTGTGTCAAGACATACCGGACAGTGCAATACAAAACATATGAAGGCAGTGAAGTACAGTGGGTGTACTTAGAGGTCAGTGTGTGACTTCCAGTGTATGTTCAAACCAGTTCTTTGGATAAAGTGGCTGTAAATTGTTGTAAACAAATAAAAGTAGAAGCAGCAAAACTAATTTGAAAACTCGACTATAGTATCATATACAACAACAGTATACAGCTGTACAGTATCTCTCTCCCTCTTTCTCTCTACACACACACACACTGTTTACACAGTGGATATTTACAGCAGCCATGAACATTATTAAAAACACTCACTATTTATTTCCTTGTCCAGTTGCAAACGTCCCTGTCTAGTATCATCACCAGAAGATGCCTGCTGGTGTGTCTTGGCCAAGATATCTGAGTATGTTTGGCGCCAGCGTGTTGGCCATGTTTGCTGGTGCCGAGTTCGTCCATCAGTATTACCGCCCAGATTTGGTAGTGTTTCAAGATAGTATTGCTTTTTATACACACATTAATTCATGCTTGGATAATAAACTGATTATTTTAACTTTTGCTTTACAGACAATTCCAGAGACTCCACCTAAGCCTGGAGAGCTGCGGACAGAACTTCTTGGGCTAAAAACACGGCAGGAAGCTTCAGAGAAACACTGATGTCAGCTTTTCTATTTAAATGTATATATGCCAAATACACTTTTATTTACAATAAACATGTCATTCTTGAGTCATTTTATGTGCATTTTTGTACTAAAGTTATGGATACATTGATTTCAAATCTACCTTAAGTTGGCATATCATACCTCTTCATGACAACAAACTGTTAGGAAGATGTGCAAGAAAGAAGCTTTTGAAAAGTACCTAATACTAAAGTGTTAAATATGGTGGAGGATCTGTGGTGCTGAGGGCTGGTTCTCCTCCAGTGGCCCAGGCTGGAATATTCACATATGGCTTTAAGGATCCCAGAACCCTGCAAGACCTGCAGAGATTGTACATTGAGGAATGGTGGAAAATCTTTTGTGCTCTCAAAACAGAAGACACTATGTCAATGTCAATGTTTGACTTTTTTTTTTAGAATAAAGTGGATTTTGGGGTAATGTATGTCTTCTTTGTGATATTCATATGGAATAATGTAGGCTCATGGGATTTTTAGTATTTTCTTTATTTGCTCTTTTAAATTTAATAGACATTAAGGGGATTTTCTTCTGCCTTTTCACTCATTAAATAAGAGTGTTAACTCGGGAGGGTACTGTATATTTTTGTTTTTATTATTTAAAATACTTCTAGTACATTTCCACTTCAAATTGCATGTACACAAGATACAACTAAGCAATTAACACATAATAAAACAGGAAAGCTTATTTGTACTATTGTGATTCAATTAAGGGCCTTTTCGTCTTTTGTTCATAAGTACATACATATATATATATATATATATATACACATACATACATACTAGTGCTGGGCTGTTAACGGCGCGAGATTCACCTTGATATTTCAGTGACTTGTCCGGTTCGCGCACGTTTTAAACTTGTCTCGGTCTCTCTGTCGGAGGGGGGTGGTGTAAACGCCGTTAACGCCAAGATTCCAATGAGATTAACGGTGTTAAAAAAATTAATCTCTGCTCACCTCTAAAATATATA
>JBBPDC010000032.1:8918216-8940803 GCA_037974485.1 Hemigrammopetersius urotaenia | reverse complement strand
TAGATCTTTAAGTCCATCTCATGAAAAATCGGAGCAGAAACAAAGGTGTTGCGTTTATATTTTTGTTGAGTGTAGATGTTTAGGATGTATTATAACATGTTTTTCTTGATCGGGTGACCAATTACACCACACAAATAAAACAAACCAAATTACAATGTACACTTTAATTCACAGCCTACTCAGAACATCTTTGGTCACTTTTACCAGATTTCATAAGATCCACGACACTGAAAAAGTATTACATTAAATGACCTTGAATCATATGTTTCTGTCAAGTCAATTATATGCATCTCTTTTTTCCACTGACTGTTTAGTCCTGTCTCTAAAATACTCGCCTACAGTTATGTTCCTTCTCATCTCCATTATACCGAAAGCTGTTGTCCCAGCTCAGTACACTAAGCTGTTCAGTGCTGTAATGGAATGACCTTTGTCCTTGGTGGGAACATTGTAATAGTAGAATAATATTTCATGTTTAAATATTTTGGGCCTCATGGTGGTGCAGTGGGTAGCACTGTTGCCTCAAACCTACAGAATTGGGGGTTTCAATATGGGTCCTGGCAAGGGTCCTATTTGTGTGTAAGTTTGCATGTTCTCCTTGTGGTGGTGTGGGTTTCCACCGAGGTCTCCAGTTTCTCCCACAGTCCAAAGACATGCATGTCATGTGAATCAGGGATTCTTAATTGACCCTAAGTGTGTGTGTGTGTGTGTGCCCTGTGGTGGGCTGGCGCCCCTGCCTTGCCTCTGCAGACCCTGGGATAGGCTCCGGGTACCTGCAACAAAGAAGAGGTTCCAATGATCAAATATACAGTGGTATGCAAAAGTTTGGGCACCTCTGGAATGGCCATCTCAGTCCCCAGACCTGAATAGTATTGAAAATCTGTGGTGTGACTTAAAGCGGGCTGTCTATGCTTGTAAGGAAGAATGATCCAAAATACCTTCAACCAGAATTCAGACTCTCATTGGAAGCTAGAGAAAGCATTTAGAGACTGTTTTTTCTGCATAAGGAGGATCTACTAAATATTGATGTCATTTTTCTGTTGGGGTGCCCAAATTTATGCACCTGCCTAATTTTGTTTAAGTAACTATTGCCCACTTTCTGTAAATCCTATAAACTTCATTTCACTTCTCAAATATCACTGTGTTTGTCTGCTATGTGATATATTTAACTGAAATTCCTTATTCGAACAACCAATGATTTATAAAGAAGAATCATGATAATTATCAGGGGTGCCCAAACTTTTGCATACCACTTTAAAATATTGTATACTGCTGGATATTGCTGCTTTTAGAAAACACAGTTTTCATGCAGCCTGACAGATTTTCATTCATAATGAATACGTTACAACTGACTTTGAAAACCTTTCTGTTTGTTTACTCCCAAGAAGGCTCAGAAGATGAGATTTCTCCTCGAAACAAGAAGCAGAGGAACTCTGCCGGAAGTAGCGACTTCTGCATTAAGAACATCAGTCAGGCTGCCTTTGGCCGCAGAGAGATAGAAATGGCAGAGCAAGGTACCTCCAGTCTTGTCCTGCAACTATATTAGAACATTCTCATAAAGTGGCTACAAAGGTTTATTAGCATTTTCAGTACTGTACATTTCTGCTGATGTAATCTGATAGTACATTTTATGCTGTTCTTTGGTGAAGAGATGCCAGCGCTGATGATCCTGAGAAGGACAGTGCAAGGAGAGAAGCCACTCGCGGGTGCTAAAGTCGTGGGCTGCACCCACATCACTGCTCACATGGCTGTGAGTGTGTCTTAAATTGATGCAATTGTTTCTTAAATGAATGGTCCATTAAAAAATCTGATTCACATAGTATTTCCCTTTGTTAAAGTTAAAGTTTTCTTTTCTGTTAATAGACTCATTCACTAATCCTATATTTTAAAGTAACCAGTACGTTAAAGCTGGAGATGTTGGATGAATAAATGAACGACTGTTAAATAATTGACTGACTAAAAAGAAGACGAAAAGGCACCACATGCAAAGGGGCTCATTTTATAAAACAGTTGACCTCACAATTAATTTTTGATTGTGGACATGGCATTGTTTTTTAATATTTGGAAGTTTCCTAATCAACATTAAGATATGCAAATGATGTTATTGAATTGAATGTGTATATATTTACATAATGTTATATTTATAATTAATAATTATTTGTAGGTAATTGTTCACTTTTTATCACATAATTTGAAGAGGATTTTGCAGATCACTGAAATGTCATTGTTTTGTTTTTTAAATCAAGAACGCACATTTACATTTACATTTACATTTACGTTTACATTTGCATTTACGGCATTTAGCTGACGCTCTTATCCAGAGCGACGTACATCAGTGCTTAAGAAGTACACGACTGTTTCTTACCTGAAAAACAGCTTAAATCTGAGTCAACTATTTAACCAAGATACTGCAGTCAGAGCATCTATACAACAACTGTCAAATAATAATTAGCCAACGCCTAACCCAACAATACATAAGCCCTAGAGAAGAACAACATAAGTCATAGAGATGCCCTGAGATTAGATACTGTTTTTAGATATGAGCAATATATTAAGCAATCCTTCCATAATATGGTTCGGAATGAATGTGCAATTTCATGAATGCAAGTTTTGTTTGAGCTGAAAGATCTGTGTGCATGTTGTCATTAGTCAGAAGATGTGTAGGAAAAAAGTGTTGGAGGAGTTGTTAATGTTTGGGAAACACAATAGGCAGGAGTGGACACAAGTTAAATTAACACACTAAAATAAAAACCTTTCTGTTGAGATTTGACATTTTTATAGTACAGTTTAAAAAGGCATGTGTATATATTTATACATAAAGTCTGAAAAAGGACTGATTGAACAAACTGGTCATTTCTGCCTGTACTGTCTTGCCCCAAGGGTCCAAGTTAATGGAAATCACTGTCTGCCAGTAGACAGCAGAGTTGTTCTGAGCTGATGCTAATGGATGGTCACTCTCCAGGTGCTGATGGAGACGCTGTCTGTGCTCGGCGCTCAGTGCAGATGGGCGGCCTGTAATATCTACTTCATCCAGAATGAAGTGGCTGCAGCTCTTGCAGAGGGCGGTAAGCACTGCGCTATAAACCATCATAAGTTCGGTAGACTTAAAACCATATAGGCTTTGGCTTAAGTTAAACAGACAAAGTGTAGGTAGTTCTTCCTCAAACTAAAGAGTGGCTGTAAATAAATTTAAAAAAATTGTTTTGAACTAGTATTGCTCATAAAATTTGGGGCTCCTGGTAACCTAATGGTTAGGGAGCTTGCCCTGAGATCAGAAGGTTGTGGGTTAAAATCCTTGAACTGCTAGTGACACCACTGAGGTTCTCTTGAGCAAGGTAACCACCCTCATTGGTGGCAGCCCATAGCTTCACTTGGTAAATGGTTTAAATCAGTGGTCCCCAACCTTTATTTCGTCACGGACCGGTTGAATATCAGAAACTATTTTCACGGCCCGGCCTTTAAGAAGTGGGAGATAAATATACGTATACGTATTTATACAAATAAATGATACACATAAAAATGGGGATATTTTAAAAATATAATAATAGAGTATCTTTAAAATATAATAATAAACATAAATCCAATGTGTACTCGCAGCTTTATTAACAGCATTTTCATAACCACGAGCCGACAACATAACACGGGTAACGCTAAAGCTCTTTGTAAATAAAACCGAAATACTGTAAGTTTTACAGTAAATACTGCAGTCCGCGGACCGGTACCACATGACCCACGCCGTGGTACCGGTCTGCGGCCCGGGGGTTGGGGGCCACTGGTTATAATGATGAGACAGAATTTCACATTGTTCACACTGTGTGCTGTGCTGTGCTGTATTGTGTTCACGTGTGACTCTACAAAAAAAATAGATACAAAAAAACGAAAAGAAAATTTTTAATTAGAGAAAACAAGATAGGATGAACTTTTATTAGTTCCACAAGTGGGAAATTTGCATTGCTACAGCAGAAAGTGGACAGTACAAAGGTAAGAGCAGCAAAACCAATAGATTAAAAATTGCAATGACATAGGGTACAGTTATGTTCTCTGGCTAAAGGTATTGAACACGTACCTTTGAGAGGACACCCACTGTCAATGTTTGTATAGTTTTGAGAGCGTAAACCAAATATAGCTGAATTTTCTCATTTATTAAGAACTCCCAAATAAATATGTTTAATAATGGACATAGTTTCAATCTTTATTCTTTATTACAGATTGGATTAACTGGTATCTTTGATTAAAACTGAGCTAAGCATTCTACTGAATTAAAGGATTGGAAAAATTGCTAAGAATAGTTTCGTTTCATAATACATCATCACCATCCTTCATTGAATCTCTAACATATGGTACATTGCTGTCTGTGGAGGTCATCCTGAAGGGAGAAGGTTTACATGTAGACACTGAAGCAGTCCTTCCATATCTCTCCGTGCGCGTTTGGCTGCAGGAGCTTCTGCAAGATCCAGCAAACATGATAAACCCACTCAGGATCTCCATGAGGCCCCCGATGCATCCCAGGACTATGCAGTGACCCAGACGAATGTCAGTGGATGGAGAAGGAATGTCAGTCAGTAGATAAGCGTACCATGCGGCAGGAATTATGGCTGTCGCCCCTGAACACAAGACAATAAACCCTCCAAGACCACTTATCATACATCTCAGTCTTACTATCCAACCGTGAGCTCCAAGAATTATAATAATGCCAACCACAGTAGCGCCTAGAGACGCCACCATCATCCACTGGGCAATCTCAATGATCTCGCTTTTGAAGTAGTCACGGTCCTGTTGGCTACAAAGCATATCCTTCCGTCCATTTGTCATGATGTTCCAGCAAATGTCCCATATCCCTTGTTGTTGCACCAGATCCGGCTGCTGTCCAGTGATGTTTCGGACAGTGCGCCAGTTGGGTGAAACCGTACTGGTCATGTTCAGGATCCAGCCACAAAGAGCCAGGACGACTCCGGACATCACCATTTCTGCAGGTTGCATAGTGGAGAGCCAAGCTTACCAGAGAGCCCAGTGATGAACTGTGAAAACTTCTACAAGCTGTTTGACAATGACTAGTGAAACTGAGGGTGTGTCCTCCTGTAGCAGAATGGCACGCCTGTTCAGAGAGTACAAAGCTTTCTCCAGTTTCGAGAGTGTAATATTACAGTCCTCTGAAAATGTAAAGGTGGAATTTCTTGGATTTTAGACCACAGAATAACAAACTGATCAGTATAGGATTCAGCAGAGAACAGTCTGGTGTTCATTCACAGTACCTCGAGATGATATGTAATCCAGTACTAAAGATCTGGTGAATATTCACGGTCTAGAATATGTGTGTGTAAAATATATAGCAGGCATGTATAGTCCATAGAGAATGTGCTGTTTTATTATTGAGTTATATTGTTGTTATGTTGTGTAGACAGTCTTAAAAGTAAAGCTTCCCAAAAGAACCCTGGCTCAGATATACAAATATTTAATAGCTTTTACATTATGTGTAAGTTATTCACATTTTTAAGAACTAAAAAGGGAGTATTCGTCAAAAGTTTCATTAGGAGGGCAAAAGTTTGTATTTGGAAAATCATTCCAAAACCCACTTGTTTTGCCAAGAAAGAAGGGTAGAACATGTAATCGACTTGTGGTCCATTAATGGATGCTCCTGTATCATTTGCAATATGGCCAGTGGGCAAAAAGTCCAGTACTATAGGATCATTAGGCTGACTTTTCTTTGAATTATTCAGGTCATAAATGAACATCTGTGATAAACTGCTGACCCTGTAGTATTTTAAAAGGATGTTAGCATAGTTAATGGTAATACAAATTAACAGTTTGGGCTGTTTTGTCATTGTGGTATTATGTGAATATTCCTTGGTTGTGAGGAATATTTATTGGTCTCCATAAGTAAACATGCAAGTATATCCAAGTGTCACAATGTCCCCTTTCTCCTAAAAAAGGGCAGCTGAGTAGGCAGACATTCATTTTCATTTCTTTCTTTTATTTCAAAACAACAGAAACAAGCACGAGGGCCTAACCAAAACTCAAAACAAAAGGAGACAGGGGAAACTCAAAACCAGTAGGACAGTGGACCGACACCACGGTCCACCACAACTGAACTTAAATACTACTCACAAAACATCTCTAAACCAATGAAAACACGAGTGCTGTTTCTACTGTTTCTCAGGAAATATACAATACAAAAACTCTGGCGGCCTCTAGTGGCCGCCAATCGTCACTGTCCCCAGACGTGACACCAAGTACCATTTAGGAGTCTTGATTTTTAAGAGCGTTCTTTAATACAAAAGACAGTGAAATGCCTAACAAAGATATAAGACTTTCCTTCTTTCCCTAATATTTTCGGCAGGTGTCCCAGTGTTTGCATGGAAAGGAGAGTCTGAGGATGATTACTTCTGGTGTATTGATAAATGTGTTAACGTGGAGGGCTGGGAGCCAAACCTGGTAATCTTTCTGCAGTGAATAGCAGCATCAGGATCACAGTATAAGTAAAAGTATTGATATTAGTCATGAATACTTTTATGTTTAGCACAGTCTCATTATTAAGAATGAAGTAAACACGACTATCATTTTCTTAATACCTACATACTTAATCTGTAAGTAGAAATGTGAAAAATTGACTCGAACAACCCAAGGAATCAGTGCATAGAAGATGTGGACTTTGATATTTGGACTCTTTTTGCTTCCCCGACAGATTCTTGATGATGGAGGAGAAATTACACACTGGATGTATAACAAATATCCACAACTCTTCAAGAATATCAAGGGCATAGTTGAAGAAAGTGTTACTGGAGTTCACAGGTATCATCAGATTTGCACTATTAATGTACATTGACATTGTTTGAGTGTTATAATTATACTTGACCTTTACACACACAGGAAGCTAAGTCATTTTTAATATAGTTTAAGCTCACATAAGTAACTTATTATATTTCTTTCATTTAGATTATACCACTGGTATAAGACTGGGAAGCTCTGTTCCCCAGCCATAAATGTCAATGAGTCAGTGATAAAGCAGAAATTTGACAACTTTTACTTCTGCAAGGAGTCTATACTGGATGGGTAAGAGTCCAGTAATGTCTTGGGGATCCCCTGCACTGCACTTTTCTGTTTTCTGCACTCTAACAGACATTTTTTTAATTAAGACATTAATCATTTTTTTAAAATAAGAAATCTCTCAATTTTCTGTAGAATGTGAGATACTTCATTATGGTTTGAATCTGATGACAACTTACCATTACCTGTACATTCCAGTTATCTGGAAAGTCAAATAAAGCCATTAGGTATTTAAATTGTGTAGCTAATTTGCACTGTTTGTCAAGCAGTCACTGAATAATAAACCTCAGGATGTAATAAGCCTGGGGGACTTGATGGGCCAATATGTGTAATTAGTCATGTATTTCATTAAGTGTAATTAAACAGTGCAGCAAAATGAAAGTAAGACCTGACAGTACTGTAATTTTAAGGAGTAATAATGAACGAGTGTTTTGAATCAGGATTACTGGAGCAGAAACATCCATAGGCCTGCGTTCTAGAGCTACTTATGCTATATGTCCAAAAGTTTGTAGACACTCCTTCTAAATAACTTTTGCTACTTTAAAATGCACCACTGCTGTCACAAGTGTTTTTAAAGTGTATTTATTTAATTATTTATTCAATAAACATCATATTTCATGCATAATTTTAATCAGCATTAATGATTTCCCCTTATGCAGACTGAAGAGGACCACTGATGTTACTCTGAGTGGAAGGCAGGTGGTGGTCTGTGGTTATGGAGAGGTAGGGCACTCCTGATTATATTCCATCATTATATGCCATCTGAATTCAATAATTTTATTTTATTTTATTTTATTTTATTTTATTTTATTTTATTTTATTTTATTTTATTTTATTTTATTTGGCCTGTGTGTGTTTGCATGTAGGTGGGAAAAGGCTGCTGTGGTGCATTTAAAGGGTTGGGAGCTATTGTTTATGTAACAGAGATTGACCCCATTTGTGCTCTACAGGCCTGGTAGGTACACTGCCATGAACTAAGTATCATTATCCTTTTGCAGAAAATGTTGTAGAGTGATTAATCAAACATTGGGCCTGCTGTACAGTATATGACCATTAATTAGCTGCACCTATCTTAGCATGGATGGTTTTCAGTTGGTGAGATTGAGCGAGGTTACAGAAATGGTGGACATCATTATCACCTGCACAGGTAAAATTCTATAATGCTTTACATTATATTTTATTGCACATATATATTGCATAAATTGCACACGTGAGATTTTTTCAAGCATCAGTGTTTTTGTTTTGTTTTTGTTTTTGTTTTTTTTAAAAAAAAGGATTACTATAAAAGGGGCTGTCACATTTATCCTCCATATCTCCAAGGCACTGAAGGCAGGCGCATACACAGACTTCCATTTTTAAGTACTTTTATTTAACACAAAGGAAATAGGCACTAGGGCCAGAAAACCAAACTTAAAAACAAGAACGAAAGGAGAAAGGCCATCACACAAACAAAAACCAGCATGACGATGGACGACACTAAGCGCCACCACAAACGAACGTAAATACTTAAAACAGGTAAATTTTGCCCTTGTCTTTTACAAGAGCTTTCAGAAAGCAATGGTTTTGGTCACATTTACAGGTACATAACAACAGCTGTAACCAAATCTTATTCAAGAGTTTAATAAAATAAGTGTCATAAGTCCAAGTTCATTTGTGTGCTTCAGGCTTTTCACTGTTAATAGTGACAGATGTTACCATTCAAAACACATACGGGCACGGATGCAGAGCCAGAATGCGTTAGAATGGTGCTGCCATCGTGTGGTGAAAGGAGGAATCAAAATGTTAAAGTTTTATGATGTATTTATTATGACAGAGCTAGCGAGCCATAAATAAAACATTATAAGACCGAAACCGCGGCCCGTATGAAATCTGATGGCGAGCTGTGATAGGCCCGCGGACCGGACTTTGGAAATGCCTGTCTTACAGTCATTGGCATTGAAAAACTACAGAAAGCTGCCTGAAGTGATGAGATAGAACTGTACAGTGGAGCTCTCATTACCTGGTGTACATTTCTGCTTGTGTTTCCAGGAAATAAAAATGTGGTTGTGCGGGAACACCTGGAGAGCATAAAGAATGGCTGCATTGTATGCAACATGGGACACTCCAATACTGAAATTGATGTGGTAAGATGAGAATCCAGAGGTGGGGCCTTCAGCAGGCGTGAGCCCACAGACTTTGAGATGAAAATTGTCAACAAAGATAAGCATTTTCATAGTGATTGGGGATTTTGTGAGAGAATTTAAGGTGGTACCAGACTCCAGAACTGCATGTCAGGTTCCAGGGCTGGTGAGCCATATTCTGCCTCATTTACCTCACATAACACATCTAGCAAGGCCTTATCAAGGCCCCGTAGTGTTTGAAGAGGGTCTCTGCAGAGCTATGGCCCACCAGTAACTGATTTGGACTGTAGTGTATGTTGATCTAGAATAATGTACTGTATGCTGATCTAGAGTAATGTACTGTATGTATGATCTCTGTCTTTCCTAATTCCTAATGAGTATAGTTTATAGAGCTGGTTGTAGATCAGTTCTGTGCTGTCCCTTACGAAAATTCACTATGGTTTCCTATGGTTTTTATGCAGTAACCATAGTTTTACTATGGTACCCCATGGTACTTTGGCACTACCCATAGTTTTACTATGGTTTATCCATAGCACTTCATGATAGTTGTGGTTCTACCATAGTTTACACATACATATACCACTTCATAGGTACCCAAAAAACCATGAAAACCATGGTTATTAAATCATAGTAAACCATGGTTAATTTTCGTAAGGGCTGAAATGCTGAAATTGATTTATTGATATATCCTGTTCTCAGGCCAGTCTCAGAACACCAGAGCTGACATGGCAACGGGTAAAAGCGCACGTTGATCACATTGTGTGGCCAGATGGCAAAACAATAGTGTTGCTAGCAGAGGTGAGACTATGCTATCCTTAAACAAACAAACAAATAAACATACTATATTTAATTCAAATTATTTACAACCAAGCTATTCACTGAGTAATTTTACCCAATTCTTACAGAGAATTATTTTTGCAATTATTGTGCTATTAATAAATCATTGTGCTTTAATAAACGTGCTACACTGAGATATTCTCCGTCTGATTCTAAAGGGTCGCCTCTTAAATCTGAGCTGTTCAACTGTGCCTGTTTATGTGTTGTCCATCACAGCAACGACCCAGGTGTGTGTACGCGTGTGTGTGTGTGTGTGTGTGTGTGTGTGTGTGTCTGTATATAAGTACTGAGTGCTAACAAGCTTTGCTGTCTCTTTAGGCTTTAGCTTTGATCGAATTGTTCAATGCACCTGAAGGCCGCTATAAACAAGACATTTATATGTTTCCCAAGAAAATGGGTAAGATTTGCATCAGAGAGTCATGTGTATTCTCGTGTATTTTTGGTGACTATAACATCCCATTCATGTTGTACGTGCTTTCAGATGAGTATGTAGCAGCTCTGCACCTTCAAACCTTCAATGCCCATGTAACAGAGCTCACAGATGAGCAGGCCAAGTACGTAGGTGTGAACAAGAATGGACCATTCAAGCCAAGCTATCACAGGTGAACACCACGGCATGTTTACGATGAAAACAAAAAGAGTTTAGACTAGCCAAAATGATACTTGTTCACTTTTAGATATACCATTATACCATTATAAATTGTTAATACCATTATAAACACATGCACTCGTTAAACCAGGCATGTCCAAAGTCTTAGCCCGCTGTCAGATTTTATACGGCCCGCAGCTTCGAACTTGAAGTGTGTTATTTACGTCTCGCTAGCTCTGTCAGAATAAATAAGCCCTATAACTTATAAAACAGCACCATTCTAATGCTTTCTGACTGCTGTCTGGTTCTCATGTTATGTACCTGCAGATGTGACACAAACTATTGCTTTTTGAAAGAGATTGTAAAAGACAAGGGCAAAATTCACTTGTTGTCAAATTCAATGGTAACAGACCACTTCATTACTTATAACTTCTGTTTAAAATGTTGTTTAGGTATTCTATACAGTCTTTTACAGTTCCATGTTATCTAACTCTCCAGATATGAATGAAAGGCAGAATTGTGTTTTTAGAGTGAGTGGCTTATATTTGGTTACATTGCCATTTGAAAAATAAAAGTAATTGTGACAAAGAAAACTGTTTTATAACTTTTGCGGTTAAAAATGTCAGAAGGAACTATTGGCCCCAGGTATCTTCACTTTATCAAATTTGGCCCTCTTTGCAAAAAGTTTGGACACCCCTGTGATAAACTATTCCTTATTTCTCTTATGGGTGTGATGTTTAATATCTTTGCAGGTATTAAGCTGAATGGAGCATGAAAACCACTCATGACCTGCAGTGAAAATGAAGCTACATGAACGCTGAAACTGGATTTTGCTGGCCTTCGTCTATAAATCGGATTGAGAGCTTTGTGTGCAAAACTGAGATTTTTCACTCTACCACTAGCTTTGATCAATGTTATATGTTTATGCACAAAGACAGAGTCTAAACCAAACACACCTACAGAAAATACTCTACACTCATTAAAAGATGTGTGAGTGTAAGGTATAATTCAAAGGTATAAAAAAACTTCACAAGATATAAAGGGTTCTTTACCAGATTTAAGGGTTCTTCCAAGAGGCTTCACATTATGTGAAACTTTAATGTCTATAAACTTTAAAAAGTGTCCATACACTCTCACATCTAGTTTGCAAAAAATGCCGTTTTTATTTACCATCCATGTAAAGGTTCTTTAGGGAACCAAAACGGTTCTCCAGCCTCACGCAGGCAACCCTTTCTAGCAGTCCTGTTTGTATAAAAGAGGTGCAATTACACCTCTTGAAAATGTGTCAAAAAGGGTTCTTTACAGCAGTGGTCCCCAACCTTTATTTTGTCACGGACCGGTTTAATATCAGAAACTATTTTCACGGCCCGGCCTTTAAGGAGTGGCAGATAAATATACGTATACGTATTTATACAAATAAATGATACGCATAAAAATGGGGATATTTTAAAAATATAATAATGGGGTATCTTTAAAATATAATAATAAACTTAAATCCAATGTGTACTCGCAGCTTTATTAACAGCATTTTCATAACAACGAGCAACAACATAATACGGGTAAGTGACACCTTTTTTGGTTTCGTAAAGTTTTCAGTGAGTGTGTGTGAACATCTTTCTTCAAGGAGTGTTGGCTTAATCAGTCAAAACACTCAATATAATACATAAAACAACTTATATAGGCTCTACATGAAAATAACTCAAAGCAATACATTTCACTACAGAACAAATACTGGAACTGAAATCACTGATAAATAGTTTTTGCAATCTGCAATAATTCATGTGTTTGTTCCATAAAGTGCTGTAATATGCTTTTATATGAACTGTATGTGAAAGATACATATTTAAAAGTCATGCCTATGAGACCTAATTGCAATAAAAAGACAAAGCAAGCTAATACGTCCCAAACCAATTTCGCTCTCAATTTTGTCACCACATCGTCGGTTTTATGGTTGAAATTTTGAAAATGTGCAAATAAACCTGTTCTTTGCAAAAGCGGCCATTGTAAGGAGGATAGATCCCATTTGTTCTACAGAGTGGTACTTCAGGAATCTCAAAACTCTGGAGAGCAGTAAAACACTGTCTGAGGGTGATTCATCCATTCAAACAATGTGCTGTTCCATGGATGTGCAATATCCTGTAGATAGCCCATCTGAAGCCATCCTCCAGCAACTGCACCTTTACTCAAATACTCTAGAGGGTAGCATTGTGCTGTCCAGCTACAGGCTTTGGACGTCTTCTGAAAAGCTCTCAATTTCCTGCTCCGGTTGGCTTTGCGATGTTGTCTGAAATCTCCACGTAGAAAGTCTGCCAAATGGTTTGGATGGATGCTCCAGTAGTGACCTTTACCATCTTCACAGTGACCCAACTTCACAAAGCAGTCGTTGAGGGACAGATTGTGACGAATGCTGTTTCTCCAGCCTTGATGTCTGGACTTGAAATATGGGAAGTTCTCTCTTGTAGATGGAGGATAAACTGAGCTTCCTGGATGCAGAAGAAAGGATGGCTCTGGCGATAAGAGCAGTGAAGGACAAGGAAGGCTTAGAGGAGAGTTCAGATTGGTTTTCCTCAAAAGTGCTATTGTTTTTTTGGGCTTTAGGCAAAGTTCCAATGCTTTGTAAAACAGACCGGTTGAAGAGTTTTTCATCAGAGTACACACCATTATACTTTTTTATCTTCTTTAAATCGATCCTTCTCTGCATCATCTCCCTTTTCACTGGTCTCCATTTCTGTCTCATGTATCTTCTCAGTAAAGCGTTTCTCATGTTCCTCCAACGAATCTTTCAGTTCATCCATTCCTCCTCTGTCTTGTGTTCTTTTGTAAAGTCTTGTTTCATGATTCCAGATGCAATCTTGCACACTATATGGTACAAAGTTCTTAGCATCCAGGAGCTTTCATACAGAGGAATCACACGCAGTATGGCATGCTGGCTTCAGCCCTATTCATAGAATTTCCTTCTCTTCCCTTTTATACTTTACCTGTCCAAAACAGTTTGAGCTCAGACAGGGTGTGTAGAGTTGAATACAATGACAGAGACATAGTTGTTACTTATGAAATGCTGACACTGATAAGACTCAACAGAGATAACTTCTTATCAGTTCCTGTCACACAAAGAATTATTTTTTCTCTTTCTTTAAACATCCTTGTATAAATATAGTCATTTTTTGTCAAGGAAACAGTCTTGTTCTAATCCGAAACTGGAAAATTCTGGACTACTCCTCATAAATTAGGATTCTCCTCAATAAAAAACAGTAGATTTTTAAGGGCAAGAACTATAACTATGAACTATAACCTCATTTTAGTGACTGTGTCACTGTATGTATGTATGTGACGTGTTTGGAGGTTATATTTACAACATTCCTCCTGAGTCTCAGCTGCATAGTTGAAGTCGTTTGGGGCTCTATTTTTAGTGCTGGCTTCTTGCTACAATGTCAAATGTAACTCAATTCGGTCTGCTAAGTCACAGTGTGTTGCATGTCAGCTGTTGGCTGCCCAGCTTGGGGTTCTCTCTCACTCTTCCTGATGGAGTCTATGGTGGGAGAAGAGTGGAGCTCTTGCCGGGATGGCTCCAATCTTCTAGGCCTGCCAGGGCCTTGCCCTTGGGATGACGACGATGAGCCCCTGGGCCTGGGAGGCATCAAACCCAAGTCCTCTCCCATCCCTCGGCGCCGGAGCTCCGTGTCTTCCTGCTCGGATGAAGACTCCCAGCCTCCACCATCCAGCAGCCGGAGGGTATCTTTCGCAGATGCTTTTGGCCTGAGTCTAGTTTCGGTTAAGCAGTTCGATTCCCGGGATGTGTGTGGCCCCTCAGATCCTTTGGAGAGTGACCTGAATGAGACGAAAGAATATTTTCTTTCCCAGCTCTTCACTCTTCCAGCTACACCTGATGAACTGATCCAGAAGGTCCAGGAGCAGAAGCTAGAGCTGGAGAATCTAGAGCTTCTCCCTGGCACCACCACACTGAAAGGCATCATTCGCGTGCTCAACCTGTGTTTTGATAAACTGGTCTTCATCCGCACCTCTCTGGACTGTTGGAGCAGTCATTTTGATCTGCTGGCAGAGTTTGTGCCTGGGTCAAGCGATGGTGTTACAGACTGCTTTTCCTTCAGACTAACCTTGGTACCCCCATTTGGAGAACAAGGAGCCAGGGTGGATTTCTGTCTTCGATATGAAACACCTTTTGGAACTTTCTGGACTAACAACAGTGGCCAGAACTATGTTTTGTTTTGCCATGAAAAGGCAAAACAACCAGGTGAAAATGTGAAGAAACACAAAAGAAAAAGCTGTCTGAAGTCAACCAGGTGGGTGGTCAAATGATTAACAAGTCACAATTGTACCAGTGATGTTTATAATGTATATATAAACATGTACATAGTATATATTAAACCCAGTATGTGAGCGAACACATACAAGGAATTTGATTCCGGTAGATGGTGTCCCTCAAGCACAACAATATTAAGGATACAATGAACAATATACTGAGCAAATATAATATACAATAATATAATACAATCTTCAATATGAATATGCAATATGGATTTATATTTATAAATATAAGATAAATGTTAAATGTATATAAGTATTTTTGTACATATATGTTTATACTATTTATAAATATAAATGTAAGTATGAATATACATATGTATATATATATATATATATATGTGTGTGTATAAATGAACAATTAACAATATAATAAACAATCTAAATCTTATATACAGAAAATATTAAAGAAGTATATATTGAAGTTTGGTAACTTTATCAATGAAAAAAACTTTATCAATGAAAAAAACAATAAAATGTGTATTTCTACTAATTGTCTCTATTTCATTGGTTCATCTACGGACATGAAACTTCAGCCAGGACTATTCCTCTGAGACCAGTTCTACGTCAAGCACAGAGGAAATCCCAGGTAGTATTTTCATTCACTGGGTTATTGAATTGGGTGTGATACAGATTCATGACGATGTTTTATCTTCCTAGAAATAATCCTGAATTGTGGGGTGGCTGCTATTACTGAAACTGTAGCTGTCAAACAAGATAAAATGCAGGAGGAACCTATTCAGCTTCAGGTCAGTTCAAATATATCTATCCTAATATATCCTAGCATGCTTTGGCTTCACACCATGTCTCTGTTCTACAGCTAATAGCAAGCATTTGTTCCATGAAGGGTTCTTGTCACCTTTGTCTGCACCTTCAAAATAGTACATAATAATATATGTGACATTGTGCTTAGTATCTTTAGCAGAACATTTCTTTATCAACCATCACTTTGATACAAAGTTAATGCAGATTTTAAATAAATTGTGGAATGAGGATAAGGGTCTAGTGTAGACAGTTAATATAAATGACAAGGTGTGACGCTGCAGGCTTGTGGAGGACAGATGCCAAAGCTGTGACATTGTAATTCTGAGGAAGTTACATGTGACTTTTGATATAGTGCTTGGTCAAGCATTGCCTTGGCATACTGTACCAATAACCTCAACAAGACATGTGAGGCTGTTCTTTGAAACCATCGTTCTTTACTAATATGGAACAAGGAGCTTTCACATTACATCAACAATTATAAACAATAAATTATAGGATATTTGTATAAAATTAAGAGAGTTTCTAAATTCAAACAAACATGGTAAATATCTTAAAAGATTTCCAAATACGATTAATATAAGGAATGCCAAATCATGTAAATCATAAAAATGGTGACACAAATAGTTCATTAAGTGATGCTGTGCAAGAATCACTGTTGATTACCTAAACAACCTAATTTTAAAAAGAGATATATGTGTGAAGAACTTTTGACAGGATTAGAGAACTTCCACAAAATGTAAAGACCAAGTTGAAGGTTCGCCCTAAGGCAGAGAGTTTAAACAGTCATGGAAACGCATTCTTCAAAGATTTATAAAGGCTCAGATCTTGTTTACAAAAATAATTTTCAAACAAACATCCATGCCAAAGGAGGTCCACATTTTTTTCACTAAAGACCCATTTAATAGATACGTTTTTTTGAGAACCGCTTTTGTTATTATATGTGTATGAGAAATCTTTTTAAAGGGCCGGCATATGAAGTAAACATTCCAGGACAAACCTGCATAGAATGATTTGATTTTGAAAAGACTTTTCAAATTCTCAAAACTCAAACATGGTTCTGGAGGGAACAAATATGGTTTTTTTATATAATCGTGCAAAGAACCATTTTGAGAAAAAAAAGCTTTGCATGATGTTACTTCTTTATACTAATTTATAACACCAAAACAGGTCCAAACTAAATAAATGATTTCTGCATGTTCAGGAGGAAAACATCAGGAACCAGAGCAGGAGAAACAGGAGAAAAGCTGCACGACAGGAAAAAATACGCCAGTACTTTGCTAAAAGAGAGGAAGAGGACCACCGACAAATTGAGAAAAACACTGATGAAGCAGCCGTGGCAGCAAATGTGGAAAAAGCCGATCCACAAAGAGTAGAGTCACTTATAATCCTTTCAACACTACAAACAAGTGTGTGGACAGAGATGCTCTCCTCACCTGCTGAGCCTGAGAATATCCAGAGGCAGAAATGTGCTTCAGGTTCAGTGGATGCTGAGAACAAACAGGTTCCTCCTACTCAGATTCAAACCCAGGACAAGGAAAATATTGTAGTAACAGCCTCTGAACCAACAGCTTCCATATCCCAATCAGGCCTGTCCCCTGTGGACTGTCATAAATCCACTGTAAGCTCTGCCTCACAAGTGCTGAACAACAGCCAAAACAACGAGACATTGGCTGGACAGGCTGTCTCCGGCACTCAGCTTCTTGAGTGCCAAAACTTTGAAACATCTATGAGTAATAGTGTGGAAAAAGCATGGGAATGCTTTGAAAAGGATGCTATGGAAAGGATAGGGAGCACAGTGGACAGAGAAACGGACGAGGATGCAACTATCTCAAAAATTAACCAAGATATTCAGCCCTGTGAACATAACTTCACATTTGAGACTGTAATGGCTCCACTTTACCATCAGGTTTTTCAAATAATGGAAAGTGAGAAAAGAGCCCTAATGAACAGAGGATGCAACACTGAAAGGTCAGCTGGAAAATTAGAAGATGGATGTCAGAGAGAAGTCACGTACCAAAGTTTTCCCAGGGCACAAAGCATGGAAACCAGGCCAAATGCATGCATATGTGAAACACATGCAGTTAGTGATGTTTATTATGGGGTCAGCAAAGAACCATCTCCTCCAGATTTAGTCAACACAAGGAACATCACTGAGAAATCTTTATCTGGGACAAATGTGCACACAGAATGTACAGAGAATAGGGCTACCTTTCATGAAACCCCTTTAACTGGCATCATGGATGACCCACTGGAGACTAATATGTCACCTACACAAACAATAAATAGTCTTAGTTTCCAGCTGGAATGTGTGAACAGAACATGTTCCATGGAAGACATACTTGATCAAAAAGAACAACCCCAGGATAGAAAAAACGTTTTACAAAGTCAATATCTGACGCACAGCCCTTTAGAAGATGTTAATTACAAGATGCAAAATGACATGTGTTTCCAGAGTGGACTCTCGCCAGAAAACCCACAGCACGAGTATGTGCCTGTAGATTATATGATTTTAACCACACAATTTGACTTCGACAGTATAAATGCAAAGATATCACCCATTATAGTTTCTGAAAACCAATCACACACAGACAGCCCTGAGATCAATACAGTACAAAGTATAACGCCTGAAATGCAGCAACCTCAAGCCTCCATGAAATCCACCTTCACCGAAATGCTGCCTAGCAGCAAGTGCATGGAAGAAAGCCACGGACCCATTGCGGACGCTTCTTCATTCTGTACTCAGATTTCATCAAACGTCATGTCTAACTTTAGCCAAAGTGAAGTTCCAGCACCATCCCAAAATCTGGCTTCCATCCAGTTTCAAAGTCCAGACCTCGACTCCTTAAAGCGTGTCCAAAAAACAGCTGGCATTACACCTGTCCAGGTCCAAGTTATAGAGGGCAAAAATGTGACCCAGTCCTCAGAAAGCATGCATCATCATACTTATAGTGATTCCCATCTCAGTGAAATGGATTCAAACAGCAGCATAAATAATGAAACGAACAGTTTAGAAAGAATAGATGTATACCCAGAAGAGAGAACAAATAAAAATAAGGAATTTAGATATTCAAACTTCAATGTTCCCGATGGGTCCAATGGACCTTTGGAAAACAGTCTCTCAGCAGAAAAAGGGGGTGATATCTATGAGGAAGACAAAAGGGTAGAGAATCCTGATGTGAGTAAAGAGCAAGAATCAACAGACAATAAACATCAGGCAGTACGAGTTTCAGAGGAAACAAAAGAGCTGGAAGAAGAAGATGTCAGAGAAGACGAACAACAGCAAGGAGTAAAACGACAAAAACAAGAGGAAGTAAATAAAGAAATAGAAGAAGATAAAGATAAAGACAAAGACAAAGACGTAGAAGACGAAGAAGAAGAAGAAGATGATGAAGAAGAAGATGAATATGAAGAAGAAGAAGAAGAAGAAGAAGAAGAAGAAGAAGAAGAAGAAGAAGAAGAGCAACAGCAACAACAAGTACACGAAGAGCAAGAACTAAAAGAAGTTCATAAAGAAAAAGAAAGGGTCCAAACACAAGAACAAGAAGATTGGGAGCAGGAAGCACAGCAGCAAAACAAACTAAAACAATTACAAAAAGAACTAAAACAAGAACAAGACAATAAACAACAACAACAACAACAACAACAACAAAAGCTTGAAAAAGTACTAGCAAAAGAACAACAACAAAAACAAGAAGAGGCAGAAGAAGAACTAGAAGAACAACAACAAAAACAAAAACTAGAAGTGGAAGAGGAACTAGAAGAAGAAGAGGAAGATGAGCAACAAGATGAAAACGAGGACACTTTTGAGGATGAGTTACTGTACATAGATGATGATGACGAGGAGACAGAGGAGGCAGTGAGAGAGAATGTTACAGAACAGCATTTGGATGAATGGGAGAATGAAATAGACCGTCTGTCTCTTGAAGTGGAGATTGAGAAGCAGAGGAGTCCTGTGGCTGCACTAGAGAGCACCACTAATGCTGATTCCTTTAAAAGTGAGCTTTGCCTACCCATGAGTCAGGAGCGGCAAAGCACAGCTAGAACCTCAGAACACAGGTGCTCTATCAGTGGAGAAGCAGAGATGATTTGTGAGACAGGCATGCCACAGCAAGCCCTGCCAGGACATGGTGACACAACACTGAGTGACAGAGCTGCATTCATTCAGTGGCGTCCAAAAGAGAAACATCAAGCTGCTGAGGATACTATTGCTGAGATCAACAAACTGGCGGAGAACCCTGAGGACATAAGTGAACAGGGTGTGAAGGACATGGATGACAGTGCATCTACAGAGTCTCTGACAGATGATGAAATGGAGCTGTATCTCCACAGACTAAAGAACACACAACAGCCAGGGTTTAAAGGTTCAGCGTCTAATGGGAACTATAGCAAGAGACCCTCTGTGAGCAGAATAAGGACATTGCCCTCACCTATGCCTTCCATTTCAGAATCTGTGGACGAGGATCAGCCAAATGCCTCACAGGAGGATCTAGAGCTTGAGAAGGCCACATTGTGTCTAGAGCAAGAAGAAGAGGAGGTCATTGGGCGCAATGTGCTCTGGTGGAGAGAGTTCTTCGCCTCTGACTATCTGTCCAAAATGATGACATACACTTTTTTGTTCGTTGTGTTTTTAGTGACAGCATACTTTTATGACTTCCTTGCATGTTTTGGGCTCTACATGCTTGCCCTATACTGGCTTTACTTTGGAGGGGAGCCTGAACCATTAAAAGTCACACAACCCGAAAGATAACAAGATGGTAGAGAAGTAGAAATTACTTGAACTCGTGTGATTTCTTTCTAAAGTAATGTCATTCAAGGATCTTTAGGGGAAAACTACTGTAATGATAGTATTAATTACCTTTCTTTAATGACAATTAGCTATGTTTCAGCTCCAGGAGTCAAGACACATTGACACAAGGCTCAAAAGGCTGTACGGTGTAGGAGCATTACATGACTGTAAATGAAAATTGGGCAGGTTGGTTTAATCTGATGATTATTGAAAGTGCCATGGATAGATCCACAGGACCACTTAGCACAAATGGCTGTGTGACATTCTCACATGAAGTCTAGAAGATTAATGGCTGGTTAATGAAAGGTCTAATTTACTTTGCTATGACAATAATTCATTTATTTATTATGCAATTGATTTTTATTCCTGTAGATCCTTAAACTTATTTGTATGAGTGACAACATAACAAATAAGGAATTCCAGTCACAAACATAATATATTTTTTTAGTCAGAAACATATATTTTCGTGTGCATAGCACTTAATAAAATACAGGCTATTGACAAAGACAGGTATGTTACTTATAACACCAAGGAAATATATTTCTGGATGCAAGACACCACTGAAGTAATTATGTACATCTATGAGGTTTTCTGTGTAGGAAAATGAATGGATTCTTTGAAAACGGCAGCTAAAGAAACATTTTCCAAGCCCAATGTATTATCTCTTGTGTACTTCTCCTCCTTGAATATCAAAAGGTTGTTGATGAATAAAAAGTATGAATGTTAAAACATGCAGCTTTGCTGCACAGGAGTGATATTACAAGAATACCACCTTCAACAAAATACCACACACAGGTTTTATTAAATGGGGTAGTAAAGTTGCTGGTGTTTGTATGTATTAGTGTTTAATAGAGGACTTACTTTCGTGCAAAGTCGTTTCAATGCATTTGCTTGTAGCAGTATTCACATTTTGACTCCCTAAAGACCCTGTAATTCAGAGAATCGAGTGGCAGGAGAGAAATTATATTCATGCCAAAGTATTCATGTTTGGGACTTTTCTGTTTACCACAAGCCATTTTGAAAGATTTCTGAATTCCCTGTTCAGGAAGAGAAAAACAGCACAGAGTTCCTGAAATGGGCATGACACCTACTGTGCAGTCATGAAATTGTTAAGCTCCTCATTTATGTGTCTGGTTTTTCCATCTCCTCTCAGCTCTCAGCCTCACAGTTTGCTCATGTAAAGCTATTTTCATCATCCTTAAACTAGAAGCTGTGGTCTTATTTCCTCAACACTATTGATAATAGTGTGTATTGTACTGTGTATGTAAAAATATTACTACAACAGTCAGTGGTCAGCCGGGTCTACTGTGGTCAGACGGGTCTATAGACACAGGTGTCTGCTGTTCGAAACAAACACGTCTCTGCGTTCAAGGAATAAAGACACTATTGTTTTAGTTGCAAAACAACAGTGTTACTAGGTACATTATTTTCTGTTATCTGTTGGTTTATACTGTATATTAATGGTGATGGCTATGCTTATCCCTCCTGGTCATATTCTCCCCCTTATAATACATTACAGTGTTTCTGTAAATTTGTCTTTTTGTCTATATTTAAGTCATCCATCAAACAAAAAATCCATCAGAATCAGTCCCATGTCTGTGGATATGCATGGAATCAACAAACAACCACAAAGCCAAGGCATTTGACCACTGCATAGTTCAAAGAAATATGCTGAACTGCAGCTCTGTCAAAAAAAGGCAGTTCAGGGTCAAATTCCCAGTAAACATCTATGCTTGGCCTTTAATGCTGTAGTCTGTTCGCAAAATTACAATTCACCAGAGTGATGTGATTTCAGTAACTGTATCATTTAAACCATTTTAATGTGCTTTGATGTGGCCAGTTAATGGTGTTCAGAACATCTGTGACCTTTACTTTGGCATTTATAGTGAGGAGTATGCACAGCTGCAGTCACCCATCAGAGAGGTTCAGAGAAAGGCCCTGTAAGGATTAACACTGTCTGAATGGCAAGCATGATGACATTTCACACTCTAGACAATAGAACTGCAGTCATTGTATTTTCTTTACTGTGGTATATATATATATATCCCCACACTCTGCTCCCCGGGCGCTGTGGATATATAGATATAACATATAACACTGTCCATTAATATAACAATAATATATTT
>JBBPDC010000032.1:8905944-8917492 GCA_037974485.1 Hemigrammopetersius urotaenia | reverse complement strand
TGAATGTTTGTTGTGTGTGTATATATACAGCCATGACATTTACCTGTGATGATAAGTTGACACTCTTATATCAATAGAAATAATCTGTGATGACAAAATATAACCTCTGCCTTGACACATGATGACATGATTATGTCAATCCCATATCAGTGCATATAGTAAAGTTGTTTCTACAGAATCTTTCCATAGCAGCATTAACTGGAATCATCTGTTTTGAGAATTCCCTACCCTCATACTGCGTAATGACAGATGTATGGTGGCAGGGCCTACTGTTATAATGGCTTCTAAGGTCATGGAAGTGCTGCACAGTAGTTCACAAGTTACCCAACCCTAGTAGATGCTCAGTCACCTTGATGACTGAAAATACTTGTCCTATAGAGTCCTTTTGAGTTTCTTTAGATTTCTGTGGTTATTTCTGACTTTAGTGCTGCAAAGGATGCAAACTAAATAACACCACAATGTCATAACATCAAACATTTATGAATGTGCTGCCTGATGTCTGATGCATTGGTTTTAAAAACATTTTGCCATATAACACTCTTTTCAATATACAATCATGGTGCATGTAGATATTATTAGCATGGCTTATAAAAACAGAAAAACAGGTGTAGGTTCTACTTGATAGATAGATATAATGAAAGTGACAAAAGCCAGAGATCTGAAGTCAGTACATGAAATGTGCATGCATATATAAACTATATGGACAAAAATGCCTGAACATTACACCAACAGGGATTTTAGTGAGATTGCATTCACGTCCATAGACTTTAATTTAGAGATGGTCCACTTTTGCTGCTACTACAGCTAACACTATTCTTGAAACGCTTTGCAGATTCTGGAGTTTCTGTGGGAATTTGTGCTCATTCATTCTATAAAGTCTTCATGAGGTCAGGCACTGATATTGGATGAGAAGGTCTGGCTTGCAAACTCCACTGAAGTTCATCCCAAAGATCCCAAAGGTGTTCTGCAAGGTTGAGGCCCATCCAACCATGTGTTTATGGATCTTGCTTTGTGCACAGCGACACAGTCATGCTGGTATAGAAAAGGAACTCCCTTAAACTGTGTCCACAATAGCCAATCGGGGGAAAGTAGAAGACGCTTCCAGAGGGGGCGGGGCTGTCCGAAAACAGGTGGGAAAATAAGACCAGGCTTGCAGAGGGGGCAGAGCTTGTGTAAAACGGGTGGGGAAAGAAGGAGACACTTACAGAGGGGGCGGGGCTTGTCTGAAAACTGGTGGGGAAAAAAGAGACACTGGTGGACCCGGCGAGCCGGTGCAGCAGCACAGAAACATCAGTGCTATGGATCTGCAGAACAATGCCCAGGCAGAGAGCGACCAGGAGTTTTTCTACCCCTACGTCCCGACTGACATTCTATGCAAGCAGACTGAGCAGGAGAAACTGTCGGGTGTGGTGAAAAGCGTCCACCGCAAACTTCGGAGAAAATACATTGAAGGTATGCTTGTTAGCCAGTTAGCCTCGGCTAGCATACTTAGCTTCGATGTCTGGCTTAGTTACCAAACCAGGAGAGCTTCATAACAGCTGAAAGTTGAGTTAAAAACATAAAGAGTATCTCTGCGACCCTGTTCTGTTTCTTATTTTCTGTTGCTACCATGTTGTCATGGAATAAAAGGCTGTCGTTGGTCAATTAGCCCGTTTCTGCTGCTAGCTGTCTGGCTAGGCTGAGGAGCTGTTCCTGTTTTGCATCGAGTTTGGCCCACTTTGCAGCATAAATTCACCAAAAACACAGTTTTATGATTTTAAATTGTTTTTTTAAAGACTGTTCTGTGGTCTTTTTAAGCTCAGAAAACACACGGACAAACTAACCCAGTAAAGCGAATTTGCTCAGTTAACACGTAATTCACGTCTCCCACGTTTCCACAGTTTGTACAAGTTCAGCACTCTAGTTTGCAAGGCAGTTTTCCTCTAATCCTACGCTACATTGACAAAAGTATTGGGACGCCTGACCATTTAATGATCTTGACATTGGGTGCCTTTAATGACACTGTATTCACCACCCTCTCCTTACCCTCTTCTTGAAAGGCTTTCCACAAGATTTTTGAGTTTCTGTGGGAATTTATGCCCATTTATTCTGTAGCGCATTTATGAGGACAGGCAATGATGTTGGACGAGAAGGCCTGGCTCGCAAATCTCCGTTCCAGTTCATTACAAAGTTGTCGGAAGGGGATGTGGTCAGGGCTCTGTGTGGGCCAGAAAAGTTCTTCCACACCGAACCACCCAACCATGTTTTATGGATCTTGCTTTGTGCACTGGGACACAGTCATGCTGGAATAGAAAAGGGCTTTTCCTAAACAGTGTCCACAAAGTTGGAAGCATGACGTTGTCCAGAATGTGTTGGTATGCTGAAGCATTAAGATTGCCCTTCACTGGAAGTAAACCGTGAAAAACAGACGTGTCCTAGTACTTTTGTACATGTAGTGTAAAAGGGGTCTTGCAAGGTGACAGAACCTGCAGCCTTTAATTAAACAAACTTCTGATGTAGAGGCCTCATATACTGATCCACGGCTGTCCTATTGACAAATGAGTTGAGATTTATGAACTTATTGTGAAGTCTCCAAGCTTCCAAGTGTTAAAGGTAGGGTTGCACAAACTATTGTCTTTAATTGTTGTTGCAGTATTTCTCTCTGCCATACTGCTATAGTGAAATGCCACAATATAAAAATGAGCCTTTTAACCAATCACAGCTTTAGGTGTTACTTGGTGTTTTGATTAACCAAGGTATTCATGAAATCCAATAAAAGTGAAATAATTTGGCTAGTCTTTAACCAATAAAGGTTCATAAAGTTTTTAGGAGGCCCAAATTCTGTACGTTTTTACCACAAATATATTTCAGAATTCAACATAGTTCAATCTTACATTATCATTTCAAAACCTTTTGTTTATTCTTTAGAATTAAATATTCTGTTTTTGTTATTGTACCTTTACAATTGATATATGAAAATTATCTTTTTTCTTATTGGCTCGCCTGTATAGTAGCTTAAGAAGATATACGCAAATGTATGACATCACAAAACCTATGCTTTGAAAATGGGCTCTTCTGCAGCTGAGTTAGTTAATGTACTGTATGGATTGGGAGTAAATTTTATTTTTTAAACCATATTTACAGCCTTTAATTCCAGAAAAGTGATATGAGCCCTTTAATATATTGAAAACAATTGCAATCACAATATGTAGCCATATAATTGCAATACTGATTTTTTTATCTGTACTGTCTGAACCTCGGGATACTTCTTCAGGCACCTCTGACATTCCAGGAGAAAATATTCAACTTTTTAAAATATTAAAATATGTGTTTAAAATATGCTCTTTGTTTCTTAAATGGTTCCCATTCAGTGGTGCGAGTAGCATTTTGAGGTTGGTGTCAGTTTGCTAATTTTAAGACACTTCGCCTGAGGTCATTAATGTTATTATCGTTTGAGACTTATGAGTTAAAATCAGAATATGATCCCTCATCCCCCAACATACATGTTACGTTTCTCTTCAGTAGTCATAGAAAACTTTCCCAAAACTTTCAGCTCCCTGCCTAAGAGCTCGGCTCTATAAATCAGTGCACAGTGGTCCTTTCAGTAGACTCCACGATGGGATAATAAGGAAGGCATGATCTAGTCCGCTGGGCATTGTAAAGTGATATTCATACTTAGGAGGGCACTGCAGTTTATTCCAGTCCCTCTTGTTGTCTAATTTTTCAAATCTGATAAGAGCAGTGTTTTCCACTTGGTCATGGGACAGCTTGCTGTTTCTTTTGCTTGTGTTCACAAGCCCTGCTTGGGAAGAAAAGTATTTCTAGATGTGCACCATTTTGTAGTTTAATTTATGAATCAGATATGAATCAGATTTTACTTTGTAAAATTGTTATTGATGATTAATGTAGGCTGAAGTTTAGAGTGTGTCTTTGGTGATTATTTTTTGTGCTTGTGTAGAATCACACATCAGCTGTGGATAAGTGCTAAGAGTAGGTAAAACGTTTTTGCTTTAATTTGTTGCATTGGATTGTTATGATCTTGTGTGTTATATTAATGTTATACTACTGTATAATTTAATGTTCATTGTTTCAGTTGTCAGATACAGCATATTACATAAAAAACGACTAGTCGCCAGCTTTTAACTTTCACTTAAACTTAACGTGACTTGATTTGAGGAAGGATGGGCAGTTTGATGTTGGTTGTTATTGTGATGAGTTACATTATGACATGCTTTTCTGAGCATACATTTAATGCCATCAGTGCTTCATGAGTATCAAACATTGTCCAGCTGCATGTTTAATTACAGGGAGAACGTAATTAGTCCTTACTAATTGGATTTCAATGCAATATATATATTTAAAATGTGTGTATATGTATATGTATATAATTGTATTTTAAGTGTTGGAGTCACTGCTGTTTTATTCCTCTGTTCCAACCTATCGAACCTCAGAAAAATTACGCTTCATATCGTGAAAATATCTTTGAGTCTCATGTTGTTATTTTTTCCACCCCAACTGTGTCCTCTCTGGCTTGAGTTGAATTTGTTTTGAAAAGAAGTGCACAAGCAAGTCCGCTTATCTGAAACATGGGCTAATTAGTGATTTTTATTACTTTCCTGAGGTCAAATATGGGTCAGATTTTAATGTTCAACCATGTCCATGATTTTTAAGCACTTTCATGCTAATGTTTGATAAGTATGAACTAACTGAAGACTTGCATGTTTCCTGTGTGCTTGGCTGCAGTGGGGGACTTTGAGAAGATATGGCGTGAGCACTGTGAAGATGAGCAGACTCTGAGTGAGTATGCGTTTGCCATGAAGAGTCTTGCTGACAACCACTGGGCCAAGAAGTGTGACGGTGAGGGCCGCATCGAATGGTGCTGCAGGTGAGCAATGATATGAACATGCTGTTAATTTAATCAAGTTAATATACTTAATTTTGCACTGTGTAGCCTGTAAAAAGTGGCATAGACACTTTATAGTAGACTTGATGGCAGCTTCTTACAGATAAACAGGCAAAATCTAGCCTGTTGCTTGAGGAACACTACAGCGTGTATATTTGTCACATTGTTGTAACTTTCCCTGTCTCAGTGTTTGTCAGGAGTATTTCATGGAAGGAGGAATGAGGAAGGTGTTGGAGAAGGATGAAAAGACTGCGAGTCACGCTGCAGCTGCAAATGGAGCCCCTTTAAACACCCAGACAGATTCCTCTCTGCCCAGGTGTGCTGCAATTCCCACTATATGTACTTTTTCATGGTGATTTTCTACTGAAATACCCAAACAGGCTCTGCAGCTGTAGTGATACTAAAGTTATATATTTTTAATCAACACTATTCAGACAAAAAGCACAACTTCTATTAGTCCACATCGCTGTATTATGCAGTCCACAATACTGTATTATATAGCGTTATATATATTGTTGTATAACACAATTGTCAGTGTTCAGTCTGTGTTCATCCCCAGTCATTTTATATGTTTTGCTGGTTCAGAATTTAACACATTCTCTATAAGAGAACTTAAAAATATGCCACTTTTCATATTTACATGTTTTGGGGGATATTACAATGTAAGTTAAAATACATACCTCTGCACAAATAACAGTAAATGTGCATTAAAATGTGGCAAAGTGAGTTCTCTGTAGGTGTGTATGTGTTCTTAATTGAACATTTACATATAACTAATTAAATTACAAAACATGAAGTTTAATTAGGGGCACCCAAACCTGCATACAGCTATTTACAGATTTTTTTTCCTTTGCCTTAGTTTCAGCGCAAGCCACCAGTTTGGCAAGATGCGCCTGCTGGACGTGGGTAGTTGTTTCAATCCCTTCTTGAAGTTTGATGAGTTCCTCACAGTTGGAATTGACATAGTGCCTGCAGTGGAGGTATACATTTGCAATAATTCTGCCTGAATAGAGTATATATTAATTTAGTAAGATAAATAGCACTTTCATTTATTTAAAATGGATGCTAAGAACAAGTTATTCATTTTTCAGCTTCAGGAAAAGCAGAACATACATTAAAGGGAACATTACACTAAACTAAAAATCATTTTTCAGTGTTTTGTGTGTCCAAACTTTACCTTTATTATAGGTGTTTTTTATTTTTGGGAGGCCTGCTTTCAGTTTTTATAGTAACCTACAGGGATATGCTTTCTGTAAACATCTCCAGGGTGTTAGATGTTGGTTGCGTTTTCTTCCTTGAAATATTCCTTTTCGTAGTAATACCCACACTATACGACTGTTTTAGTGCAAGAGAGAACAGAATATATATATACATTTTTTAATCTGGGATGAAGAGTCCCATTGTCTTGAAGTCATTTTTTTGGAAACTCCTGTTTTTCACTTCCGTATTTAATTATATTACCTTTTGTCTAATCATCTTAAATCTATCCTCTGTTAAATGTATGTTCCCTGTTCTGACACTGATAAATGAATAACTTGATGGCCGTTTTGACAATTTGATTAAATTGAAGGGTCTCTCAGACCTGCACAGTACTGTATGATGTCTGTATTATCTTGATTGGTCCATTGTATTTTTATTTTATCTCTCCAACTCCAGAGTGTGTACAAATGTGACTTCCTCAACCTGCAGCTACAGCAGCCTTTGCAGCTGGCCACTGATGCGCTTGAAGCATTCTTGCGACAGCTGCGTGGGCCAATCGATGCATTACCTGCGCAGCTCTTTCACGTTGTGGTTTTTTCACTGCTCCTGTCCTATTTCCCCTCACCATATCAGCGCTGGCTTTGCTGCAAGAAGGCCCATGAACTGCTGACACTGCATGGCCTCCTCCTCATCATAACGCCCGACTCCTCACATCAGGGCCGCCATGCACTCATGATGCGCAGCTGGCGTGTGGCTGTGGAGTCCCTTGGCTTCAAGCGCTACAAGTATGTCAAGTTCTCGCACATGCACCTCATTGCCTTCCGCAAGGTCTCAGCCACCACAACCAGCGACTTGGTGAGTCACAATTATCCAGAGATGCTCTACATACCGCAGGACTTCAACATGCTAGAGGACGAAGAGGGCTTCACAGACTGCAGTGAGCCACCACGCTCTGATTTTGAGGACGACCAGCTAGCGTGTAGCTTTGCGGAGCTGCCAGATGCTCCTTATGACTCGGACTCTGGAGAGAGCCAGAGCAGCCTTGCCCCTTTTCACGAGCTGGAGGACCCTATTCTGCTGCACAGCTGAACCCCACTCCCCACCACCCAGAAACGCTGCCCTACAGCCACACCGGCAAATCAACGCTGGGCTCGCTTATTCTCCCTTTTTTACGATGCAGTTTGCACAGAGTTTGAAGATGTTTACACAGATGACCCCAAATGACACATCCCAATGGTTAAAGACTGCAGTGTCCAGGGTGAGTTCTAGTGTTAGGATTCAGGTTCCGATAATGTGCCATTTGGGGGTTTATAAGAATGCAGCTAGCAGGGTCCCTCTCTCCCCGTAACTCTACCCTGATTTCAAGGTAGAGTTAATAGCATTCTTCATTTACATGCAAAGCGACCACCTACATTTTGAATTGATGATAACTAAATTGGGGAGAAAAGACGATTACACTAGGGTAGTATTGGATTATTAGGTGAAAGACACTGTGTTTTACACATTTTAACATATCCACACGCAAAAAAAATACAGAATAGTTTTGCATTGGAAAGGGTTTGATTTTGTAAAGCCGCTGAGCGAGCTCAGGATAAAGAGTTTGTGTGCTCTTTCTCAGTCCTCCTTTGTCATACAGTGTCATCTGGACAGGATTTGTCAAAACCTTTTAAAGTAACAGAAATCATTTTTGTATTGTAGACTCAGACACCGTCAGTGGCTGAAAAAATACAGTAGTTTGACTAGTTACCCTACAGACGTTTAGCAGTGTTTGATTATTTTGCGATAGTTCAGCTGCTGACAGTAGCTTGTACAATTTTAAATGAGCATCTTTGGTATAGACTTTGCCGGTGATATTTGTAGCATTTTCTGTGTAACGACATATAGGCTGCGTGTATTTGGCTTGCTTATGTGACACTGTGACTTTAACTAACTGATCACTTTACATGGTACAAATCATGCAAGGTAGTTGTAGTTCATAAGAACAATCTTGGAGAAGATTAAGATGAGAGGTGTGTTTTTGCCCCTTTTAGGGGTATTTGAATGGATGTGGGGTCCTTTCTTATCTTGTGATCAAAATGACCTAAAAGCATATTTTTAGCTGTGAGTAGAGTAACAGTTTGAACCTACAGGCTCCCATACGTGCACATGAAAACGACCCTGCTTTCTGGACCTTGGCCATGCCTTTAGTGGATGTCAAATGATACTTTTTTACTTACTTTTATTTTCAAAGCAAAGTGTGATTCTCAAAGACTTATACCAATGTCTTAAGCTACTTTTGTTTACTGTATGACTGCTTAATTTTTTCCTATTAGTGCATACATTACACTTTCGTGGCTAAAACAAAGTACTCAGATTTGGAGAATGAACCAAACCATTTGGAGTGTTGCTTTTGTCTAGACGAATAACCTCAACCTGTAATTGTGCCAAGTGCTTTACACCCTGTTTGTATTTCACTGTGAAATAGTTTCTTTCACTGCAAGAGTTGCACCTGTTTACAAACACTATCCATGGAGGCGTTTAATAAGAGCTACTTGACATTGCCCTTGAATTTTCACAAGGATGGTAATACATCCATGGTTTTAAATAGTAAATTTGTTAAAGATTACCAATAACATTAAAACTGCCTAAAACCACCTGCAGCGAAAAAACCCGTTGAGGCATGGATTCCACAAAACCTAGGACTGTTATGTTTCTGGCACAAAGACATTAGCAGCAGATTCTATAGGTGCTGTGAGTTGTGAGATGATGCCTACTCAGATTAAACTAGTTTGTTGAGCACATTTCTCAGAAACTCCGTTGGATTGGGCTCTGGGGAATTTAGAAACCAGATCAACAGCGTAAACCCCTCTTTGTTATATTCTTCATACCGTTTTCAAGACACCACTGCCATTAGGGGATATCCTTGCCCTGGGGGGGTGTACTTCCTCTGCCTTCTTTCTGTAGTGTTTTCTGGTGCTGCGTCTTCTCTTGGTGAGTGATGCACATGCTGGGGTTAAGTTGGGATTTGTTATGAGGGGTGCTGGGCTTTGTAGTTTCAGAGTTGCCGTGTGTGCGGATGGAAGGGAAGATACATTTTTCGGCGGGGAGAAGTAGTGGGTTAGAGTGATATTTTGAGCCTTTGATAGCCCTGGCCCATTTGAACCCCTGTGCACCTTCTTCCATAATTCCATGGTCCAGTATGCACTTTCAGCAGTGGACATTGGTCGGCATGGGCACTCCAAACAGTCTGCGTTCTGACACCTCCCTGTCACAGCCTGCATGTCAGGCTTCTGTGGGGTCGGACAAGACGAGGTAGCCCTCACTCCTCTTGTTGATCAGTGAGTATTGGGCACCCGTGACCCTGTTACCATATCACCAGTTATCCTTCATTGTTTCATCCCACAAGACCTGCTGTTTTGGAGATGCTCTGATCCAGTCACCTAACCGTCACAATTTCATGCTCATCGAAGTCACTCACATCTCTGGGCTTGTCCATTTTTCCTGCTTCTAACAAATCACCTTCAAGACCCGATTGTTTAATTACTGCCTAATGTGTCCTACCCCTTAAGAGGTGCCACTGTAATGAGATAATCTGTGTCATTCACTTCATCTGTCTGTGGTTTTAATGTTATGTAGCTCTTATTAATCCGTCATAGGAGCGTGTTTTATTTCTGAAAACTTTGTTGAGCAGGTGCATATAATGATTCGGTTTGATACACTTCTGAAAGGATAGCTGAGTTTTGAGGGTGCCAACAGTACCAGCCCTTTGTAAGTAGTTTTTTAATGAAGATGTAGTTTTATGACAATTCTGAAGGCACATGCTGAAACACTGGTTTATTCATTTGAAATGGAATCGGATAAACCCTAAAGGTGCCTTTTAGCCCTGTTTGTAGTTGAGCATCTGAAAAGACGGAGAGCTAGAAAAGTCGTGGCTGTGGGTTGCTGCTTGAGGATGGACAAATCCTAAAATGTTATTAATATCAGAAACCAAACTTTGACCATTATAAAAAAAATGCTGGTCTTTAACCAGCTGGTGAGAACTAACATCACTAAATACTGTCAGCCACATTAATCACATTAGCAATAGTATTTATAGATGTTGTGTTCAGTGTGTATTTAGTTTGTGAAGACTTTACAGAAACAAAAAGCTTTTTACTGTGCTTTACTTGATGTTCAAGCTTTGTATTGCCTTGTCTTCCCATGGCCCTAATCAGGCACTTTGTGCATGAATAGCTCCTCTTCAGTGTTTGACTTCAAGATTGTTGATGTGAATTGTTGTACACCGCGCCTTTTATAACTAAAGGTAAGTGTTGGCTATAGATGCAAAAAATACATGGAAAAATTCAATAAAAAGACAATTTTACATTTGATCTGTCTGTGCTTTTCGGGTTACATGATGAAGGCTATATCTAGTTTTTCATTCACTGATTCCACAAATGTATACAAATGCAGCTGTTTTGATGTGATTAAATCCAGATGAAGCATTTCTTTGTCAATTCTAGTCTAGTCTAGGATCAGTCTGCAGTCATTACAGGCATAAATCTAAGAAGGGTCTGATGTGAAATCAGTGCTTCTCTGTGAATATTATCACAGGTTTACCTGAACAGGTAAACATGAATGCGTACAGGTGGACTGCAGACCTGGATAGATCCTGGTTATTGTTTAGAAAATGTTCATGCTAGATATATACATATAAACGTTTTTTTTCCATTGAAACACCAGGGTAAATCTGTACAAACACCAGAACTGTACATCAGTCAAATGAGTCAAATGTGAGCATGATTTAAGAAGAATATACTGAAATATATTGGGTGTGTAGTGAAAAATATGTTGACAGTTCAAAGATTAGTATTAAAAGGAAAATTATGGTAGAGGGGTAAAATTAAAGGATAAAGGAAACAAGTGTGTTAACAATATGCCTTGCTGAGTCTTGCTTTGTGAACTGGGACACAGTCTTGCTGGAATAGAAAATGTTCCTTGGAGGCAATGTCTTGGTGTTCAGAAGCATTAAGATCGCCCTTCAATTTAGATGTGACCCAATATATAGTGTATATTCTCTACTCACCATTCACTCATTCAGTCCAAGACCTGAAAAACAGGTGTGTTCCAATACTTTTGTCCATACAGCATGTTCTCTCACCTTTCACACATTCAGTCCAACCCCAGAAAAACAGCTGTGTCTCAATACATTTGTCCATATAGTGTATTATCTCATCTGACCTTTAACTCAATCAGCCCAACCCCTGAAAAACAGGTATGTCCTAGTACCTTTTCCCCTATATAGTATATATAGTCATACATAGGGATGGGTACCGAGACCCGGTACTTAATCGGCCCCGGTGCCTAATTAGAAAAGACCGGGAGACCGATAAGCTCTGACGTTAACGGTTAGGCTGTCACACGACACGGTCACTAACGAACATTCACTAGACACAGGTGGACACAATCATTAGATGCCTCGCCGGGCCCTGTGATAATGCCGTTAGC
>JBBPDC010000032.1:8886414-8905844 GCA_037974485.1 Hemigrammopetersius urotaenia | reverse complement strand
AGATCTTTAAGTCCATCTCATGAAAAATCGGAGCAGAAACAAAGGTGTTGCGTTTATATTTTTGTTGAGTGTAGATTTCTTTACAATGGTGGTAGGAACCAATGGTGGGGATGTCTATGATACAAATATTAGCATTTATTATTCACCAGTGAACCTTTAAAGAAAACCTACAAGTTTATTACATAATGCTAATAATGGTGAAAGTCTGAAAAAAGGTTTTCTTTGAATAGATTATTGCTTTATATCATGTATTTCTGCCACAAATGGATTTCAGCATTTGTTTAAGGCCAAAAGCTCATTTTGTAACCTCTGCCTCAGGCATCAGGCAGCGTTTTCATAACCATTTAATGTAAAAACCTTCTGCGAGGGAGCTTTAAAAGCATTCAACACTTCCGGGTCCTATCGTATCACTTGTGTATCATTTCGAGGCACTTCACATCAAACCACTCTGAATTTTGAATTCACACTGTGAATGTTTACACGTTTACTGATTTAATTATGCAGAAATGCTGAGAGGGGGAATTTTCTTTTGACTGGGATTTCAAGTGAGGGATTCATGTATAGGTTGTGGATAGGAGTCGTATTTACCTATGTCTCTCAAGTTATGCATCCAAAACAGCAATAACACACTTTAAGAATGAGTGATACATTTCATTACACTCAGTAATAAATGTCCTTTATTTGAATATATATTTACTGACAGACTTTTGAGTTTACAGAGTCAGAAAAAGGTGAAAAGAAGTTTTAAATGTCAGGGTACTGAAGGTCAATACAGAAAAAGAACAAAGACTTTCTATTAACAGCGATTCTTGATCCGAACTGTATGACATCGAAAATGAGCAAGTCCTTTTGAAGCCAGTCAGTGAAGAGGAAAATGAACTTTCTTAAGGTACAGTGACCCCAAGGGACCGACGCTTTACAGCATGGACTTGGACAAAAGCTTCAATGCACACAGAAGTTCTTGTGCAACAGTCTTTGTCAGGCATCTCTGAGGAGAAGTCTGATGTTTTGTCCTTGTAGCTTTTCACACTAACTTGCCAAAAGTGGTACTTAAGCAAGCAAGATATCAGCCTGCATTAACATAAATAACCTCCCTCAATAGCGGATCCTCTGTGGTAATGAATCACGATGCAGTTGTGCAACAGGTTTCAGTTCGCATGAGAGTGTTTTCCATTCCAAAACAATAACCTGCAGGTTTTTATACTGACAGTGCAATGTGAACATGGCCTTAGCTGGAGCAGCCAGGGTTCTTGAGGAGTTTGTTCAGCACACTGTTCTGCTTTAAGGCTTTCAGGTTGGAGATGTCTTCAGAAAAGACAGGAATATCAGAGTTGCGGTCGGCTCCTTCAGACTCGCTCTCACTGTCCGACAGGGCTGACAGGAGGGCGTCGTTCTCATATGTAGGGAAATAGTACCTGCACAGAGGGAGGAAGCATGAACATGATTATCTATAGAGAACATCTGTTACTACTCACTCGTCAACCATTTAAAGCAGTCAAAAAAAGCAGAAATTATGTTGAGGCCCTGACACATCAGGCCAACTGTTGCTTGTAGTGTTTGTGGCTAATCCTGCAGTGTTAGCTCTGTTAGGCTCATGTTGTTTTGTTGAAACATCATTGGCTGTCAGACAAAGCTAAGAATCATCTCACAAGGAGAGAAATGAAGAGCAAAGCAGGAAAACGGCACTTTCAGGAGGACACACACAGAGTAACCTCTTGTAAGCCAGTGCAAGAACGCAACTTTATCATTTAAAATGGGCTTTTTAATGATTTTTTTCTAAAAGTCTACATTTTTTTCTAATAGGTGAAAATATAATATCAATAAACACAGATGCATTACGGCCAAGAAGGTGGAAGCATGGAAAACTCAATGATTTTTTACTGTCACTTGATCGGGAGATAATCATGTGTTTTATTTACTGTTTAATGTACAACCACTCAGTTAGAAGCAGTAGCTGCAGTGCTTTACTTGTACTTTTGCAAACTTGGTTAAGCTTAAACAGAGACAACTGAAGATTCTTCACTGTTCTTCAGATAGCAGTTTTACTTGGGTGCAATTTTCCTAAGCAATTGATGGGGTGGGACTATTGGGCAAATGTGCAATTCTTCAGATGAATTACTACAGTTTTTTTGTCAGTGCCTGTCACTCCATTTTGTACCTGTGTGTACCTGTAAAAGTCATAAAATAATGCTAGACTGCTACAAATGAATACACTGGAGGTGCTGCAATAAGAGGCTTCAGAAGGGACATTGCCCTCAGATTCAGGTCAAGCTCTGAATTTAACAGCATGTCCAAATCATTTAAATGCTCAAGTATTCTCAAGCACATTACAACACATTTCATCAGCCAAGGTCTGATGAAACAGCAGTAAAGAACAGTGATTCATACTATAGGGGAAAAAACAGAATCACAAGTATGGGATTGCTTTGAATTCCCAGATGGCAAAACTGCTTGGTGAAAACTCTGTAATGCCAAGTTGGTACGCAAGCACGATCCATCAGATTAATTATGTGAGTACATTGATACTTATTGGAGTCCCATTATAGTGGTGAGTTCTGGCAGGAGGAAATGGAGACGGCTGATCCTTCTTCTTCTTTCAGCTGCTCCCATTTTATTAGTGGTCGCCACAGCGGATCAACCGTCTCCATTTCCTTCTGCCCTCTGCATCTTCATCTCTCACCTCAGCTGCCTGTATGTTCTCCCTCAGCACATCCATAAACCTCTTACTAGACCTTCATCTTCTCCTCTTCCCTGCAGCTCCATCCTCAGCATCCTTCTCCCAACGCACTCAGAGTCTCTCCTCAGCAACTCATTACTGATCCTGTCCATCCTCGTTCCTCCCAGTGCAAATCTTAACATTTTCAGCTCTGGTACCTCCAGCCCCTGTCTCCTAACCATACAACACCTTCATCCTAATGGTGATGAATAAAATGATCGTTATAATCTACTTCATCCTTACTGTCTACATGAAGCAATGTAGGGTGATGAGCTGGGCTTTAGCTGACATTGTTGCCCCCTGATTAGTAACAAAATACTCAAAATTAAAATAGTATTTGTAATAATACTGGTAAAGTAAAAAAGGAAAACAAGTTTTAAGGGTAACTTTGAGAATTCAGAAATACTAATTAGTATTAGAAGCCAGTAAAATGGGCCAGCCCTAATGAATTCTGAATAGAAAACAAGTAGATATTACTTTCCACTCTGGTGTTTTGTATCTAAGTGAAAGTGAAAAAGTGAAAGTGACAATCCGGTCATACGTGAACACACCACTGCACACAGTGTGAACAGCACAAAATTCTTCCTCTGCATGTAACCCATTCACCAAGTGAAGCAGGGGGCAGCCAGGAACACGGCGCCCGTGGAGCAGTGTGTTGGGGACGATACCTTGCTCAGGGTACCTCAGAGGTGCCTAGTGTTCTTAGGAATCGAACCCGGGCTTTCTGATCACAGGGCGAATGCCTTAACCACTAGGCTACCAGCTGCCCAGCTGTCTAGGTTGAAAAGAGCTGTATCAATAAAGAACATTAATATTACTGTTACATTTCCCACTTACTGTGGTTGGTCCCAATGTGAAACCTCTGGAAGCTTCATCACATGACCCGCCTCCATCACGTGCTTCACCACTTCCTCCTTGGTTGCAAACTTCGTCTGGCAACCATAACAACGGCACTGGTGGAGCTCACGGCGGATGTAGTTCACGAGTTTAACTTGCTGGTAAAACTTCAGGTCTGGACAAAACAATCATCGCAGCATTATACATGAGGAGCAGCACTTTCTGTAGATAATCTTTCAAAGTTGTTAGGCAACACTTACTGAGATCGTTTTTTATTTTGTGGAGATCAAATTTGTGAACTTCCTGCAACAAATTAAAAAAAAACCATGCTGACACTGATGAAGATTTCATTGATAAAAGAATGCTATAAATGCTACTTAATACTTCACTTCCATTATAAGTTTATGACGCAGTTAGTTAGTGTTAGGGGTTACAAGAGGCCTTTACACGCTGCCCACACATAGTGAATGGCATGTGCCCTTTGACCTTTTGAAAGGGGCCAGAAAAGTCTAGACAATTCACAAAGCATTCTCTTTCAGAGAGCCCCAAACTTAAAACAAAAAACAGCTGTATATTAATAAACATCTAATCTACTCAAGAGTGAAATCCCAGTCACCAAGGGGTCGCCTGTCAAAGATAGACGATGAGTGTATCAGAAGGACAAGAGAATTGTATTCAGTCAATATGAGCATAAATACTGTGCCATTCAGGGTCTGGTGTCCATGCAAACACAGGGACCTTAAGACACGTGGAGGATTTGAATGCACAGGAATGTCAGTCATGTGGTGATCACTTGCATAAGGCATGGTATAAAACAAATAAGCGCATCACCATTCATGATGGAGGAATGTTAATTAAGCGGTACCCAACCTCGTTTCCATTTAAAAATACTTAGGAAGGGCACGACATCTGGGAAGGTGTAATAATATTCAATTATTACACTTTTTGGGAGAGAAGTGAGTTGGTATATGCCGAAAAAGGTGCTGTATTTTAAGGATCTATTTTAACTGAATGTATGCTCCCAAGGACCACGAGGCTACTTCATTCATCAATAAAGCAGCAAGCTGCATTTCCCCAATGTCAGGGTTCGGGCCGCAAAGCCCAAACCCTGCGCTACCTCTAAGCATGGAGCAGGCCGAGACACAAGGATCCATGCGAGAAATTTATTAAAGAACTCAAAAGAAAACAAACAGGCACGATGGCCTCCAGGAGCATAAACAGGGTCAAACAGGCAGGAAACAGGCAGGGAATATTGAGGCGATGGACACATGAGGATAAACTGACATACACAGACTTAAATACCGGACTTAACAAGGGGAAACACAATACAGCTGAAAACAAAGGGGACACGTGGTAGGCAAACAGAATGTAAAAATAAAAGCATCTCAAAACCTGAACAGAACAGAAAAAGGCAACATAAAAGCAGTGGCAGTAACTGGCCACTGACCAGACCGTGACACCCAACCTGGGATTTTTTAATTTTTTTGATTTAGGAAAGGTTTCAGACTTGCACACCACCACCAAACAATGACACACTCGGTGTGGGAAACTTGTCATTGCACTCCCAGACTCCAAAGATTCCAAAAGGCAATTCAATAATAGTTTAATAATAATTATAATCCATTTTATTTCAAATAAAATTGATTATTATTTGTCATCTGTGCTCCTTCTTTGACATTTTTTATCTCAGGCAGAATCACTTTATAATACATAGTGATACACAGAGGGAATCTGACCTGCATGTGTGTGGAGATCTTCTCCATAGTTTCCTCCTGCTGCTCACAAAACAGACACACGGCACAAACTGGACTAGCCTGCCAGTCTGACCAGTCGCTGTCCAATCACAAGAATGCAGGCATTACTAAGGGAGTCATAAGTGATAAACATCCAAAAAGCCATGACCAGTCAAAGTTCTGGAGTCACAACTGTATTCAGTGTTTAATAATCTAAACCAAACTGGCTGCTGAAAAATGTATAAAAGGACTCTAATATGCATACTACGTTTATCTTCATAGGTTTCAAACATTTTCATAGGTTATAAAAAGAAAAGCATCCAGAATGATAAACCTAACCATAAATGTCTGCAAAAATGAGAAAGGAAGCTATAATAAAATGCATATCAAAATATTTCTTATAATTTAATCACAAAATGCTTACAATTAAAGTTTTAAAAATGACCTTCTAGCATCCAGTTCATAATATTCACTAGTAAAATTCCCATATCCACAAATCTCAGTTTTAATATTAATTTTAGAATGAAATATAATTCGTAAACATAAATGTACCATCCCGTCCACAGTTTAAGAAATAAATATAAATGAACCTGCATAAGACAGAGGTCATTTAAATTTTCTTAAGGGCCTATTTACAAACACAGTCTGTTTTTGGTATATAAAACCACAAACACTATAAGGAAAAGGTAGGATATGTAACCTTTAAAAAGCATTTTTGTATATGTAATAATGCTTATTAACATGAAAGTGGCCCCTATGTGAACACACCACAGCACAGCACACAATGTGAAATTCTTTCTCTGTATTTAACTCATTCACCAAGTGAAGCAATGGGCTGCCACCAATGAAGAGCCCTATGGCGTAGTGTGTGGGGACGGTACCTTGCGCAAGGGAACCACAGAGATTATAGTAGCAGTGCTGGGATTCCAACCCACAACCTTCTGATTGTAGGGGCAATTCCCTAACCACTAGGCCACCAGCCGACCGTTTCATGTACAAAGTCCAAACCTAAACTGTCACTGGACATGTGACAGATTTGAAAACGGCTCTTACTCATCCTCCTCCCCCAACAGGTCTCGGTCATCCTCAGACAGCACCTCCTCCCAGGTCTTTCCCAGCTCCTGCACCCAACAGAGCTCTCATTAGAAAACACCACACTCTCCACTCACTGACTGAAACCTGTGGCCTGGGTGCGCCTTTTTAATACCTGTCCTTCGGATGAGTGTGAACATTTTGCTCCCCACCCCCATTACTTATCAATAAGCTTCCCAAACTCAGACTGTAAATAAATATCTGTGATGCAAAAAACATACCAAGTAATTGATGACATAGAAGCGGTCATAGTCATGATTGTTGGCGTTTATCCGTCTGTGCTGCTTTTTCCGCATGTGGTCTTTTAAGGTCGTCTTGTCTCGAAATACTTTCTCACAGTAGAGACACTGCAGGCTGTCGGGAAACAGGTAAAAAATATATATTTGTTAAATCAGTGAGGCTTGGCAGGGTCCAGTTTTCATGACAGACTTCAGCTACCAAGAGAGGGTGCTGTTCTCAAGATTTCCTTCTATTCCCAGTGAAACATACACAACAAAATCTTGTAAGATCTACTGTATCTCTGCAGTAATCTGCACTTGTGTGCTCAGTGGCTTACTTGTCCAGCTTCCTCTCCAGAGCATTGAGGAACTCTGTGCAGTACACAATGTTATCAGGCAGGCCGATGCTGAAAGAGTGTTCTCTGGCCATGTGATTGAGCAATAAGGACCTACAGCCAGGAATAAATGTGCAAATCCATTTCTAATTAGGCTTTAGTAACGGACTACAAAATGTAAACAAGATTATATATTATATATTATAGAGTTACACTCTATACTGAGAATATCTATGCAGTCTTGTAACAGCAGATGGTTAAGTATTTTTTAGGTAGCCAGCCAGCCAGCATGAAGCCTGCATTTAATAGACGCTCTCACCTGTTTCCAGTGAATTCCTCATTACAGAACATGCAGGTGCGCTGAAAACTAGCATCGTCTCTTTCCTTCTGCTGCTGTTCAAGAACCTCTTCCTGTTCAACACGCAATTAGAAAACTCATCAACTGAACAATCAAGTGCTAACACATGGTAAATACGCACAATAGGTGCTGAATTAGGGTCAATTTAATTTGCTTTGAGATAAAAATAAATGATTTTTTTATCCAACGTAATGTATGTGCAATATGCCATTAGGATGATAAGTATTAATGAAAAGCTGGTGTTTACTCATTTATAACTACCAAGAAAGTCTCCATTAACATACAGGTCAGTGTGAATTTGTATAATTAAACATCAGCAGCTGAAGTTTTGTCTGTGTATGGGAACAGACGTCTAAGGAAGGTCACAGTAGCACTGTTCAACAGCTGGTCGCTGCGCTGCAGTACAGGCTGCGGAGGTGATGGGAATACAGGTTGCCTAGCAACCACTATCGCAGATTTTCCCAGAGATGTGTGCGAGATGATGATGTTGACTCATTATATCCCACAGAAACAATCGGAGGGGGAACTCGGGCTTCTCAGCGTGTTCCTTATTAATCGCTTTCATAAGACTTACCAGACACATAATATTTTCCAAATGAATGGCCAAATATCACATGAGAACTGTTTTTTTTAAGCATTATTATTTTTCCCCTAGAATTGCTTTTGCCTGTACCTTATTAAAGCATAATATTAAGGTTCAATTTCTATTTGATGGGGAAATAAATAAATAAAAGGTAGGAAGCCAAAGAGCTTCCCGCTGCTATTACAGTCCACATGGGTGTCAATCTCAAGCTCAGCTCAAGAGCTGCATATGACAGTCTCAGTGTAACACGGTCAGCCACTCTCTCGCAGGGCTCGGTGGGGGTTTGGGTCAGTGTGTCGGGGCTGAGTGAAGAGTGAATACGCACCAGTCGTTTCTGCTGGAGCTGCTCTCGAAGGATACGGTCCTCAGGCAGAACGTCACACAGGAGAAAGTAGTTCTCTTGCAGTTCTACAATGTAACAAGCAGCAGATGAACCTGTCATGCAAGCCACCCAATATAAACAGCCAGTCCAAAATCTCCAGTACCTATGGCTTTGACATGCCAATCTGGTGTAAGTCTCTGTTTAATTACAGCTTGTTAGGATTTTTTAAAATTCAGAATTTAATTAAAAAAATACACAAAAAATTAGACTACAAACGCAATGCAAGCTTTCTTGGGCATTGTTACATTTGAAAACAGCTTATAGCACTATAGTTGATAGCTAGGTTATTTTAATCGATAAAGAGTGCATATTTCATGATCACAATATATAAGATCTGGATCAGGCAACCTCCCTTTTTTAAAATGAGTCAAATGTTCATCCTGTGAGATCAAAGCAAAAATAAATTCTGTTTTACCAGCAGGTCCTTCAGAATTGGTCTTGATTACACTGCAGAAATCTGTGATGGGCTGCTCTGTAAACCTTTTCTTCCAGTAAAGCATGTACCTGCAACAGAGCGACGAAGGTTTTAATTACAGTACTGAATTGATTAATGCATCATAAAGACATTGTTTCTCAAAGACAAACCGCTACGAACTGCAATAGGTTAATTTCAACATCTCTATTTTGACATTACATTTTAAAGAAATCGTTTATCCCTTATCATGAGAATCAGAACCAGTTTTATTTACCCAGCAATGTTACAAAAACAAGGCATTTACCTGGATGACTCAGGTTTGATATATTTGAGGAAATTTCTAATTGCATTTTTCTGACTAATACTGTGGCTGCAATTTAAACTCATCTTTTTCTCCATAAAAGAAGGTCCATGTTTTGGCCTTGAGGACCATATATTGTAGGTTTAATAAAAAAGAGGTGTAGCTTGAGTTAAAGAGAGGCAGAGATGGATTAGGCTCATACTTTGGGAAGTCAGCAATAAGTTTGATGTCGGCGATGACCAGTTTGTGCTCCAGCACCAGGTGCTTCAGGAGCAGGTCTTTTTCGGAGAGAGGAGTCGAGTGTGAGCAAAGCACACAGGTCACCAGACAGCCATCATCCGAGAAGGGGCTGACGCTGCCACTCAGCTTCTCAGGAAAACACAACGGCTCTAAAATACAGTCCTTCCCACCTGGAGGGAGAAAGACATAAGAACTTCATTCTCCAGTTTTCATTTTTGCATTGGGAAATCATGATGTGCAAAGTATTATAACATTACTATATGTTTATATAGCTTTTGTGTTCAAATACATGTACGAAGAATGTTTTTGGCCTAAGTGTGGTCTCTGGTACAACAATGCTGTCGCAATATACACATATGATTAAAAAATGATGACCATAATCCTGTTGTTTCACTAATTAAAAAGAAACCAGACTCGGGAGTGCTGAGCTAGGTTGTTGTGTCTTGCGTGGAGTGATTCAGCAAGCAAAGCCGTCAAATCTCTACATTAAGTGTTTTTTTAGGCTGACATAGGAGATCAAGAGAAAGGGGGTCCTTTGGTGGGGGCTGCAGTCACTCAGGACATCTGCAGCAGAACCTGCTACACTACATATGTGAAGATGTCACACATTTGACAAACATTTGCAACAGCAGTGTACAGCACGGACATCTGCCGGTCACAAACAAGCGCATGATTCATGTATGATTCAAAACATGACTCACACTCACTCACATGACGATACCTTCTCCTCAAAAATGCCACGGTCTTCTTAATAATTGCACTTAACAGTTTTCTTTCACTTCAAACTGTGCCTAAGCAATGACCAGAGGAGATGATTCATCTACAGTGAATAAAGTCCCGCGGCTCTGCATTCTCAATGATATAAACCGAGCAGAGCTGAGGGGGTAAAAGGCTGTGTCCCATTGTGTTGACCAAATCCCACACACGTATACTTTTCATACTGACTCCCTTAGTCTCTCTTTCTCACAAACACACTTCTCACATTCAGTCCCTCTCTTATTCATACTCTTCGCATTTACTCCCTCATCCTCATTCATATACACACACAAACAGACTCTCCTCATATTCACCACAATAGACACTGAATTTTAGACTAGAAATTGATTAATGAGGCATGCCACAATATTTAGCACATGTAGTATTATTATTATTATTATTATAGACATTCAAGGGCAATAACAGTGTGCATTGTGGAGAACAGAGAGGTGGGGTTTATAGGATATTGTCGATATTTTTCTTAAGCGTACTTTATAAAATAAAACAAACAAAATACCTTATAAAATGACGTGGATTCGAAAATGCCAATATGCCTGATGCCAATATTATTTTATCATTGTTCATCCCTAAAGGAGATTCATTTTGCCATCTGAGAAGACTGCATTGTTTGAAAACCAAAGTTCACAAAGAGCCAGCTCCAATCAATAATCAGAATCAGAAAACCTTATTGATCCTGGAGGAAATTGTTTAATAAGCCACTTTAGCATTTTCATATTCATATCCTAGCTCTAGTTTTATTAGTATGGTGTACAATAACATGGATATAATCATTTTAATCATCTAAATAATGTGAGGCTATTCAATCATAAGCCCAGTATTGTGAATCAAATTCAAAACCAGTAATCTAGAAATGATGTAGCGAAATAAATAGCAATTAGTGGAGTGCAGTAGGTAATACCACTGTCCTCCCCTCAGCCCATCTGGACTTTATTATTATGATCATTAGTCTTATTCATTTTACATAAGGGGCCTGTCAAGGCACTCAGGGACACCGTACAGACAAGTAAGCCAGATCCTAAAATTAATAATGCAAAAAAAGTCAAATATGATTCTCAATATAGGCACTCAACACCAATAAGAGTCCTTGGGAAAGACTCTTAACGTAGCAGTCGTAACACGATAAAATGCATCAAGGTAATCATATATGCAGTTTATAACAGCACACATTTAATGTTAAATACATGTACTCGTAAACCACAAACATGCATGCAGTCATGAGACCCTACTGGTGCTTTTCTCAATTTCAATGATGAACACAAAAGCGACCTAAGCCCTAACAACTCCCTCTTGTGGAGAAGGTTTAGACTGCTGAGAATGGCTTTATAGTAAAAAAAAATCCCAAATGTGCTTCCAGAACACTTTAATATCATTTTAAACTCAGTTTAACGCATTACGCTTAAAGAAAATGTATTCGCCTCTTTAAGTATTGGGACACCATGGCGAGGTGAAAATTTTTTAGGGAGTAACCCTTGATCGGGCTAAAAATACAAATAAGGGCTCGTTGGAAAGGTCTCCTGGAGTACACCACGGAGAAATCCCCTTCTGTGAAACCATTCAGAAAAAATATATTTATTGCCTTATTTCCACAAAAAAGCATAAAAGGCAGAGGATATTTGTGGGGAAGTTTCCACATTTTTGTGGGGATTTCCTCTCAAAAATCGGTTCTCAAAAAAATCCGTGTGTGACTGAATCTGCGACTCCTGATCTGAGTAAAACTGTGGGTTTACTGTATAATGATTATGTTCATCAGTTAGTAAGCTGTTTCGGTGACAACCTTATCCACTACAAATATAACCAGCAACTTATTATCACAATTAAAAATGACATTTATAACAGTTTACGTTATGCATATAATGATTTGTCTTAATACAATATTGTGATAACCTCAATAAATATTGTGATATTGAATGTTTATGTTGACCATTGTCTAGGGCTGCACAATATGTACAAAATATTAGTAGTTAGATTATACTGCTGCATATGGGTCAAATGTGCGTCAAGACTTTTTTGGGGTCCAGATACTTTAAATTAAGAATAAAGAGAAAAAAATACATTTTGAACATATAAAGTTAAACTTCATTGTCTACTTTATTATTTCAGTTACATTTAGAAAAAAAGTAAATGCAAATGTCTGTATAAAATAAGTCCAAAATTGCCATTCAGTGTAATGGTCTGAACCTTAATCTCACTATTACATCTTTAAATAAATATATCAAATAATAAACAATATTACTATTTAATTTTCTAGGCATATAATTTATAAGTGCTACTACTGTTGCATTAAAAGCACTTTGCGTAATTGTTTTGTTTTGATATTAAAATGCTCAGGGGAGTCACATGACAATCTGTGACATCAAAAGGACCCCTGAAGACCCCTGAGGTGATAAAGCAAGATGAGTTTATCTCTCATAAAAGTAGTCATAGTATTATCATTAAACTGGCTGTAACTTATTACACTTACATTTTACTATGTATGTACTAGTGTAGCTTACATTTTCTAAATTAATAATTAAAGTATTTTGATGTTACATTAAATCACTTTTATCGATTTTTGTAGATGCCTTCCAACAAAACAGCAGTGGCAAAATACAGAAAAAAAATAAATGCAGACCCAATCACTCATACACAACTCCTTGCAAAGAGAAGAGAAAATTATAGGAGAAAAGAAGCAGCCTTGGATGCAAACCCCGATCATCTACCAATCAGGTCTCTGTCAGATCATTTCAAAGAAAAAAAACTGTGGCCTGAAATTCAAAGGAAGTACAGGGCTGTCCTTTGAGGAGGTAACATTTTTGTTGTTCAATAAAATACCAACTATTTGGCAATATTTCCCTCTGCTGTCATTTATTCAGGACTGTGGCTATTGTAGCCTAATGATAATAACATTACAACAGTATAGTGCTGATGGTACCACTTCATATAGGCTTTTTAACAAAGCGTCATTCAGTGTAATGCATATATTGATATAAAAATGAAGTAAAATTCTAATAACGATTTTTGTTTAGTAAAGTATATACAGGAATATACCAACAAATACTAACATATTTTAAGCTGATTTCTCTTCGGTGCAAAAACTTCTGGAGAGCAAATGGGTAAAACTTACTGGTTGGAAGAATATGATCAGTGTTTTCACATTTCCATTAATAAGATCATTGGAGTTACAATGAAGAGCCTAAATACAGAATTTTAATAAGTCATGTAACTCCTTTTAATTTGCTAATGCCAAACACTATTTTTTTTAAATAATCTATTTTATTACTCTGAATGACATTTTATGGGTTGCTTTTGAGAATTAACAGTAAAATGAATGTTGGTTACAATTTTTGCTAAGAAAATAAAGTTAAATAATAGACAAAACAATTTACTCAAAAAAGAAAAAAAAAGTTACTTTTATTTTTTTGAAGCTTGAAAACCCAGTTTCGTCTTTGACCCATATCACGTTTGCAATGGTTTCCACTATATTAAAGGGCCCATTTCATAATTAGCCTGAAATTAAGGCTTAAAGCCTGTAAATATTGCTGAAGTTTCTAAATGTATGTTCAGTCCCCCATCCACTTTCTCTTTCTGTGACAACTACTCTCCACCTTTCTATTGCAACTGCCCTCTACTCTCTCTATGACACACAACTCTATCTACTTTCTCTCTAAGATACATATACACAACAGCTCTTCTCTCTCTCTCACACACACACAGCTGCTCTCCTCTCTCTATCACACCTGCTCCTCTCTCTTTCACAAGTAATCTCCCCTCTCTATCGCAACTCATCTCTTTCTCTCTCTCACAGTTGCTCTCCGTTTCTAGAACAACGGTTATCTTCTTGCACTCTCTCACACACAACTGCTTTCCTCTCTGTGACAAAATCACTCTTCATACAGTGTCTCGCAGCTGCTCTCCATTCTCTTTCTCTCAGTGACAACCACTCTACACCCATATTCTCAATATCACAACTGCTCTCCACTATCTCTCTTTCTTTCTTACACACACAACTGCTCTCCTCTCTCTCTCTCTCTCTCTCACACACACACACACACACACACACACACACACACACACACACAACTTCTTTCTTCTCTCCTCTCTCTCTCTCTCTCTCTCTCTCTCTGTGACAACCACACTCCAGTCATTCTCTCTTCTACACAACTGCTCTTTTGCTCCTGTGGCTTCTCTCTCCCTCTCACACAACTGCTCTTTTCTGTCCTCTATCTTTCAAAACCACTCTCTACTCATATGCATTCATTCATTTTTTTCCTCAAAACTGCCATCCACTCTCTCTCTCTGACACAAGACCACTCTCTACCTATACTCTCACTCTCTCTCTATCACAACTGCTCTCAGCTCTCCACTCTGTGTGTGTGTGTGTGTGTGTGTGTGTGTGTGACACACACAACCACTCTCCACCCTGTATCATTATCTATCCATCTATCTCTCTCTATCAAAACTGCTCCCCCCCTCTCTGCGACAACTGACAACCACTTTATACCCATTCTCTCTCTCTCTCTGAAACAGAGCAACCTCTTCGAAGACAGGTTAAATGTACGACATAACTGGTGTTTATCAGAAACCACTAGCAGAAAAAACATGATAGTAAACACACACACACTGGCTAACGCTACCTGCTCTCTCCTCCAGGGCCGCCATCTCTTAGGACCTGGTCACGTGACGGAGTTGGGCCGAACCAATCAGAGCGTGTCGGCGTGATTCACAGGCTTTATGGGTGTTGTAGTTTTTCAGTCGCCTATTTGTCATTCATACACTTCATCTCCCATGAAGCCTCCCTGTTTTTTCACGGGGCTGGGGAAAATGTGCTGGATGTGGGATGCTGCGAACAATACAGCCGAAGCCAATGGGACAACAATATGGGCTGTATCATTCATAATTTTCCCGGTTTATAGCATGCATTTTACCTTTTAATTTGCAAAAAAATGTGGATACCGACCGAACACGAAAAATATGGCGTTGGTAAGACAGAATTTTCATTGTTGCCTGTTTTGTCTCTTTATAATGAACCTGTGAGTTGTATTAATGCAGGTGTGATGATGATGATGATGATGATAAGATGAGGAATCTGTACACGCTGGGGTCTGAGGTTGAGCTCTGACTGATAAAATGTGTTTAAGTGATGACAATGATGACAAATTTATAGTAGAGATCGATTATTTTTAATTAACCTGCAGACTGGACTGGACTGGGCACTCCAGTGTCATTTTTTCCGTCTGGTTTATGTACAGCAATTTGATTGCACGCGCAATCCAGAGAAATATCTATTTTAATGCTTATTTAATTATTTTTTATTTTTGGTATTTACACACACACACACACACACACACACACACACACACACACATATATACATATATTGGTTTGATTCAGATATTATATACATTTTATAAATCCTTTATGTGCATATGTGTTTTTAATATTTAAACAAATGTATAACAAATATACAATATATACTACAATACAATATTATACTTAAATATAGAAATGTGTATATATATATATATATATATATATATATTCATACATTTTTATATATATTAGAATATTAGATATATTGCCTATACTGTATAAGTAAATACATATGTGTGTGTGTGTGTGTGTGTATATATGTATAAAGAAGCTTGATTTTGTTTTAAATTTTCAGTTGCAATGAGCAGTCCATTGGCCATTGGGGTGAATGTATTACTTGTGCTGTCTGTTAGATGTTGTTGCGTTAACAAGATGTTGAAGGCCTGTGCTCTTGGATAAATCCAACACAAAGTTTGGATCAAATATGAAACTGTATACAAGATCATAAAACAGTCAAATATCCTGATGTGTGTACAAATTGGAGATCAGAAGGGACATAAACAGTTACTTGGATCGTGCTTGGATGTCCAGGGTGATTTTGTTGTGACAGTAGATGCCAGTTTGAGGGATGAATCTTGTCAGGAGGAAGTAGCGGGGCAGATGAGCGATCCTTCAAAATCTAGGCGGCCATTTCCTGCGGGCTAACAAGTGGACGTGGACATCTGGCTGGGTTTGAAGTCTGTTGAGTGGCAGGAAGAGTCAAAGGACTCTGGAATCCCAGAAGCTGTGCTGAACTGCAGATTTACAGAAACATGCCTTCATTAACCTGTACCAGGTCAGACAGCGTCAGTCTTAAGAGATCCAGTGGTCTGGAACACATCATCGGCTGCTGAACCTTGTTGATCTAGACCTACGAAACAGATTTATGTTATTTGCTCAAAGCGGGGCATGCACTGATCTGATAGAGGTCTGTGTCGGGATGAAACCAGCAACAGAATCGGGACTGAATACATATGAAGAAAAAAAGAATGATTAACAAAAAATAAAAAGTTGCCTGAAATATTACCCACCAACACTGTGTGATCACGATCAGCTGTGTGTTTCGTCCTGTGGGGAGAGTTTGAGCAGTTTGAATAAGATAGTCTGCCTTAAGTTGTTTATCTTAAATACATGCTTCAGTTAAAACCAGCTCATTTTGTTTAGTTTAGTAACTTTTCATGAAGAAGCAGCAGCTTGGACGATGTTGGACGATGGTTTTACCATCAATATTGGAAAAGATACAGTGGGATCTCTGCTTCAAGTAATTTTCTTGATGAAGTACTCTCAAAAGGGGGTCCTTAGAATGATGACATAGAAGAACCACTTTTAGTTCCCTAAAGACCCTTGTTTGAATAAGAAGTCCCAGGTGAAAGACCCATTATCTAAATAGTTCTTGTAATTTATTATTTTTTTTGTATGTCAAAAACATAATCCAATTTTATACACCCACTTTCCCTTTATCCCTTAGAGTTGCTGGTGTCTTTGTTATTTTGCCTTTAAGATTGATTGATATGATAATGGCTCAATTCTGAGTGGTTGCCTGATTCAAAAGAGGATGAAACCCTCTTTATAATTTCAGTGTGCGTGGGTGTGGCTAAACAGCTGCAGGCTGAATAGGTGGTCAAATGACTTCCATACTGGACTGTTTTCCCAGCTTACTTTCCATATGTAAACTACATGGACTGGAGTATGTTTTGTAACGGTGTTTATTCATTAAACGCTTTAATTTTGAGAAAGCAAGAAGGTTCAAAGGAAATAACTCTTCACATGAAGGAAAGATTCTGCACCAAGTTAGGGTTCTTCCTAGAACATGTAGGCTATGAGAAGGATCATTTATGCTGAAGTGTAGAGTGTTTTAAGGGTTGGATTCCTCAAAACTGAAGACACTTGCTTGTATATAATGTTCTAGAGAAAAAAAACTTTATGTATGAGATGCTTTTGAAAGGGTTCTTTACACATCTTTAAAAAAATTCATATAAATGTTCTTTGAACCAGAACCACTTTTGTTTCCACTTTCATTTTTGAGAGTAGATAAGGATGCGGTTCTTCATGACAGAGTATTCAAATTGTTGACTTGACCTCCCAATTCCCCTCTCAGTGCATTTATGGGATGTGCTAGACAAACTAGTTTGAATCAATGGAGGCTCAAGATAAATGGGAACCGTTTTTGGCTCTTTGTTCTAATAGCTTAGTTCTTGGTTTGAAATATAAGAACTAAAAGAAATGTGTGTACTGTACGAGGAATGGGAAAATCATGCTAAAAACAGAGGAGAACAAATGAAAGCAGAGAAGCTAAAAGATATAACTGTCAGTTGAAGGAAACAGGGTGGAGAATAAGGGTGAGCAGAACAGCGAATCGTCAATAATCTGAATCTGCCTGTGTCTGTCTGTGCATGCTGCAGAGTGTGGCCTGTAGCAGAGAGGAAGATGCTTTAGATTAGTGTCGTTGATAAGCTGGAGCAGTGGCTAGTGTCTGGTTTTCCCAATGCTAAAGAGTCCATTAAAGTGGAATATGGAAAAATGTCTGTGTGTTACAGCCCAGCTGTCTGAAAGGTGCGGCCAGCTGCAGAAACCTTTATTGTTCATGAAATATGAATGTCCAGCGGTGAATGGCACACATGTGCCCGCTCATACCCATACACATTCCCTGGCGTACATGCTGTAATCTTTGCTTCTCCTATCTCTTGGCTGCATATTAAGTTTGATGTGCCATCTGGTGTATACTGTAAACTCATCATTAAATAATACACATTGCTGTAAAGCAGTCTGCATGGATTTCTGTGATAACAGAGGCTTATTCCCTTCTAAAAACTGTTCTGAAGTTTTTTCACAGCTGGTCCGACCACATGTCCTGAACGTGGCGACAGCTTGGTAAAGCAGCCGCCACAAGCTCACATGAAATCACCGGACAGCTCAGTCTGCTCGTACAGACTGTCTAAATATAACACTTTTTTGGCTGTCACTATCAATTAAATTAGTGTTAGTGCGGGATATATTAGGCAGCAAGTGAACAGTCAGTTCTTGGAGTTGAAGATGTGTTGGAAGCGGAAAAAATGAGCGAGTGTAGGGAGCATCACCAAAATGGCAGGTCTTATGGTGTGTTTCCAGTACGCAGTGGTCAATAACTACCAAAACTGCTCCAATGCAGGACAACCGGTGGACTGGTGATGGGTCATGGACACACAAGTCTCACTAATGTTTGTGGAGAACAAAGGTTAGTCAGTTAATGCTAGTCCATCCAGTTAATGCTCACTTTGATTGAAGAGTGGTCAGAACACACAATGCATCGCAGTACAATAGTGTGTCAGAATCAGGGTGTCCATGCTAACCCTATCCACCACGAATGGGCCTACAATGGGTATGTGAGCACCAAGACTGGACCATGGAGCAATGGCAGAAGGTGGCTTGGTCTAATTGATCACATGTGGGGTCTAGTGGTAGGATACTTGCCTTTGGACCAAGAGGTCAGGGGTTCAAATCCTGCCTTCAGCACCACCACTGGGTTCCTGAGCAAGACCCTTAACCCCAAGTAGCTCCAGGGAGACTGTCCCCTGCAGTTATGGTTAGGGTTAGGGTCAGTCGCTTTGGATAAAAGCATCTAATAAATGCTGTAAATATAAATGAACATTTTACAAGGATGCAGTATGGGATGAGGGAAAGCTGGTGGAGGCAGTGCAATGCTGTGCTGAGAAACCTTGTGTCCTACATTCACATGGATGTTTGACATGTACTGCCTACCTAAGCACTGTTGCAGACGAAGTGCACCCCCTCATGGCAAAGGTATTTTTTAATGGCAGTGGCCTTTTTCAGCAGGAGAGTGTACCCTGCCACATGACTAACATTTGAGGAACATGACAAAGAGTTCTGGCCTCCAAATTCTGCAGATCCCAATCCGATTGGGCATCTCAGATGTGCTTGACAGACTAGTCCAGTTCATGTAGGCCACGCCTAAAAGGTTGTCAGAGGGGGTAATTTTGGTTTTAATGTTGTTGTTGATCAGTGTGTGTGTGTGTGTGTGTGTGTGTTTGTGTGTGTGTGTGTTTGTGTGTGTGTGTGTGTGTGTGTTTGTGTGTGTGTGTGTGTGTGTGTGTGTGTGTGTGTGTGTGTGTGTGTGT
>JBBPDC010000032.1:8831664-8845330 GCA_037974485.1 Hemigrammopetersius urotaenia | reverse complement strand
TCCAGGGAGAGACTGTCCCCTGTAGTTAGAGAATGAAAGTCGCTTTGGATAAAAGCGTCAGCTAAATGCCATAAATATAAATATATAATATAGTCCAGTCCCTGTACCTGACCAGTTGTTAGGAACCAGGAATGTTTTTATTTGTTAAGGCACAGTTAACTGAAGTCCTGAATCAGTGAAGAAACAGGAGCAGATTATCAGGCGGTGATTAGTATACTGGTGGTGCTGAATGCCGCAGTCTGTCACAGTAAAACATTTGTTCCAGATTGAATCTACTCCACTTGTGAAAAATAAGACTGGGCATAAAATAGTATTTTGCCCCAACAAGATGATTCAAAGCAAATATTAAATAAATGAGGGGTGTCTCAAGACATTGTGTAGCACTGTGTATACACATTTATATAGTAAATATTACCCAACACTACTCTCCTTCCCTTTCTCTCACATTCACTCTCTTTACCTATGTCTGTTTCTCTGCCTTTTTTATCTCTTTTTCTTTTTTCTCCTTCTGCCTACTGACTTTTCTTTTATTGTCTGAATCTGTTTATTCTTGACTGTAGGACCTTTTTTGACACCAAGACTTTCTTTTAGCTGAATGTTGTGATCTTGCAGTACACATTCACTCATGCAGGCGACTCCAGTCACGCTTGTATCACTGTGTGTCCAAACTGCTGTGGTGTAGATCCAACCAGCAACAACAGCTGATAATCTTTTCTGAATTGCAGTGCTGGGAGAACTGTATCATACTATGTCGAGAGCTGGCTAATCAGTACGAGGCTTACTACGACTACAGAAATCTCAGTAAAATGAGGGTGAGAATATTTCATTCTTCACTTTTCCTCGAATGCACTGCAGCGTATTGGGTCTGTTGGATTTCCAAGTTGGTGAAGTGTGTTATTGTGAATATATGATATGAGAGTGCTCCATGTTGCAGTTTTCTTTGAAGCTTTAATAGGATTATTGCAGTAGTCAGAGGGGCACGAGCACTCGTTTAAAGACGTATGCTGACCTCTCTCTCTCGCTGTCACCCTCTTTCCTTCTCTCTCTCTCTCTCTCTCTTTCTCTCTCATCTCAAAACTCAAAAAATTTAAGCATTCAAGAAGCAATGAGAAAACAAGTATTCAGGCCCTTTTATTTCATAAACTTCCAGTGCAAATATTCACTTCAAAGTAGCACACATAATGTCCTTTTATGTATAGGCTTAAATGGTAAAAACACATATTTAATGGTGCAGTATAAATAAACCAAATTCTACATATTAATGTTGCAAAAATAAAAATATAAATGTTCTAATACAACTTATACCTGGTGGTTGTTCTAAAAGACATTGCCATAGATTGGAAAACATTTCATGCAACAAGCAGCAATAATGGTGAATGTTAAGGAGCTTCCTAAAGCCATAGCAAGTACCCTAAACACCCTTTTCTGTAAGGTTTGTGGAACTGATCATCATTGCATGTGTGATGCAAAATTTCTCTCGGAATTGGATGATAAAGGAGGTAAGAGATAAGCCAGCAGTCAATCAAAATTACTTGCAAGGTGACCTGAAAGCAGCAGGAACAATAATAGAAAACATAAAGCTCTGTTCCTACAACCCACACAAAAGGAAGCACAGAGATGTGCATCTAAAACTGGCAGCCAAGACAAATCTAAACTCTCATAAAATGTTCTCTAGACAGATGACCAAAATTAGGATCTGTTAATAACATTGTGTTTGGAGAAGGATCCCAAATACATCACACTCACAGTGAAGTACAGCTGTTGGAGCATCATGATGTGCAGCTGCTTCTCCGCAAATGATACTGGGGCACACTTGAATAAAACATGTATGGACGTATGTACCGGGACATGAAACGAGAATTCGAAACGAGAATTTCATCTCATCGCACGAGAAACTGAATCTGGGGAGAAAATTGATATTTGAACAGCATCCCCAAAGATTCTGCCAAAATAAGCTAAGAAAGAACTTCATTTATCCTGAGGGAAATTCTAACGCAAGGCTGGTTTCTTAAAAAGAAGATGCTGCATGACTTGTCAAAAAGTCCTGTCAAAAATGTACACGAGTCCATCAGAAGAAGCCTTGTGACCATGAGGAATTAGAAAGGGTCATGCCGAAAAGGAATGGTCCAAAATACGACAGAAAAGTGTGACTTTTTACCATAGACTGTCAAAGCTGTAGATCCAAATAGAGACTTTTCAACAAAGTACTGATGCTCATTTGTGCTGGATATCATTTTATTTTCTACAACGTTGTCAATTCACAGGGACGTTTACTTTGCAATACTTTACTTATGCTCATGGATACGTTATTATTAATACTGTCAAAAGACAGTACAGTATATTAAATAACAGTAAGAAAAATGTCAATCATTTTTGTTCCTCACTTTAAATCACAGCTGTAATGAGCCTTGCATTCATTTATTTACATACAAGTCTGGATTATGGTGTTCAGCTGGTTGCTACAGATCGCCACAGACAACGGTGGTGATTTGTCACCTTTACAGCAGTTTCATTTTACTGCTGCATGGGGTTTAATGGAGCATTTTATTTCTGTGATTTCCAGCTGATGGAGGCATCTCTCTACGATAAGATAATGAACCAGCAGAGGCTTGAGCCAGAGTTCTTCCGAATCGGCTTCTACGGCAAGAAGTTCCCCTTCTTCTTACGGGTAAATACTAGCGATGAGGAATATTTCATCTTTAATTTAAGTTTATAATCATCTGTTTTATATAGAGATGATTGAATGCATATTGCAACATGTTTATTTGAAATGGTATTATGGTCCTGTTTTGGTTTTAAAATTTCATGTGTAGCCCTCTAGGTGGTGCAGTGCACCAAGCTGCGTTCTTTTATTGAAGTGTGTGTTATTCGTTCCTCACGCTTTAGAGATTATTCAGGCCTTGGAGATTCAGGTATGTTTGTGTGTGTGTGTGTTTGTGTTACTCAGAATAAGGAGTTTGTGTGTCGGGGGAATGATTATGAGAGGCTGGAGGCGTTTCAGCAGAGGATGCTGAGTGAGTTTCCTCATGCCATCGCAATGCAGCACGCGAACCAGCCGGACCAGACCATACTGCAAGCTGAGGCACAGTGTATCCTCCACAAAACACACACACACAGCTACACACACAATACACAATACAGAGTAGACGCAATCAAGTTAACACACACACAGCACTCAGTTACAGACTATAGTCCATCTATCCCTCTGCATCATGTGTTAGAAATCAAAGTGCACCTTCAATAGCAGTCAAATGTTTTTGCACACACTGAGATTTTCTACATTTTAGATTAGATTAGATTAGATTAAACTTTATTGTCATTACACATGTACAAGTACAAGGCAACGAAATGCAGTTTAGGTCTAACCAGAAGTGCAATAAGCTGCAAGTGCAGGATAAAGTGTAGGATTTGCATGTTACTCACTTACTATTCACAAAAAATACAATATTATTTGCCAACAAACACCCTTTGTTCACCCTTTGAGTTCCTTTACAAGTAATAAAACTTCATTTTTTTATTCTTCACTGTTGACAATCTCTTAATATAATTATAATTGTAATGTGGATCACCAGAAAAGTGTTTTAAGTGATAGTCAATGGGCCAAAACAGTTGACTAATGCATTTAAAGTTAAAGCACAGTCTACAGTCTGTATCTGTTTCACCACACAACCAGTTAATAGGAGTCAGACAAATTCTTTCCATGTTATTAAGGAAACTTGTTCTATTTGCCTTTATTCATTAAGTGGAAAAGTGGTGCAAAAATGTTTGACTGGTAGTGTATATGGTAAGTAGAGCAGATGAATGTGTTTAGGTTCGTTCCCAGACACACACCTCAGTTTCATAAGGTAGGTAAGAGAAAAGTCAGCGTCACAGTGAATGGCACCACACTGCTCTTCACACAAGACTTTTCAAAAAGAGGCTCAGAGATACCAATCTAAAATGTCTTGAGCTGGTGCATAGTCAAAAGACATTTTGTGTGTGAATTTGAAGAGGATATATATACATTGGAAGTACATTAAAGTATATTAAAAAGCCAATGAAAGTGTATTCTATGATTTGCTATATGTTACCAGGCTTATTAGTGCTTTGCCAATGTAAATGGAGATCAAACCTGTGAAACACGTGGAATTTAAAAGTCTATTAAATAAATAAAAAGTGTCATACAGTGCTTTAAGATCTAGGCTTTTGATTAATGTGTAGTTTTAGAAAGAAGATCTGTTTGATTAAGTGAAAGTGTGGCAACGGTGCCTGCAGCACAGTTCACAATCAGACGATCACATCACCCAGACGGTGCAGACTGCAGGTGGTGGAGGCCTCCGGGAGCCACACTGCTGCAGTCATGATACTGAGAAGTGTTTGTGTATGTGTGTGTCTGTGACTGTGCTCTTTTTCAGCCTTTATGGTGTTAGCTTCTCAACCAGATTGTATAATATTACGCTTTTTATTTACTCATCTGTATGTTACTGAATGTTTGTTTTATCCCCTCACCACCTCCTGGTATGTCATTTTATTCATGGCACAAACCGTCACGTTTCATAACTACTTGCACTAATAAGCTGTTATTTTATTATTTCTGTTATAGTTATTTGTTACTTTGTTAGAGTTATTTTGTTATTCCATTTGCAGTATTACTACTGTTCTTTTAAACTCTTTATTGTCTATTTTTCTTCCTCTTGTTGCACTGAGCATGTTTATCACAAAAGAATTTCCCTTGGGATAAATGAAGTTCTTTCTTATTCTCTTATCTTAAGTCTCATGTTCTAATCTACTATGCAAAGTCATTATAAAAGCCATCCTTTGGATTATTTGTTGACTGATTGTCTGTGCACGCCTTAACTGGTGCTGACTCAGACCTCCAGATCTATGCGGTCAGTCCTGTCCCTGACAACCAGGACGTCCTGCAGAGGGACGGCGTGCCCAACAACATTAAAAGCTTCTACAAAGTTAATCACATCTGGAGGTTCCGCTACGACAGGCCTTTCCACAAGGGCACCAAGGACAAAGAGAACGAGTTCAAGGTGGGCCCACATCACAAACGCGCATATAGTCGAGCTGTAGCTTCTATAGTAGCTCTAACTTTGTTCTTCATGAAAGAAAAAGCCTTATTTCTGGTAGCTACAGAAGAGAACACACTCTTGCAACAGAGTTGGGAACATATTAGGAAAACAAATGTTGGCTGTGCAAAAGTCATTGTATATTATAGTTTTATGTTTTATTTTTCCCAATATTTTGAAATCAGCAAATAGCAAGATACCAGATATAAAGTAATGCACTAAAATGTGCTGGGGAAAAAAATGTCATATGTAACTTGTAGTTGATGTGTACTAATCAGAAAATGTGTCATTTGAGTGGCGGTGTTAAAATTTTTGCACACTTTTGCACTGCTTCAAACGTTCAGGTACCAAACATGACCAATCATCTTGACCAATTATCTACATTTACTTTAAGGGGGACATTTCAATTGTTATAATAATACTTTTAATACACAGTATTTTTTTATTTGAATAATAATCATTAATTGGATCCTGGAACACTCCTGGAAAAGCCTTGTCAGGAGAATATCCAGTCGACCCTGTACATTTACTTCACATATCCCGGTGTCTCCCTTCTCTAGTTCTTTTTCTTTCTCTCTGTGATTTGTGTTGGAGCACTCAGGTGTGCTCTGGGCTCCGCTTCACTCTGCCTCTGTGGAGGCTAATTAAACAGCGCAGGGGTTTCGTCTGATCCATCACATCCACACACGCTCTGTTAGCCTCAGACCAGACTCAAATGCTGAGAAGTCAGCCTGAGCGCTTCCCCTGTCCCCCCTGGGACAGGCCGCACGCCTCACAGCCTCTAGACCCACAGTACGGCAGGCCCTTGTAACGTCAGCTCAGATTAAGCAGAATTCTTTACCACACATGCTGGAGTTGACTTTGCTCGTTAAGTTACTTAAGTTGGTTTTGCTTTCTTTTTCATAATGACTCTTCATTTTGAAGATATTGAGATTGTTTTGTGTGTGTGTGTGTGTGTGTGTGTGTGTGCACAGAGTCTGTGGGTGGAGAGGACCACACTGAGCTTGGCTCAGAGTCTCCCAGGCATCTCTCGCTGGTTCGAGGTGGAGAAACGGGAGCTGGTGAGAGATCCGCATCAAACCTCTGGGTTTTCTGCTTCCATTTAGAAACAAACATGTCATCGTGAATCTATAGTACATATCATTTGACACATGTATCTAGATTAGGCCTCACACTCTTTAGGGGGTTGGATGACCCTCTGTCTCCACCATCATCCAACTCTGTGCTAGCTAGTGTGGGTGTCCAGAACGTTCTCCACCAAATGAGCTGAGGCTTCCAGTGATGATGTATTAACTGCATTTAAAAAGATCCAGTGACATTGGAATGCCTCATGCCAGCTTTCACTTCTCAGAATTGATAGAGAATCCCAGCCTCATCAGATTTCTCTCTTTATTTCTCTTTAATTGAATTGAAATTATTTGATAACTTTATTGCACGGTCTCATGGGCCGACTCAGTTCTGTTCTATTCTATGAAGCCCTCTAACATATTAAAACTTCCAAACTCCCAAACATTTTTGGATCAGATCTCTTTGCACGTTTCTGTTTTTTTAGTGCTTCAGATTCATTCAATAATCAAGACCTGTAAGTAAATAGTTGTGTTTGTATCACATGTCGTGATGTGAGAAACCACTTAGCCATTTGGCATACATTTTTAAACCACAGCATTGACACCACATCACACTGCATTCGGGCGTTCTTTGATCATAACCTTTAGTAAATGACTGCAGCTATTTCATAACTGTATGTATTTAATGGATTCACGCAGTAAAAGTGCATATACAGTGTGTGGACACATCTTTATCCCCGTAAATGCTCTGCAGGTGGAGATGAGTCCTCTGGAGAACGCCAGTGAGGTGATAGAGAATAAGACTCTGCAGCTGCGCACCCTGATCGCTCAGTGTCAGATGCGTCAGATGCAGAACATCAACCCCCTCACCATGTGCCTGAATGGAGTCATCGACGCCGCTGTGAACGGAGGGCTTGCTCGCTACCAGGAGGTACGGCAGACACGGGCCATTTACCAACCCATTTAATCTGAAAACAGGGTGACACACACATTCTAAAGCATCTGCAGGGACACTGAGCTTGAGGTGTTTAATACAAACTCAGCCTGCAAATCTCAAAATTCAATTCGGATTGTTTAGTAAATGGGTCTCATATTTCAAACAGTTTGATTAAACTTGGTTGGTTTGATTCAGAATGATCTTATATTACACCGAATACATAAATATGACAGTCAGTGCTAGGCTTGAGGTTTTTAACATAAACAAAGACTCGAAATATCGAAATTCATCTCACATTTCTTCACAAATCAGTCTGATTAAACTATTTTGGTTTGATTTACAATGACCTTAAAATACACCAAATACATAAATAGGATTGGGCGAACAGTCAGTACTTGTATATGGAAAATAAAAACAATACACAGTTTTTACGTTTGGGAATACAGTAATTCCCCGCTTTCCACGGGGGTCATGTTCCAAGAGATTACCCGTGTATAGTAAAAAAACTGCATTGTTGTGTTTTGGTTAAAAACGGTGAACAGTTTTTGGAGAATAAAACCTGATCTACTCGGCTAAAAATACAAATGAGGGCTCGTTGGAAAGGTCTCCTGGAGATCTACCGAACTGTGGAGTTTGGAGTGCTTTCCCCACCATGAAAACATCCATAAAAAATATTTATTGCCACAAACAAGTTCAGCGTAAATTCGGTTCTCAAAAAAAATCTGCGTGTGACTGAATCCGCGACTCCTGATCCACGTAAAAGTGGGGGCTTACTGTAGTCCAGTAACTTTTTTGGGGGGCAATAAAGGAATGATACTATACTATTAAAATTTATTAGAATTTACAATTCGTTGTAGGAGTAGCATTAAACAAGTTTATATTCTTATATTTAAAAAAAACTTTGCTAAGGGGCTACCTGTCATTAGCTTTAACCATGTTATCAAGGACAGAAGAGAACATAAAACTAGATCCTTCAGATAGGTGGGGGTAAATAAAGTGATGAATAAATTGGAAATAAAGAAAGAAAACGAACTTAACTGAATAATATAGAAGTAATAACGAATAATGTGTGTTTGTTGAGGGTTGTGTTTATACCATATTTGATCCAAAAACAAACAAAAATACAAATAATTATACACTGTACATCACCAAATATGTTGCTTAAAATATCAGTACCCCCAACTTAGATCGCCTTCTCACAACCTGAAGATCCTTTGATACTGGAAAAGTTTTGTTTCGGTTTTCTGGAACCAGCGGTTTTGGTTCTTTATGCGGTTGTCTTTTAGATTAAGCCCTTCATTATGTATTCACTCTTCCAAACTGCTTTGGGACCCCTAGTGTAGACCACTGGTTCCCACCTGAAAAGGTTTTCAATAGAGAGACCACCAAGAAATCAGCTTGGAGTTCAGAGTCACACAAAATGCAAGTAATGACTAGGTTTCGTTTCATATTTCGCACATTTGCACCAATTTGATGCAAAATAGCTTTTTATCTCCATAGCTATTGTAGAAATCTACTGACTAAATGGATGAAAGACAGGATTTGTGTTTGTAGGCAAAGCCTGCAGAAAGCATGCAGTAGATATTTAATGACTGTATTTTACTCTCTCACTCTATAGGGGTATTAGACAGTTGCCAGGCAACTACATGTTAGACACTGGCTTTTTATGGGCTTGTGCCACAGAGGCAATTAAAAGGGAAGAGTTATCGGCAGGGGTCTTTCCAAAGCCCGGCATGCACTGCGAGCGCGCCGAGAGTCACAGATCTAGTGCGGTCGCTGAGCTGGAACACTATTAGTGCTTGATCAACGGACCCAGTTAGATGATCCAGTGCTTCGCCAGTGTTCCTGTCATTGTTTCATAGCTTTTCTTACTGAGTATCTTAATGTTTCAATGAGCATTATCTCTGACACTCATTCATTCATAAGGTTTAGTTTTTTATTATGTGTGCTTGCAGGCTTTAATATCTCTGTGTGTTTCATTTCAGGCGTTCTTTGCGAAAGATTACATTTCCAATCATCCTGAGGATGGAGATAAGATCACACGTCTCCGCGAGCTCATGTTTGAGCAGGTAATGCTTGCTGCACAAAACCCGTTCCATGCCGTAAAGGGGCTTAGCCAGGTGTGCATTTGATTTGATTTGTGAGTTTAAAGATAAAGAGGCACATCCTCTCCCCGATGCAGGCACACATTCTGGAGTACGGCTTGGCCGTGCACGAGAAGTTTGTTCCGCAGGATATGCGGCCGCTGCACAAAAAACTCGTCGACCAGTTTCATGTGATGCGATCCAGCTTGGGCATACAGGTCAGTCTGACAGCAAGGACATGACTCACCCTGATAGTCCCATTTACACACTATACATTTATTCTATTAGATCCACATACCCAGAAGCACCTACCCTACCAGTCAAAAGTTCGGACACCTTCTCATGCAGCAATTTCCTTTGTTTTTTTATTATTGGCTACATTGTACATCAATATTGAAAACATCACCTATTGCTCTGATGACATCTTTGCACACTCCTGGCATTTTTTCAGTCAAATTCATGAGGAATAGACCTGGAATTGTTTTTAATTAACAGGAGTTTCTTAATTAAATTTCATTAGATTAATTTCTTGCCTTCTTATTGTGTTTGGGATCATTTGTGATGGTAGGGTTGGTCCACAGTTAGTGATCCTATTCGACTACGGTTCTACTACACATTATGGAAAGAACCACTTAACTAAACAACAGTCCATCATTACCTTATTACAGAACAGATTCTGGTTTGTTTAACTCTTTTTGTTTACCGCATAATTCCATGTTCCTTCATCATTATTGTTTGTTTTCAATATCAGTCTACAATGTAAAAAATAAAACAAAGAAAAAACACTGAATGAGAAGCTGTGTCCAAACTTTTTACTTCCACTCAGTGTCCACTTTAGTAGGAAAACTAACCTTACAGTTCTACGGGGGAGTAGCTGAGACATTGTCATATGATGACACTTTATTAGTCCCACATTGGAAAAATTGCATTATTATGGCAACAAAGGGGACAGAATAAGAGAAGAAAGTAGTAGCAGCATAACCAACAGAATGAAAACTATACTCACTCTCTTTTTTTCTGTAAATGTGTAATCCCCACTAGGTTCCCAGAGCCTATCCCGGGGTCAGTGGGCATGAGGCAGGGACTCATGCAGAATAACATTATATAATAATATAATACAACATAAAACAATATAATATCTGTGGATAACAGTATAATGTCAGTGCATGCAAAACACATAGAGTGCAGGTGTTCCGAACAAGTGAAGTGATGAGAAATGGGTTTTTGAAAAATATTTGTACAGCAGTTACTTAGAAGCGCCAAATCATTTGACTGTGGATCAATAATGAGTCCCTTTTTTCTGTCCAGCCGCAAGAGTTTCCTGCGTATGTGCGTGTCAGTCCACTGCATTTTGCCAATGGGAGTCCTCGCACCTGCAGGACCCCCGTGCCAAATGCTATCAGTCCAGAAGGAGGCCGAATAGTGGCGAGACGCAGGTGTGTGTTCAGCACTGCAGTTCATATCCAGTTCTGTGCTTTTTGTGCTCTCAAAACAGGACCTAGCGTTAATACTGTCTTTTTCTTGTACTATCGGTTTATAATGCATCCTCATATAACTGTACTTACATGAGTAAAAGCATAGTTAATGATTAAATGGCATGTACATGTGATTAAATGTAAATGCCATTTTACATTTTTGATTGGTTTGAATCTGCACTCAGCTTTTATGTATGTTTTCATTTTCGGTTTGTTTTAAAGTGTAGCCCTGACCAAAAAAAAAAGGAATGAAAATGCATAAAAGACCATGGAAGCAAGAATAACTTTTCATCCAATTTAAATCAGAATAAGATATTGGTTATTTTATTTTAAAGCTTTTTAACAGCTAATAAATCCCTGATACTTGCAACACAGCAAGGGTATTTATAAGCAAGTGAGTTGGGCTGAAGGTGAAAAGTACATGAAGAAGGTCTTCATCAGCTTTTGACTATTACATATCAAGTAGAAAGAGCTTCTAAATAGTAATAAGCACTCGAAACTCTAATGATAATGTGCACTTTATTAATGCATTTGCAAGACAAAGTCAGAACTCTTTCTTTATGACCCCTGACTTACCTTGGCAAGTACTTAAGTGCATAATATTTTCCAGTAATACCTTGTTAAAAATTGACCTCTCAAACTTTATGCCAACAGGTCAAAATCACCAGAGAAAAGTTTGTGGGTTCTGTAGTGTTTTTCATGCTGATTTCAAATCTGTGTTTAGTTTTTCCCGCAGGTACAGTTTTTGTGATGAAGCTAGTTCTATACTGCATGATAGCTGGTATAATGATCATATAATAATCATATGCTGAGTGCTTCTGAAGAAACAGTGGTAGCTGACTGACACTTATATCTATGCCACAGTGTGGCCTGTCTGACTTTGCCTTGAAAACTTGATTGGTGCCTCCGGTTTAATAAAGACGCATGCAAGTCTATTGCAAATGTAACATCACCTATTAGTTTTTTCAGTCACAACAAAAAGTTGTTGTGACTGAAAAAACTAAGGGCAGAAAAAAAGTGTGTTGTGGATTCTGATGATTACAAAAAATGATTTTGTGATGACCTGTAATTAATGCATCACATTTTGGACATTTCTTTCAACTGAGAGAAAAAAGTTAATTATATTCAATTATTAGTTGAATTAGTTATACCTTCATGATTAATTTATAGAAGAACTCATTTCAAATAGAAAATAATGTGTTTGCTTTACTACCAGAGCATTATTAATGACTTCATGGAATTAAATTATGTATATTAATTGTTATTCCTTCTTAGTAACTGACTGAAAGTTTACAAGTAACACAACAGCTTTTTCACATTAACCGACAACATCTTGTTGATGTGAAACCATCTTAAATATAGTTAATATATAATATTTAACATTATATTGCATTAATGTTATATGATTACTATGTGTCACATTGGAGGGGGCTAGCCCTCCGTTGTGAGCTGCCTTGGGAGATGTAGGAAGGGGCAGGAAACCAGGGATCCATGCTGAAGTGATTTTATTAACCAAAACAAAACAGAACAGAAAACCTGGCTCGGGGGCCGAGAGAAAAACAGGAACGTGGACAAGGAACAGGGCAGAAACTGAGTAGGAAATAAGGCAACATAAGACGACATAAGATGATGGACAGATCACGTGCACAAACACAAACAGGACCTATATACAGAACATAATCAGGGAACAAACACAAGACAGCTGAAAAACCAAACCCCGTGACCCCAAGCAAACATGACCTTCAAAATAAGAGTCCCAAAACATGAACACAAACAGAGTGAATAACCAAAAAGCAGTGGCCCTTAACGGCCACCGACCAAACCGTGACACTATGCCTGTTTCTAGACATATTTGACTTGTTTTAAGCACTTTTGTCTAGTAAAATGAACTTGTTCAGTTGATAAATTTATTTGTGTATGATGTGCCTCTGTTGTTCCAGCCCCCTCAGTTACCCAGCTGTCAATCGCTACTCCTCATCCTCGCTGTCATCACAGGCTTCTAATGATGTCAGCAACATCACCGGCCAATCGGAGAGCTCGGATGAAGTCTTCAACATGCAGGTGTGTTTTCCAGTTGCGCTGCAGTTGTGGCTCTAATCCTCCAGCACACTCAGAAAACATTTTATTTTCAGACTGTAGATGGACTTTCTCTGCATATCTTATGGAACTGCTGTATAGACAGTGATTATCTTTGAGAGCTGTATTGATCAGCCGGGGCTTAATATTCTCTTCATGTCCACCTTCTCCCGTCTTTCTGCCTGCAGCCGAGTCCATCTACCTCAAGCCTCAGCTCCAACCACTCTGGATCTCACAACATGACCAGCTCAGCCCCCTCAAGCAATAGAGGCGAGTGCATGTGTGTGGGCGGTTCTAAGCAGTAGTCTCCATTAGATTACAGTGTGAGAATGCCAAGCAGTAACCCGACTTTATTCTCCCAAACCTCTTGCTTCAGTTTATATGTATGTGTGTACGCGCGCTAGTGTGTGTGTGTGTGTGTGTGTGTGTGTGTGTGTTTGGTTAGTTATTACATCCACCATATTTCTGTCGCTTATGTAATATATAGTAGGTTGTCCAAAGAAATTAAATATTGGAGTGAGATTAGTCATATTCTTTTATGTAGTTCATCATGAATTTTTAAAAGCTTTTAGTCATAACTCGATGAATGGACAAAATAGGCTTCAGCATAATGTATTTATTATCTTAAAACTTTCAATAGCATTGTTTTCATTGCTTGAATGCTGAATATGAAAAACACATGATTTCCAGTTTCCCTCTGTTTTCAGCTGTGTTCAACAGTGGCTGGATGTTCCACCTGTTTATGTAAAATATATCTGATATATAAAGTCAATGAGTATACATTTATATAGTAGGGGTGTAACGGTACATAGATGTCACGGTTCAGTACGTACCTCGGTTTTGGTGTCACGGTTCGGTACGGTTCACGATACAGCAGTTAAGAAATAAAAAGTTCCAAAGAATGAGGCTTGGTTTGTTTTCATTTATTTTAAATAAACAGCAGTGTATTAACCAGTAAACACACACTTTTGCT
>JBBPDC010000032.1:8814511-8831564 GCA_037974485.1 Hemigrammopetersius urotaenia | reverse complement strand
ATTTCACAGACGTGATTGACATCTGTGTACTGTTACACCCCTAATATATATGTGTATATATATATATATATATATATATAATTTTTTCCCCCAGGTTCTGCTGCTATGATGCATATAGTTCTGCAGTGTTCATTTATATTTATGTTTCCTTTTGTTATTTGTATGCCTTTTTAATAATGAGCCACATCTTAACCCTAGATTCTCTTCCGTCATCATCTCCGCTACCATCAGACAAACATAAGCACAGCAGAGACAATGCGTGCCTGTCCCCCAGAGACAGACTGTGCAGTGGCATGTTCCCCAGCCCGCTGGACCCCACTCAGGTGAGCTACAGGCAGTGGAATTTACTAATTGATTAGAGAGGGGTGCAGTATGTGACACAATCTGTTTCTTTATCTTTCTTGCAGAGGATGATGCCATTCCAGATAGACACTAGTCTGCCACGATCTGAGGCCAGTCTCCCTAATGCAGAGACAGGTACAGCTGTTTACTGCTACTCTGCTGCAGATCATATTTTGATCATATGTTCTTTCTAATAAAACATGACATGTATTGGTATTTCTTTGTGCTTGTGAATACCTCCTCTAGGCAAGAACATAAGGTCTCTGTCTCCCATGCCAACTGCAAGATCTCCTCAAAAGGTAGGCACTGATCCCCTGCTGAGCTGAGTTGTCTTCTTAGTGGTGCCACAAAAAGCATTTTTAAACAGATTGCTCCAGTAGTACATTCAGTATAAAGAAAAATACAAGGACACATACTGTGATTAATGTAAAGAAACACTGCACAAATTTTCGGCACATCTGGTGCCTTTTTTTCTAGTAGTTGTGAAGCAGAAGTATCTCAGATGCATAATTTGGGATCGCAAACATTTGTGGAGAACCTTCAAGCTGCTAAATGTGAACGAGCAAATTACTTTACATACTAATGCACTTACGTGCATATTCAGTGCATATTTTATGAAGTTACATAACTCCATGTAGCTGGGTGGTCGAGTGGTTACGGCTTGGCCCCTGAGATCAGAAGGTTGTGGGTTCGAATCCTAGGACTGCTAATGTCCTCACTGAGGTAACCTTGAGTAAGGTACCATCCCCACACACTGCTTCCCGGGCACACCTCACTGCTGGCAGCTCGCTGCTTCACTTGATGAATGGGTTAAATATAGAGGAAGTTCATGTGTGTTGTGCAGTGGTGTGTTCACTTGTGACTATAAGGGGCCACTTTAATTTATTTACATGATTTGGTAAGTACATACTTTTTTTACACATTTGTGTACCAGTTTATTTACTTACAAGCCAATCTTGTGTTTTACATCAGAAAAACACTTTAGAAAAGAGGCTTACATTTTAAGTCCTTGTGGGATTTATTTATTAGTTCATTTGTGAATTTATCCTCAGAGCGTTTGCCTTTCGTAGCTTTTTTCAGGGTAACGTCTGTTCTCTCTGCAGACCACGGCTCCTCCCCTCACACCGTCCCCCACTGATGGCCTGCCTGTGGGCAGCCTGGCGTCCCACTCTCCGGCCCGCTCGGGCAGCTACAGCAGTGGGATCTCCTCGCTGAGCCGCTGCAGTGTTTCCGAAACCTGCGGGATTGATCTGCCCTCAACAGAGCCGCCCCTGCCCCCTATTGCCCCAGTGGATAACCCCATCCGCCGGGGCAGTAAAACCCCACCCCCTTACAGCGTCTACGAGAGGAACAACCCGCGGCGAGCCACACCCCTCCCACACAGCCTCTCAGTCCCGCCCAGCGCAGACAACCCGACCCTGTCCACCAAACCGCAGCTCAGCCGCACACAGAGGATCCACTCCGAGCCCAGACACAGACTGACGCCCCGGAAAGTGTCCCAGCTGTAGGACTTCAGCCCTTGCCACACCAAGCAGCAGCGGAATATCACATGAAACCTATAAACTCTGACTATGGGTTCTTTGACGGAAAGCAGGATTACTTTTTATAGATGCGGTTTTATTTTTTGTATTACCTAAAATGGAATATAACTGTTTCTATTTCTGTTTCTATTGTAGTGGCAGTTGTCTTGTGGGCATGTGTTTTAAAAAAAAAAACAGGCCTTTTTATGTTTGCAGATGTACTGCTGTGCTTTTTTTTTCATTGTCACTGCTGTACTTTTTTTTTGGTGGATGGCCTTTTACGCCATTAAATCGGGTCTGATTCAATTCAAATTCAGCACAGTTGTCTGGATCAGCTGAACTTGAATTGACTCGGGGCTATAAATCTTGGCATATTAATATACATTCTTGGCTGATGATACAGATGTACAAGAATAGCCATGAAGAGATTAGAATTATAATCTAAAAGGGCATATAGTTTATAGTTTACAGTTAAATCTCTAGATCTGGCAGGTCCACTTCCCACGTAGAGCAACGTTCCGAGGCGCATTGCTAGCAAGGTATTTTTGATAGATGTACAAATCCCTCATCTGTACAGTGTTCACATTACACAACGGCACGATTTTTAGGCCTTACATGGACAAAGATGTGCAGCTAGACCTGCAACTCGTATTATCCGCTTTGTACTTTCTGGAATGGCTGAAAGGTGCTACATATTTCTTAGTGTTTCTTTCTAATGTAGCCTTGTATTTGCCGAACCTGCCTGACCGTTAATTGTGCCATGTAATGAAATCGTGTGGTCTCCAAGTATTGTGCCAAAGATACAAACAGTATTAACATTTCTGTCGGTGAGAGTAGTTAGGGAAGCTTAACTCGCGTAAGCGTTAATGCTCGTGCTTGACAATGTGCTTTTTATACAGTGTGCCGAGGCATAGACTAAGATAGCATGAGGCATGTACAGCATTAAGCAATATAACCAGTGTAGTTTCCTCAAGAGTGTGATGTCCGTAGCAAAAATAGGCCCTCCAGGCTTGAGGCGAGTTTTCCCCAGGTGGGCTTATTTCCGATTTCAGAGATGTCAAATGCTGTATGCTGCTCAGTTCTTAGCAGGATTCGCTAAACTGTCACAAATATTCTAGTACTGATGTGGGGATGTCAGACTTTAAAAACATCATCTGAGGAAACGGTAAAGACAGCAGAGCCTCATGCTAAGCTAAAGGCAGAGCTGTCAGAGTTTGTACGTTCAGGCGGGCATGTACAGATCGTGTAGGTTTAAACCACTTTTGACGGCCGACAGCACCTCAAATTGGGGCCACGCATGGCAAACATGACATTTACAGAACACTGTACTTTTCCTTTGTAAATTGTATGGCTTTTTATTTATAACTGTGATTTTTCTTAAAGAATGTATATTCATTGTTGAGACCGATTGATTTTTTTTTCTTAATCAAATTGAGTCCCAGTTTTTGTCTTTTTTTTTTTTTTGCATTTTTTCTTAACACAGGGCATTTCTAATAGACGATCAAGGATAACACACATTCCTAATAACCTGACTAAATATGTACTAACTTTTATTGGTTTTAAACCATTTAGAGACATATTCTTTCTAAAATATGACATTTATGAAATTTTAAAATAGCTGCTTCACTGCCAAACTGCAAAATCAGAGGCTGAAGTTAAATTATAATTGCTGTTGTTTTACATAGAGCTTTTTCTACTGTCTCAGAGCACGGTACACTGATACCTCGGATTCTGGAGCAGAATCAGTTTGGGAATGCAGGAATTGACAGTTGCTACTGCTACTAACTATTACAGATATAGCAAATAGTATTTGCAATAGGTTAAAATCCCTACAGTAACACATTTAATACTTTTAACACATTCTACATATGTCAATTTTTTATTCTGCTTTTTAGGAACCCCCCGGAGATGCAAAGTAAACCTGAAAACAAACCATATAAAGTATGGTTCATCATCCCATACCATTTAAAAGACAAAGTTCTTGTTGGCCCTTAATTTTCGTTCAGAAGGGGAAGACTTTTGAGAATGGCACTGTACACCAGCAGAGTTGAACCCCCCCCCCCCCCCTCACTTCCCTCACCTTCTCTCTTCTAACCAGTGAAAGCACCCTATACTTTAAAATATGCCACAACACAGAAGGAATATATGTTACGACTTCTGATTTACACTGATTTTCTGTTAAGGCAGTAATCACCAACCTTGGTCCTGGAGAGCCACTGAGAAGTCTAGATCCTGCCCACAATCTGCTGTGTTCTGACTAATAAACTCCTTCAAAAGTCCTTGTCTGGCTGAAGTATTAAGTAAGCGGGAGGAAGCGGTGTGTTGGTTATGCAACGACTGCACAAAGACAAGAACAATAGAAAATATAGTATTAAAGTTATTTGCCGGTCGGAGCAAAACATGGCATGAAAGTAGATCTCCAGGAGGAGGGCTGGTGACCACTGACCAAAAGCTTGGGTCACTGGATGAACTGATTTGAGTCTGAGTATGTAGAAACTACATGAAAGGGTAACCCGAGTTATTCCTTTAGTGAATTTAAATCCTAAAATCATTTGAAATTGCACCATATAGAACACTAAAGATCACTCTCATGAATGAGTTAGTGTAGGCCTTCACTTTGCACAGTTAGAAACGATTTCACATCATGGAGATTTTATTGTTATATTGTGAATAAGCACAGTCTGAAATCGTGATAAAAGAAAAATGTGTCCGTATTTGATCTTAAGACCCGACTGGGATGAACTAAGGCATGGGAACTAATGAGTTTGTAAATGGTGGCCATTAGTAAGTTGCTTGTGTGAACTATTATCAATGGTGTTGCAACTGTGTTCACATATGCCTATGCTATGAAGGTGGCTCATACTAGGCAATCACATTTTATAATGTTGAATGGATTGCCTGGTGACCAGTTTTAGAAAGTCAACTAGATTCTTGTATTATCTTTTTCTCTCACGTTGTCCCACCTTTTGTATGGATTAGGTTTTATCTTTTTTTTTTTTTTGCAATCTGTAAAGTTATACTTTATATCATACAATGGGATGAAAGTATTCCATATAGCCAGTGTTACAGATTTTGTACAAACTGTGTTTATATGAAAAATGTAACCAGTTCATAGCTTTGAATGTTGCGATGAAAATTTTTATTTGTAAATGTTGAATATTAGCCATTACTGAATAAAGATTGGTTGGTGTACAGGGTGTTTTAACATTAAAAACATGTTAGTTCCCCGTGTTTAGTTAACTAAACATTTTGAGATAATAACTGCAGTAACAACAGCATCTCCCAGCTCCTGTCCCTGTAGTCAGCAGTGATCTTCAATGTTTTTCCTAAGTCCCTGTAATCTGCAATGTAGAGTTTAAAGTTTAGAGTCATAGGGCTTACATGAGCTGAATCAGGTGTGTTAGAAAAAAACAAACAAAAATCACCTGTGTTTGTAAAACTGCAGCCAACCTTTTACTTCATTTTTTGGATTAATGTTGTGGTGCCACAATCAATTTTATTCAACAACCAATCTGATGGACAACTGAAAGCAAGGTCTGGCGATTGTGGCAGTTCCCAGTCTCAGTCTGCATAGTTTAAAGGGGTGACGCAGCGAGCAAGGAGAGCAGCAGTACAGACGATGTCTTTGCTGCAAAGCGAGCTTCCTGCTGGATGTGGATAAGGAGAGAGCAATAGCTGGAGACCCTCCACCAAGACACAGTGACTGGCTGTTGCAGAACCTCCGTCTTGAGAAGGTACAGAGTAAAACACTTGAGGCCAGATGCCCTCAGCTGAGGGCATCGTAAAAATCTGATGCTGATGTAATACACATATTTCCACACACAGTTGCCTTGGGTTGATAAAAACGTACCAACGTAAAAAAAAAAAGGTCATTATAAAACTCATATAACATATTTTACTTGTATATTTGTTATTTGTCATTTGCATTTAGTAACCCACATCAGTTTCTAATTTTTTGGTATAAACATGAAAACAAGCTTTTCCTGTGCATAAAATCACAAAGATGGGTGCCAGAAGCATTTCTAATGTGTTGGGGACGCAGGACTACATCTCTACTGTAGTCTGGGAGGGGAAAAGTGGGAGGGACAGATGAATGATTTTGAAAAGTGCTATAATGGTTCCAGTGCCTGTGCCTGTGTGTGTGTGTGTGTGTGTTATTACGTATTTATTATATTGATGATTATAATGATAACTAGGAGCACCCAAATGTTTAGCTGTAATAATATATGAAAGCCAACTTAAATGACAGAAAGGTGTATGTATGTGATGTGTGTAATGTTTGTGAATATATATAATGTGTGTAACATATGTAATGTATGTGATGTGTGTGATATAGGTAATCTAAGTGATGTAAGTGATGTGTGTAATGTATGTGATGTGTGTAATGTATGTGTTGTGTGTAATGTAAGTAATTTGTGTAATGTATGTGTTGTGTGTAATGTATGTGTTGTGTGTAATGTAAGTGATGTATGTGATGTGTGTGATATATGTAATGTATGTGGTGTGTGTGATATATGTAATGTTATATAAGTGATGTGTGTAATGTATGTGATGTGTGTAATGTAAGTGATGTATGTGATGTGTGTGATATATGTAATGTAAGTGATGTGTGTGATATATGTAATGTATGTGATGTGTGTGATATATGTAATGTTATGTGTGTGATATGTGTAATGTATGTGGTGTGTGTGTGATATATGTAATGTGTGTGATGTGTGTGATATGTGTAATGTATGTGGTGTGTGTGTGATATATGTAATGTGTGTGATGTGTGTGATATGTGTAATGTATGTGGTGTGTGTGTGATATATGTAATGTAAGTGATGTATGTGATGTGTGTGATGTATGTAAGTAGATATTAGCACCGCATGCTATATGTTGTGAACCCGGCAGGCTTTAGGACCCTGGTGGCCCGGTCTGAGAGTGGCCGTTACCAGTGGAGAGCCCGAGCCCACCGGGCTGTAGGTGAGTGAAATGGAACGAGAGAGGGGAGCAGGGAGGCTGGAGCGTGAAATGCCATGAAAACCTCAACCTGTTCGCGTATAATATGCACTTTATGACTGATTTTTTTAATTTATTTACTTTGTCACACGTCTTGGTACGAATAGACAGGCTACCTCGTAGCTTAGTATGTAAACACATGGTTAGCAGGCTGGCTAGCTGAGTTACAGAGTTTCTCTCTTGTTTCCCAGCAGAGAAGAGGAGTAACATAACTTGAAAAAATTTAAACGTTACCTCTTTCACTCTTCACTCCAATATTCCCGGTGTGAGTGACAGTGTCGTGTTGTCTGAGGACAGTATGGTCTTCAGGTGTCCTTCAGACGATTCACCTCACAACATATTCAGTACACTGAAATGTCACTTAAGTTCCATCTTAAATGTTGCAGCTGGTACCACACCAGAATGGAAAGTCCTGCTCTATATAAGGTGGAACGGAATACTCGAAAAAGAAGCTGCCTAAAGGCATACACTATATGGACAAAAGTCATTACAGCAACATTGACTTTGCGTTCAAATACATAGACTTTAATTTGGAGCCGACCCCCTTTTGCAATTATAACAGCTCTCATTATTCTTGGAAGGCTGTCCACAAGGTTTTGGTGTCTCTGAATTTGTGCACATTTATGAAGTCAGGTTGGACTGATGTTGGACAAGAAGGCCAGGCTCGCAATCTCCATTCCAAAGGTGTTGGATGGGGTTGAGGTCAGGGCTGTGTGGGACAGTCAGGTTCTTCCACAGAAAACTCATCCAACCATGTCTTTATAGATCTGGTTTTGTGCAGTGATGCACAGTCATGCTGGAACAGAAAAGGTCCGTCCCCAAACTGTTGACCAAGTTGGAATGCTTCAAGATACCAAATGTCTTGGTATCTTGAAGCATTAAGATTCCTAGCTCCAACACCCTGAAAAACAGGTGTATCCCTATAATTTTGTCCATATAGCATAGTACTGAACACAGTACTCCTGGTCCTTCCATATGATCCACATGTGATCTCTATACCCACAAAAGTCAGCCAGCCAAAATGTGTAATGTTATTCTTTTGTCTTGCTGCAAACTTATCTTTGTTGCCTGGCTAATTTTTGAGTTAAAGGGTATGTGTGTGTACACACATTTCATTATATTTCTTATATTATATTTCTTTATATTTTTCTTTAGTTCACCGTGTTGGTGCTTTGACATTCTCAGTAGATTAAAATGAAAGAAGTGGGAACAAATCCTTTATTGCAGCAGGCTGTAATGTGCCTGAAGGAACCTAGATAAAGGAGTTCCAACCACCTAGCATTCAGCACCACCAGTATACTGATCACTGTTTGATCATCTGGAATTATCTGCACCTGTTTCCTCAGGACTTAAGTTGGATGGTTTTGTTTTGCTTGAATGATTCATACATACATTGCTGTGTAACTTAACAAACAAAAAACAGGTGATCGCTCAGATACAGGGACTGGACCTGTTAATATCTGGTCTGACCACCATCAGGGACTTTGACCCTGCATTCAAAATAGACTTTAATATTGAGTTGGTCCCCTCTTTGCTGCTATAAAAGTATAACAGCTTCCACTCTTCTTGGAGGTTTCTACAAGATTTTGGAGTGTTTCTATGGGGTGTTAGTGCCCGTTTATTCTGTTGAGCGTTTATGAGGTCAGGCAGTGATGTTGGGCGAACGTATCCAGCCATGTATTTATGGAGCTTTCTTTGTGCTCTGGGACACAGTCATGCTGGAATAGAAAAGGTTCTTCCCCAAACTGTGTCCACAAAGTTGGAAGCATGGCATCATCCAAAAGGTCATGGTATGCTGAAGCATTAAGATCGACATTTTCTGAAAGTAAGGAGCCTAACCAAAACCCTGAAAGACAGCTTTGTCCCGATACTTTTGTGCATATTATGTCCATAGTGTTCATGTGCTGGCTTAGCTCTATCAGTATACTTACTGAGGCCATGTGATCAATGATCTGGAGAAGTTTGGGCATGCAGAGACCTTTAGTGCCCCTCAGTGTGCTCAAAGGAATGGAAGGATGTGTGGGTGGGACCACATTTTGTTGACTGGGATGGGGAAGGGTTTCAAATATACTGTGGGGCCAGAAATTTATGATGTTAATATATGCTTTCACCAGTTATATACAGTTCGCTACAAAGTGCCGCAGCAACGTCAGGACTGCAGACAGGTGGTGAGAGAGGCTTTGACTTCAGTCAATTTGACATGGAATGACCCTTGACTAATATATCCAAATTCATTAAAGTGTAAATGGTGTTACAGTGATGCAGCATCCGTGTGCTGGAGGTCATGAAATCTCTTCTAGTTAACTGCCTAATGCTGAACTGCTTCAGAAGCACCAAATTGGAAGCTTGAGTGTGGATAAGAGGGCATGTTTCTGCCGTCATGTAATACCAGCACGCACCATTTCATACAGAACTGTGGAGGGGGGTCTCATTTGCCATGATTGCAGGCGGAAGCGGTGGTGTGTTACGTTTCCATCTGCAGCGGCATTTAAGTTTGCAAAATTGGGCTGTCGCCACCCCTGCTCTCCAGCCCTTTAAATAAATTTAATTTTCAGGGCTGCGGTGATTAAATCTGTCCTTAAAAGTGCGGATCAGGCAAACACGGTAACGTGGCAAGCAACGTGGACGTTAGCACGGGCGATTAGTATGATGTTATATATTTGTAATGCTTTTTAGTGGCGTTTTGTTTCCATTCACTCTTAGCAACATTAGCACACAACTGATTCAACTTTTCTTTTAAAAGGCATTTGAAGGCATTTCATTAGTGAAAGCCAGCCAATGCCAATTCTAGAGTGACAGTAGGCCATACAATATATAGTTTTGTGTGATGAATTTCAGTAGTATGGCAATGCCCTGTTTATATTTACAGGAATAAGCTATAAATAAGCAGAATGTTGGATATTTAGCTGCACCATTAAGACTGCTGACATGTAAGGTGGGCGCCGGCCCATCTTCAGAACGTGGGCCCCTGATGCGAATATGTATGGTTTGATAAGCATGGGCAGATTAACAAAAATAGCATCTTAGGAAATTTATTAAAAAAATAAATAAAAGAAATCCCCTGTGTTGCTCTGGGGTAAAGTAGATTTCACAGCAAGCTCTGGAAGGGGATTACTGTTAGAACACCCTGACAGATGGTACTTGGCAAGGTTACCTATGTATCACCACAGCTAATTTAGCAGTGTTCATTGCTAGATCTTGCCTACTCGCCTACTCTTCGCTCATTTGAAATGGAGGACTGCTTAACAAGCTGTGATAAAGAATAACAGGACCTCTGATGTAGGCCAGCACTACAGAACGATGCTCCTAAAGTTACTGGTGCCACGATGGGTTCTTTAGAGTGATGGTATTGAGGAACCACTTTTGACTCCCTGAAGAGCTGAACTGAGTGTTTTTTTAATCCATTGGGCCATGGTTCTCTTAAGTGCAGTCTAAGGACCTCACTTGCACCCAGGGGTTATGTTTTTTTAAGATACTGTAATCTATACATTTAATCTACACATGAGGTAGGCAAAAATATACTATCAAAATGAGTTTTCAGGGTGCATGATGTTTTCTGAAATTTAATAAGTGAGTACAAGTAGATCATGGCCTCAAATAACTATATAAACACTATTTACTTATTGTATGTCATATTTAAAGAATTGTAGTGTGGAAGGGACATCTGGCTAAAACATGACCCCTTGTTTTAGGAAACCAAAAGTGAATCTCCCATGGTTTGCTCCAAATAAACCATTTTCCACCATTACTTTAGAATGTAGAAGTGAGTGGAAATATATATAAAAAAAATGACAAATAATATTTTCCAAAACGAAAATGTTACATTTGTTTTGAACTTCTAATCTAAAGATGGCACAAATGTTACAATTTACCCAATATGGGTGGTTAAATACTAACACATTTGGGAGCTAGTTGTAAAATTAGCTATTATGGCTGTGCCAAACACTGATTAGGACTGCAAAGAGCATGAATATAATTTTGAAATATAATAATAAGGTACAGCACTGAATATAAGTGTTCCCAGCTAACGCTGCCATGGGTCGGCTGTCCTTTAGCCTGGCTAGTTCTCAGAGGTGGTTGTGAACTTCATAGCTGTGTTCTCAGACATCCACCTGTATGGCGATTAAAACAGTGTGAATTCTATGACTTTTGCCTGCAGTAATAAAAACGAAAGACATTTAGTTCACAGCTCACAAATCGCCTATGGGAGGAATACGGGAGGGTGACTAAAGTCATAACATGACAAAACCGTATATAACTACTTTTCAGTCTAATCTGTGGAAGGCCCTCTCTTCGGTATGCAAGAAAAAAGACTAAAGTGTGCTGGCGTTTGACCTTCTGGTCAGTTTGGAATCGTTCAGTGTTTTTCTGTTCCCTGCATTTCAGACGCCTCATCCTGATTTTATACCCAGTTCATCTGAAGCCTGTTAGCCTCGGGCCCATTCGCCTGTGTACGTAAAGGTGTGGGTCTAACCTTCAGAACTTTGCTGGAAATTTCAGATGGTTTCCCTCATGCGGTATTTGCCCCCACCCTGGCTAATTGTTTTACTTTTACAATGATGTGTAAAATGCCAGCATGCTCTTGACATCTTAAATTTCTGCGCATGAATTGCCTTTCCGCTCCGCTGCACTGACTTTTCCTTCATTAGCCAAGTGTTTTTACGTCTGGACCATGAAAGGTCCTGAAGAGAGAGAAATTTCATCTACAGCTCCTGAGGCTAAGATGAGTGAGATACTTTCAGGTTTATCTTTACTTAAGTGGGAACTTTTCTAATTTGAGTCACACCCATGAATTTACTGAGTAACATTTTTGCATAATAAAGTGCTTAAGTATTCATAGACTGTAAATTGAATATTTTCATCAAAAAAATAAGGAAAAAAAATGCAATTTTCTCTATTTTGCACCTACTGCATGAGTTAAATGGAAAATCTAAAATAAAATAGCAGAATTTTTCTCTATTAATTAATACCCCCCCCCCCCAAAAAAGCACTTAAATAGCTGGATCTTTATCATACATAGAAAATGTCTTAATCTGAGTCACGCTGAATCATCCAGTTACTGAGATTGAAATGAATGATGTGAAATAAAAAGCTGATTTATGATTAAAAGTTCTTATCATTGAAAACTCTTAGTGCTGGTCTCTTTGGTCTCACAGTGTCTTCTTAAACAGCAGGTCTAAGATGGCCTGCGGTGTCGAGGTGCAGTCATTTTGTCTGGTGCTTTGACCTTTTCCTGAAAGGCCACAGCTGTAACATTACTGTTGTTAAAGTGAGGTAATCAGCAGTTAGTTAGGTAATCTTGCTCCTCACTTACCCCTTTTAATTAGTTTTGTTGCATCAAGCTGGCATAAGCCAGAGGCCATTCAGTTGAACAGAGGACAGACTTAATTGGCAAGCCTGCTCTACCCTACAGCAAGCAGTGTTCTCTCTCTCTCTCTCTCTCTCTCTCTCTCTCTCTCTCTCTCTCTCTCTCTCTCACACACACACACACATGCACTCTTATGCAGAAGCTGTTATCTTTCTGAGGTAGAAAACAAAACGTTTTTAAAGGCAGTTTGTTTTTTTTAGGTAGAAATTCTCCTCTGAATGTACCAATATATAAATGTAGTGCGCTAGAACAATGCATGAAAAGGCCAGTCGGTCACCTGTATCACTGCCAGGTTATTCTAGATTATTCTGTATCCCTCGGGATATACTTTAGTGCCATCATTACACTAATGCTAATACACTAATGCTACATGTCTTATCATTTAACCCTTTAAACACTTCAGAACTTTCCAGCTTTCCATTCCTCACTCCTATGCAAATAAGCTTATGCACTGTTTTCCTGATGTTACAACATTGGAAAGCTAGTGGCCTAGTGGTTAGGGAATCCCAAGACTGCTAGTGACCCCTCTGAGGTTCCCTTGAGCAAGATACTCCCCAGATGCTGTGTTCCTGGTTCTCTGCTGCTTCACTTGGTGAATGGGTTGAATACAGAGGAGAATTTTGTGCTGTTCACACTGTGTGCTGTGGTGTGTTCATGTGTGTCCAATAGACACTTTACACTTTAGGGTTGGAATAAGGCTAAGAATATAAGTTCAGGTGTATGCTCAGATAAATCTCTGTCTGTTTATCCTCCACCCCTTTGTCACTAGACTTGGTCTACATGTATAGTAAGTGTTTTGTATGGCAAGGATTCGTCTTGCTCTGATTCAGCCCAGGTTCAGAAAGCTTCATTGCACTGGAGCGACCCCCTCTAGTGCAGAAAGCACACCTCCAGATTTCACAGTAACTTATGCAGTTTTGCTCTTAAATAGAGGCATGACTCACTCCTTTATGGCGATGAGATTGCGCAGTGAGGAGTGTCACGGCCTTGTACTCTGGAGACGGGTTCAAATTCCTGTTTGGCGTATTATGCAAATACTGTAGGCCGCTTTGGGGAAAACGTGTCAGATACCCATCCCCTCAGTACAAGAAAAGCACAAAGTTCTCTGCCCTCAGAGCTTCTCTTCTCATGTGTGTCTCCAAGGAGCTGCCTGTGAAGATTCAGATGATCCAAAGCCGCAGTCTGCCTTATAACCAGTGGTGGTGAGTCTACAGAAAGGAAATTAAGCAGCTGGTGTCTAGGTTTAGTCGCATCCACCTGATGCTGAGCTCTCAGAAGATTATATGGACTAGTCACACCCCCTAATACTTACCCTCAGCATCAACAGATCTGTAGATTCCAAAGTCAGGGGCATCACCAGATCCAGAGACCTGAAGTAGGAGGGGAGCACGCTCTATAGCGGAGAGAGTGCAGCAGAGAACCTTCTTTCTGAGGCAGGATCAGTGTGCTTTCAAAGGCTCTGCCTCCAAAAATATCTGTGAATGGCCCTATTTCAGGGGTCACGTCCTGGGTCTGTGCACAGGTGTTGTTTTTATTAACAGTCAGTGTACCCCTTTCGCAGGTAATGGCACAGAAAGCAGGACTTGGACGGAGGTATATCCGAGCCTTTGTCAGCGGCTTTTTCGTGGCAGTTCCCGTGACGGTGACAGTTTTGGACCGGCTTGCCTATGTGGCGCGAGTGGACGGCGCCTCCATGCAGGTGGGACGTTCTGTGACATTCATGCAAACTAATATTAAAGACTTTAGTTTACTTGAAGTGGCTCCCATTAATATTCACTGAGACATGCTTAATCCTTGATTACGTTATTCACCCGAGGGTTGTGATGTCATGGTAATGTGTTGGAGTAATACACAGTATTAACATATTAATTAATCAATTTATTAAAAAGTGTTCAGTGATTCCAAATGAGCACCTGGCATTAACATGCTTGGAATACAAACCAGCAGTAATTATAAAAGAGAATATGAGTTTAGTGTTTAATGTTTAATAAATGTATTTAAATTTGGAGCTCCATTGTCAAACTAATAACCAATACAGCAATGTGGCATTTGCCAACCCACCCCTATTTATATCTCTTCTGCTCTTTCATCTCTGGCTTCACACGTTCATTTATAACATCTCATTTGTTAATGGCTCTTCCCTGCCTATTCATGCAGTAATTGAAAAAAAGGGGGGGAAAAAAGCAAACTCCTTGGACAATGTTGAAAGCTGACACCAGTTCAGAATGAGGAGAGTATGTCTGAATAAAAATGATAGAGCAGCCATCTGTGACAGATAAATTCCCCAGCCGGGAGCTCTCGTCAGGATATTTATTTTAGAAAGACAGATAAGAGATATTCTGTCAATTATCCCGGCAAGCGTGAAATGACTCAAGGAGATCTGGCTTAATGATTCATCGGATGCCTGTGTGTTATATCAGCCTGCTCCCATGCTCCAGAGTCTCTCGTCACACACACTAGTTGTTTGATATACTGTCACAAAGAGAAAAACAGACCCCAACGTATTGTTTTTTTTAAAAAAGAGTTCTAGACGCTGTTGTTAGTGCTCACATGTCTTGCGGATTATGTAGCAGTGCTAGTCCAGACTTTTATGAGCATAAGAAATTTACGTCTTAGCTGCATTTTAAAGTCCCAGGGATCGCTGTGACTGACGGGCCAGGGTTTAACAACAGAGACTTTTAAATAACAAGGCAGATGCTAAAATGTTCAATATGTACAACAGTCTGCTGGCTCAGAGGGAGTACACTTGCAGTAAATCCAGAGGCTGAGTGACGAGTGACTGTGAATCTGTATAAATTAACTGTGTGTGTGTGTGTGTGTGTGTGTGTGTGTGTGTGTGACACCCCATATGTTACACACACACACACACACACACACACACACACACACATAATATATGTATGTATGTGTTTGTGTGATACATTTATCTTTATAATCAAAAAAACTCAGGATGGTAACCTGAACTCTGATGGTAGCCTGAGTTCAGTCATTTCCACTTGGCTGCTCACACCTCTTCTCTCATTTTAAATGAAGATTTGCTTCAGAACAGACCCAGTAGCTGGTTAAACCTATAGCACTGCTCACTGTTTGTGAAGGTAAATCCTTCATGAATGTTCAAATTATCCCTTGTATCACTAACATTATCCCGCTGCCTTCTTTCTCACAATACTCGCCTTCCTGAAGGCATCTGTGTTTTTCCCCACTTCATAACTCCAGTTAGGTTGAAAATTGAGAGTTCTGAGGTCCTACTTCTAAACCAGCTTGCGCACATAAAACCATTTCACTTTTCCCTCAAAGTTTTTAAGTAATCTCAAACAGACGTGCCTGTGTGGTTTCTAAAGCTGTTTGATACACTGTTATCTATGAAAATGAACAAAAGTACAGACAAATTTCCGGCTGTGCCGTTCACTTTTGTTCATTTTTAGTCCTGAGAATGGTTTAAATTTGCTCATTTCTGAAAGACAAAAACAGATGCACCATGACAGATAAGGGGTCTTCTCTGAGCCCACTCTGTTGCTGCTGGGTCCTGGCGCATCTCCAGGCTGCTGAAGCGGAGCGGTGAGTGTGTGCTAAAAGACGTGTTTACCTTTCCCCACCAGCCCTCGCTGAACCCGGAGGGAGCCTCAGCGCCTGATGTTGTGCTTCTCAACCGCTGGAGTGTGAGGAACTATCAGGTGCAGCGCGGGGACATCGTGTCAGTTGTGTAAGTAAGCGGGAATTTAATTGACAGCCTGACGTCTTGCCATCAAGCAAGTTTGACCTGGAACAGTTTTGTCATATTAGACACATTCCACCTGGGACAAAGGCCAGGCTTGTGCTTTCTCATATGCTTAACCTTTATAAAGCTACAGCTTCGGTTTAGGCTATGAAATATGTCCATGAATTTCACATTTAATTGCAAATCACGTAATTACATTAATTCTGGAGTTTTGGCCTTTTATTTTAATTAATTTTGAGCCATTAAAAAAAAAAATTTTTTTTTAACATATTGAGAAAGTCTGAAGTTTCCATGAGAAATAATACATATAAAACTATGAAGTGCTTTTGTTGTGACTGGCAATAATTTGGTCTTTTATGGGTCAAATACTTCTGCATTGATTCTTGTCATAAATTGTCCCCACTCTGCATATTTTGGGAGGGACTGTCATCATCACTGGGAAGTTACACCTCAGACTGCATTTTAGGGTTCATGTCCCATTTTGAATCAGCTTTTATTTATTTTTTCAATCTAAAAAAGGTTCATCTGTAATGATACAACACACATAATCCCTCTATTCCCTGCAAATATTTCCCCTGAGAAAGGGAATGTAATGAGCCTTTAAAACTCATTTAAGGTACACAATTGACCTTGATAGCAGTGCTGCACCCTAGAGGATATGTTCACATTGTACCTTTGGGGATAAAACTGTACCTTTATTTTCCTGACAGTGTTGAAGCGTTTTTAAAGGTGTGTGACTAGTAATCTGCGCTGAGTCAGCCCATTTACTCAGTCTTCACTTCGCCTCTAGAGGTGTGTGTGCATGCGTGCGTATGTGTGTGCGTGTGCTCCTGATGAGAAATCCAGTACAAGTGGTCTTTCCACTGTGATGTCCTTTGCTCAAAAATATCCCTAATTAGACCATTTCATGTCCACTCCAATTCTCCACTTTCCTCCTTATCTGTGGAGTGGGGTGATGTGAGAATGGCCACTCGAGGCGAGTCCTCCTGGAGGATTTTTACACTGCTCAAACCACGCAGCCACCCTCTGTGTGTGTGTGTGTGTGTGTGTGTGTGTGTGTGTGTGTGTGTGTGTGTGTGTGTGTGTGTGTTTTTGTGTGTGTGT
>JBBPDC010000032.1:8788725-8812083 GCA_037974485.1 Hemigrammopetersius urotaenia | reverse complement strand
GTGTGTGTGTGTGTTTGTGTGTGTGTGTGTTTGTGTGTGTGTGTGTTTGTGTGTGTGTGTGTGTGTGTGTGTGTGTGCGTGCGCAGGTTCCACTAACCGCATAGAGCTGGGAGGCAAGCTGCTTTGTGCTCTACCTCATTTCACTGTTCACATCCAAGAGCCTGTTGACATAGTTCTGCTGTGACTCAGGCGCCGCAGGCTATTAGCGAGGCTCCAATTAGCAACTGTGCTCTATTTTGTTGCACCGAGGGAGGCCACAAGTGTTTGCTTGGTAAAAGTTCTCATTGATCAAGTTTGTGTCCAACTGTGGCCCTTTTTCATCTCTATTTATGCTTGTGCTTTTGATGTGCTGGTGCACACCTAGAAGCCTCGCTTTCCTGCCTGGTCAGGTTCTTTTGATCTATTGTGTATACTGTTGCTTTAACATTGTGTCCAAGTGTTTCATTTCAGTAGGTTGGTTAAGCTTTCAGCATCGCATTTTCTTCACTTTTCATACAGCAGGGTTTTAGCGCTGCCAGTCATCCGCAGATACCCGCAATCCATTGTGTTCTCATGCGTGTGTATTGTCCTGTGCTTATAAGAGTGTAAACCCAAGAAGACCCTCTCAGATACATGCTGCTGTGCTACTTTCCAGACTTCTTGTGGCTGGTGCCTGCTTTGGCTTTGTGAGATCTGAAAATTCCGGCCGGAAAGAAAGCTCCTCCCCTATCTTGACCCAAAGATGGCAGTCTTTGCCTGCAGGGAATGCCAGGATGAAGCTGCCATAACAGTCCATTATGTGAAGCTATTTTGGGAACCCTTGTCGTTCTGGGAAAGCTAGGACCCAAACAGTAACACAGTTGGACAAATCTCATTTATTTTATGTGATATTGGAGGCCTTAAAGAAGATCCACATAAGACCTGCCGTTCTCGTGTAGGTTGTTTTGTGTGAAATATCTTTTCTTTCCGAGCTCTGCATTAACAGTAGAGATATTAAACTAATCTGAGATGGATCACGTTTCATGGATGCTTTTGGGGAAATGACAGTAGTGTGGAGTAGTGATTTGGACAGTGATACAAGTCCAGCACACTGGATTTGAAAGGAACCAGCAACTGTTAAAGTGAAGAATGGCATTTTTATTCACTTAATTGGTGAATCAATTGATCGACTAATTATTTGATCTGCTACGCTTCATTTTATTTATCTCCATGTTGGGTAAGCCTATAGAAATTACACCCCTGTTTATCCATAATTGTTCCATGCAAGTTGACCAGAAACAGTTAATAGGCTAGAGGAGTGGTTCTCAGTCCACTGCCCTTCATGTAGTATTATCTCTGTTCTAACATGGCCACTCCACCTCAGCAAATAATTATTAATTAGCTCATTACTTTTCAATCAGTTGTATTTGTAGTAACAGGACCCGTACAATGTGATGGACAGTGGTGCTATGGTCTGTTGGTCTATTAATCTGACCACAAATTGTATATGCCTGTATCTCCATGACCTCCATGGCATACAGGTAGACGTCTAGACTGTGTTATCCGGGGCCCAATTATTCTACAAAGGTGGATAAAAAAGTTCTTCGTTCTTTCAGGGGATTTGTGCCTCCAGTCTTGTCTTCAGTGAGGCCATGGTCTTGGAGGTCAGTTTCAGGTCTTGGGGATCTTGTTTTTATGGCCCTGAGAGACTTAATTGTTGCCTTAGTTGTATTTTTCAGGTCATTTTTGTTAAAAAATTTGAGACAGTAGATCTGTGCAGTTAAGATGCCTCTGACTCCATAAACACAACTCTTTTTGTTGTACCCTTACAAGCCCAAGCCATCATGTGATGTGGTGGTATGGGCACGTTTGAGCAGTTCCTTTTCAATTTTTCTCCTCCACACTTTCCTCTTTTCATCACTCTGCTGTTGGTTCATCATTATCTTGTCTATTAGCACTAGAACTCTGTAGTCTGTGTAAACTAAACTTTTGGTTCTTAAGGCTTACATGTTTTTTGCAGCTTGTGGTGAACCTTGTGAGGTCTTGTTAGTCACTTTATTTTAGTCTGACACATCTGTGCCTACATTCTACATCGTGTTCACCAGATCTACTCTTCTTGATCGGTTAAGCCCACACAGATATCAATCATAGGAAAGTATTTTTTGGAAGTTTTGCTAAGCTCACCCCAGTGTTTTTGTTTTTACTTTCTTAAAAGTTTTAGTTTTACTTTATATAATATTTTATATAGTTCTTGTCTTTGTCTCTGTGTGTCTGTACAGTCGTTGGATGAGCAGTTTCCTCTGGGATCAAAGTTTTCTAATTCTGAGTCCAAGCTGTCTGGATATGTTTCTGACCAGTTTATTCTGATATCTCTGGATCATTATGGCCTCATTATGACCTGCTTTAAAGTAATTGGTGCTTTTTTGGTTCTCTTGTTGAAGGGCTACAGAACAGATTGCAGATGCAAATACAGCATCTTCAATCGACACATGAACTAATAGTGCAAAAAGACACAGTTGGCCAAGAAATAACTCAGCTGTTAACTGTCAAAGGACCCTGTATTAAACAGGATGTGATTACTACACAGTTCATCTAGATGCACATAACTGTTTTTATTGTTTTGCCTCAGGTGCCAGAAGACAGACCCAAACCAATAACTTTGTCCTCTGTCCGTCAATATACAGACTTGAATGTGGCTGCAGTATTGCTTCCTATCTTTATCTGTAAACAGATTAAATTAAACACGGGGGTGAGGGGGGGGGGGTCACTGAAAAATGCCATTAAAGCAACTCAACAAGTGAACTTCATTTTTGACATTGCAATTTCTCTTAAAGGTTTGTGTTGTGCCTTTCTCACACAACGGGAAGAAAACATATGTGATTCCTCACAAAAATATCTCCAACAAGTCGAATCAGTGTGAAATTGCAAGATTCTGTTGTCAGATGTTACCCTTTCTTCCCGCTGCTACTGAGCTCAGACTGTGATTTGTAATTGGCACTCATTTTAAATGCAGATTGCCCTGGAGAATCTTTCAGTCCATAGGGCAATCTCTTATTTACAGAGGATCCTTCATTAAGACACGTAGCGGGGCTGCCTCTGTCCGCGCAGTTCAAGAGACAAGAGAATGTGTCCTTCTCGCTGCTCTGCATTTGTTCTCAATGTGTGGATCATTACAGGCCTAACAGGCTGATTTTTTAAGACACTCGTTTGCTTTGCTTCCGACAAACAAAAGAGCGAGTTCCGCGCCGTGAACTCGCACAAGGAGACGTTCTGCACTCCTGATTATAAATTGGTGTCACAGATGTTGAGATGATGTGATGTTTTTCTCTTTGCAGCTGCTCACGTTTTGTCAACATTTTATGCTTAATGAGAAGTCATGGAGAGGAAGCGCTAGGAAACAAAACTGTTCTGATGTGAAAACTCCACATCCTGGCAAAGAGAAGATGAATATTCATAGAATCATAGCATGCCTTGTCAGCCGTCAGCCCCCCTTTTTTTTTTTTTTAATTTTAAAAAAAAACATTTGGGCCTTTTTGATCTGTGCAGGCAAGAAAACAAGATCTTACTCGGCTTGGATTGAGTTTTGTGTAATTAGCCCTCTACGTTGAAAGCGCTTCAGAGCTTTCCGGGGCCAGATGAAGCCCGGCCAGAAGCACAGTCTTTCTGGATTCAGATTGGGCTGTAACGAAACAGAGACACTCTAAGCTTCTGAGGTGCTTTGAGGAATTTGAGCTGACAATCTTGCCTCCACAGAAGTCTTGCCTGGGCGCCAGCATGTGGCCCAGCGGAGCGTGGCTATGGTCATCTCCATAGTATTTTCTGCGCATTAGATTAGAAACATTCCGAGGCATGTCTTGCGGGTGGTATTCACTGCTTCCAACTAATTACTCACAATCTGTAACGTTTCATAGGACAATCATATTAGATATCTATACGTTTTACTGCATCTGGAAATGGTTACCGGAAATGCTAAGCCACTCTAAGGTCGCAACAGATGCTCTTGGCTGAAGAACACCCAAAGAGCCCCCAGGATTTTCCCAGGACAACAAAGTTCCACAGTCAGTCTCATAATGTAAATCCCACTCCTGATCTAATACTCATTTTTGGAGTTGTAGCCCATTAGAGTTTTTGATACATTGACTCCTCAATCTCTGTGATTGTGCCATTAGCTTTGCATTGTATTTGTGCAACAGGACTGCCAAATAGCATTGAACGGTCTGTTTCTCTGATCCTGCTTCTGATTGGAGCGAGACCAGGGAGACCTGGGGGGAGCCGCTTTGGTGGAGGGACACTGGGCGACAGGTGGCATCAATGCCATTAGTCATTTGACAGCTTCTCTTTCAAGTAAGAATGAAGAATGTTCATCTACGCTAATCAAAAGAGCCACAACAAAAACACTGGCGTGGCTCAGATCTGGCAGAAGCTCTCTACAAAGTCATTCCCAATTAATCAAAGACTTTGTTTTTTTGTCAGAACATTAAAATGGACCATCCTGCCTTTGCCGTGAAAATCACATTATCAGATGAGGGATTACTTGTAATTTTCAAATCCGTGAAGCCTGTAATTCACGCACAGAGCTCTAACATTCATTTCTCCTAAATTTCTGTCTCATGGTCACAGCAATTAAATTGGCTTGCGGGAGTCGTCCTTCTATTATTATTTTATTTAACATTCCTAGCATTCAGAGTAGTGCACATCCAGTTTATCTGATGCTTTATACTTACAAGGACATACGCATTTTGAGACATTGTTTTAATAGATGGGCATGATTATTTTTCAACAGTACAATCAATATTGCAGTAAAAACATTAGATGCCTGGCCTGTTAAAGCTCTGTTAAATCCATTTAGCATCTAAACATGAAGAAAAAGTATCCCTCCGTGTTATTCTTTGTAATCCATTTTACAATATAGGCCTCGCGCCTACCAGTCCAGACATGATAGATGACCCTTTTAGATTTCTGTTGTCACATCACGTGTAGTTGGGTTCTAAAAAACAAAAAAAAAGGGAACGTAGAGCAGAGTGCCATGGCAACTTTGCTCCATTTACATAAACAGCACAGAGTTCACTTTTGTAATGCCCATGCCAGTCAACACTTATGAAAAGTACATGAGCTCGACAGAAGCTTAAAAAGGATAAATACTAAGTTTTCAATGTTCTTCTAGCGGTTGTGAATAAATACCACAGCTAAGAACCTCTTCTGTCTCTCATACTTCCACACGCATCTACATACTGTAAATGTTTAATAGGCTCTCTGCAATGGTGTCCAAATTCATATATAACTCTTCGTAATGTTCTGTCACGGATGCCGGTGGGTATTTTCCTTCTGTTTGGAGAAGATATTACTCTCTATCTCCTGAGCTATGCAATTGGACAGACATCAAAGATGCCTTCTTGGCACTCTCCTGTACCTCTCCTGTGGCTTGCTAGAAAATGGGAATTACCAGTGGCACGGTAACATCTCACTTTAAGAAGGAACTGATGCTCACACTCAGGCAGACTTTAGTAGGTATTGTTTGCTTATTTGGAGATTTAGGGCCGAATGCGAGTAAAGAAGTGTATCAGATGATCAGTAGTCATGGTGAAAAGCAATGGCTGGGTTTACTTTTTGCAGCTTAGTTTCTATGTATGGACTAGCGCTGGACTGGCCATCAGGATCCCGGGAGCACCACCGAACGATATCGAGAGGGACACCGGTGCGTATTCCCAATAGCACCGCCATTCCCAGGTGGGCCGGTCTCAAAATGCCCAGTAAGATTTTTTTTGTCCCAGTCCAACCCTGGTATGGACTACATGGATCAAGACGTTAGTGGTATGTTTTGAAACATTAACAGTGTTTACAGCATTTACGCCCCCTTTTTTTTTTTAAAGTCTTCTTAGTGCAAGAAGGTTCTCAAGTAAAAAGTATAGAAGTAAAAATATGATAAGACAATTATAAACATTCTACGATAATTATAAATATTCTAAGACTATCAAAAATATTCTAAGACAGGGCTATTCAACTTCAGTAGCAAGTGGGTCGGATATGAAAGTCACTGCGAGTTCGGGGGCCACAGAATTTCGTGACATAAACTGTTAAAAAGGAACACGTAAACATATGGAAACATAAACATGTGTAAACTTGACTGTAATGATAAAGTGCACTAACATGGTTGAAGGGTAGAAACTGTTTCTAAATTTATTTTTCTTTGTGGACCTGAAACAGACGTTCTAACAGTTTGTTAAAAAAAAGTTTGTAATCAGGGTGTGATGGGTCCTGCAGAATCATAATGGCCTGTCTAAGACAGCAAGGATTATGCAGGTCTCTGAGTGCACAGAGAGAGGGCACCCGTATGACCCTGTGGAGCTGCCTTCCTCTGTGTAGCTGGAGAACCAAGCACAGAGGCAGTAGGCCAGGACACTCTCTACTGTGCAGCAGTACAAGGACATCAGCAGTTTCTCAGGAAAACTGAGAACTGTCAGGAAGTAAAGTCTATTTTGGGCCTTCATCACTAACTCAGCTGTGTGCGCTGCCCAGGTCCGGTCCTCCCTGATGTTGACTCCTAAGAAGCAGAAGTCTGAGACCTTCTCGACACATTTTAAATTCCCCTACTGTTCTCTCTTATTGTATAAAAGAGCCATGTAAACCCACTTTTGTTCTTCACACTAACACATTTCAAATATATGGTTCTTTGGGAACCTAAAATGGTTCTCTAGCATCACTCAAAGATCCCTTTCTGGCACCTTTTGTTAAGAGGGGCTACACAATGCTGATAAACCCTACACTGTCAAATTGCTGGGAGATTTTGTGTCCTTGATCTTGAAGACCACCACACCCTGCTTTCTCATTCTTTACAAAAATTAGTTAAATCTCAAGGAACTGGCTTGTACCAGGTATTGGCTCACCCACGTTTTGCAGTTAGGTAGCTTTCAATGTTTTATAAAAGCAGTGCTTTGTGTCAGGAACACTGTTTGTGCTTGATTAAATCTACAGGAACTGTTTCCACCTTTCCTTCTGGTCACAGACCATCTTTAGTGGTGTGTTTCCGCACATTTCCCAGGAGAGCTCCAGAAGACCTCAGTGAGATTCAAACCATGTGTGAATTTGACTTAAGTAGCTGTGTTTCATCTTGCATTCTCTTGTTATTTTTGTCACTTCTTGTGACTTTGCTCCTCAAAGTGATCAGGCAGGACAAGTGAGAATATCAGTGTATAACTCGCACACATTTGACCATTTATTTTGTCATTTTAAGTATATATGCAATTTTCTGGCTTTGTAGTTAATCTTCTCCTGTCCTGATTGAAAAGTCATGCATGATTTATCTATTTTAATTGCTTGGTGCCTTTAAAAACTCTCATATTAGGAGATTAATTAAGTACTAATAGATTTGACAGTGGGACCCCTACTTTTATTCCTATAGAGGCACTGACCTGCTGTCTGGGTTACATTCTTAGTTTTTCAGGGTCTCTGTACAGCATGGTTTTAAGTGTACTTCGGTGTATCTTTTCCCAGGTCCTGGTGAGTGGACAGGTGACTTTTATTTCTACAGCTCTGGAAAAATAAGAGATCCCTGCAAAAATGTCTCAGATTTTATCTTTTACTGGTACAACTGAACAGCTTTGCCTTACATTTACATTTATGGCATTTAGCAAACGCTTTTGTCAGGGGACAGTCTTCCTGGAGCAACTTTGTTAAGGGTCTTGCTCAGGAACCCAGTGGTGGTATACTGAAGGTAGGATTCAAACCCATGAAATCTTGGTCCAGAGCTGTTGTGTGTGTTTGTGTAGGAATTTAACAGACACTGGCGTGGAATGGTTGTCAAACTAATTGAGATTTTTTTTAAAAATGCAGTTGTCTCTTATTTTTTTCTGGAGCTGTATAAGGGTATCGGTTTTGGAGTGACCTATCTGTGTTCATTGTGAGGCTGAAGAGCACTGAGGATTCTTGGACTTCTTGAATCTTTTTGCAGGACTAGCTGTTCTCGGGACACTTTCGTCTTCATTGCAGCTTTGAGGCAAAAGACAGACTCTGGAAGGACACAAAGTTTTGTCTTACTTTTGCTTCAGAACACTTCTTTCTCCACTGTGAATGCCAAAAGAGGAAATAAAGGAGAGACAGATTAGACAGCCGGTCCGAGACGGTGAATCTCGGACCGGCTGTTCTACTGTTAGCAGGCCCGTAGCGGCTGTCGTTTACTTCCGGACAAGATTTCGACTGACTTTACAAAGACCTCTTTCTGGAGCTCCATCAGCAGTCCTCAGGCTTCATTACGCCTGTAGAGGGGACTCTTCAGAGGCAGCCGCAAGCTGCTGGCATTTATATTTTTGGAGCAGTGATTCAAGGTTCTCTTTCGCGAGGCCCGTTGCTCGAGAGGCAAGTCACTTAGCCTTCCCCCGAACATGCAGCACATTTGCATGCGCCTTTAGACTTGAAGCGGCACGAGAGACGCAAACAAAGCGCCTACTGCTGACTGTCGCATATGTGTGCGCAGCGGTAAACAGCAGGCAAGAGCGAACGCCTGGGGCAATGACAAAGGCACCCCCCAGGTAGCTTTAGCCTATTTCTAAATGTAGCTCACTCTTGGAAAAATGAACTGCGCAAACGTAGAACGTATTTTTTTTTGTGTGTTGTTGCTTAGTTATTTTTTTCGCTCGCAAGATCCTGCAGCGTCATGGAATTTTTGCTTTTCTTCGTGAAACTATTTTTTTTGCACATTTCAGCATAAGTTTCTGTATAAGAGACCATATGTCGTTGATGTTAAAATATGATGGTGAAATAATGCAGACAAGCATAAACTGATTTTGCATAACATTAGTGTTACTTTTCAGGAGCTGAACTCGGAGTGAACGTGGCAGTGGGTTCGAGCACAATGGAAGGGCTAAAGGCAGACCGAGCAAATAAATGAACTATCTCCCCTCAGCGGACCCCCACTTGCTGTTTAGTGCCCCTAATAAGCAGTTTGTGGTGAGGCTGTCAGAAAGCACTACTGGCTCATAGGTGCAGTTTTTTTTCTGCTGCTGCATTTAGGTTGTGCAGTCAGTCTGGACCATCATGCTGTTGCTACGGTAACCTGTTGAGGGGAGGCAAGAACGTCCACCTCTTTACTGCAGTATGATTTCTAGTGGCTGTTCACTTCATGAACACACTCTCTCTCTGTCTCTCTCTCTCTCTCTCTCTGTCTCTCTCTCTCTCTCTCTCTCTCTCCCCTCATACCACAAACAGCCCAGTAATACAGTTACTGCCAATTTATCTGTTGAGGCTTTAACTCACTAGTCGATCAGAGCGGCTGCTTCTGCAGTGGAAAATGAGTATTACTCTCACTAGCGTTCAGTCTGGAACACACTGCATAATCTTTTAAGGACGCAGAAATTCACTTAATTATGTTTTAGTCAAGATTGGGGTTAATTACTGCCTCAGGTTCTTTTTTTTTGGTCCGTACAGATAACACACACACGCAAACGCTCACACTCACTTCTCTCAGAAAGATAAAACCCTTTTCCATTATCACATTTCTCACTCTTTACAGCAGAAGCACAAAGCAAAGAAATACGTCTGATTACTTGGCAGACGGACTGAATTCAGCATTCAGATGTGATCCAATAGCCGCGTCCAGTTCACTGCAGTGCTCCGCCGATGCTTAGACATTCATAGGCTGTGATGGTCTTCACAATATTATTGCTGCTGCCCAGAAGATGACCTGCTCCTCAAACCATGTCCTGATTCTGAGTAGCCAGATCCACATGCACTGCAGTGCACAAATGAGCTCTCAGTATTGCTTGCTGTCTAGAAGGCAGCCTGCTGCCAGCACAGGCAGTGAAATATGTCGTAAATCTTGATTTTGCATGTCAGTATTTTAGGTTCCTAGCTGTTAGTCAAGCTAGCTGGGTGTTTTGGATCCATGCCATCAGCGGTTGTGGATCTGTGGTCCAGTTGGTTTATCTACAGCAAAAGATAAACCAACCGGACCACAGATCCACAGACCCTGATAGCGAGCTGAGAGACTGGTTTTGAAAGATATTCCTGCCAGACTTTATTTGAACAATCGTCTTTCTTACCTTTTGTGGTCCCCTTTGCTAGATGAGTGCTCAGAATTTGCACTAAAGCCATCCACACAACATTCACAGGAAAGATAAAGAGCTTATTGAGATATATGCAAAGTTGAGGGGATTCAGAACTAAAAGAATTTGGAGAAAGTTGAACTGTTGGTTAAACAAATGTTAAATAAGCTATGCTGAAGCTATGCAGACTCTTCTTGGAACAAATTTCTAATGATGTTTGATGTTCTCCACTCTACTTTAACAGCACCTTTATCATCACTCTGGAGCTTTGCCTCATGTGCAATAATTTGTACCTTCTTCCATCTTCCTGGACAGTGAAAGTTAACACAACCCCAGTCCTTTACTTTCCAGTCTGGAAACTTTTGCTCTCTTCAGTGATCCGGTTGACACCAGGTAATTTACATTGTGCTGGCTTTGCCATTCTCGAAGGAAAACTGTTGGACAGTAGAGCTGGACAGACACAGTGACAAATTAGCCAATGTGACTTCAGCTAACAGTGTAAATGAAGATGGCTAGGGGTGCTCCGCTGCTTTGCATGGGTCAATTCTGCAATTTTAGCTGATTAGACAACTGAGGTCCTTACAACTTGTGATCTCTCAGAACAGCTGGCAAAAGAATACATGCAACCAGGAATATTGACACAGTGGGCTCAGCACCAGTAGAGAACACAAGGCCATTGAAACCATCCCATTTTTATAACCACTGATTGTTATTGGCTAAAGACCTTTAATGCATTTTTGTGTAATTAGAATTTGCGGTTTCTCTTCGGAAATCAATATGAAGCACTATCATAAAGCACAGCTATTGAGTGGGACACAATCTGTTAAGGCACTGAAACATGAATGCTAGATGGGCAGGGCTTATGCCCAATACACAGTGAGCATTAGCTTTAAGTCTGGGAAATTGTGAAGCTTGGAATGAGGGGCAGGCGCTTAGTGCCCTCAAACACATCGCAGTAAATGGCCTTCTGTAACGGCTTAACATTTCCAAAGAGCGTGTCCTTCGACATACTGAAGATCTTATGCTGAGTGCCGTTTGTTATGCTAATAGTCACCCGTAGGCTGATGTGTTTTCACTGGGTTTTCACTAAGCGGTGGGTTCACCTTGTCCCTATGTGTCAGAATGTCAGGACTGGAGGGACAGTGTTATTTTGTGTGTTTCAAGGTCTGTTGAATATCCTGCTTTGGCTCAGTTATAAAGCATAGCCATAATTATGTTTCAAGAGTCATAGAACCAGATTGGCTATTGTTTCCCCTCAAAATGTAGTCTATCAGCCAAGATAGGTTAGGTGTCTAAAGTTTTGCTTGACGTAGTTTTGCACTGGAATTGATATTCCACTAATAAGAAATGGAGGCTTATAATCCATCTAGCCTTATGCAAACCATTACAGAACATTTCTTGCAGGGTGGCAGGGTGCTGAAAGAGGACAAGGCCTTTTGGGGATACCGTTACTGTAAATGGATGAACTTAGTCTGTTCCAATGTTTAGGTGGGTGGTACATGTCGAAGTAACATCCACATGAATCCAGGACTTAAGATTTCCCAGCAGAACGTTGATCAGAGCATAACACTGCCACCACCAGCATGCCTTTTCCCAAAGTGTATCCTTGTGCCACCTTTTAGTGCATCCTGGTGAATCCCATAGTGTACCCTGGTGCACACACGCCCGGCCATCCATATGATGTAAAAGAAATGTGATGCATCAGCCCAGGCCACCTTCTTCCATTCCTCCATGGTCCAGTTCTGATCCTCATATACCCATTGTAGATACTTTCAGAAGTGGGCACTTTGACTAGTCTGTGTCTGTGCAGACCCTTAACGCAAATTGCAACGCTCTGTGCTCTGATATCTATCATTAACAAGCAAATTTGGGCTACAGTAGCTGTTCTGTAGAACTGGACCAGACAGGCTAGCCTTCACTCCCTATGCTCTTCAGTGAGCTTTAGATCCTTGTTGCTGGTTGTCTTTCTTTGGATTTTTTGGTAGAGGACCTGCTGTTTTGAGAAATGCTCTGACTATGTGATCTAACCATCGCAGTTTGGCCCTTGTCAAAGTCACTCAGATCTTTACACTCGCCCATTTTCCCTGCTTCCAAAACATCAGCTTCAGGAGCTATCTCTAGAAGACATGCCTAATATATCCTTTGACTGGTACTTAGAGGACAAGGTCAAATAAAATGTTATTGTCTTCGCCTGTCAGTGGTTTTAATATTATGAAGGATCAGTGTGTGTCAGACACATATGAAAGTCTATTTGACATTCCCTAACAACCCCACAAGACAAATGCGTGGAGATTTAGACATGGAGCATTGTTAATACATAAGTTTCATGCCTTGGGACTCTGATCAATATTTGAAGTAATGGGGAATTTTGTCACTTTTTTGGCTCCATCACAACGTGATACACGATCTGATTCACTGCTATTAATTACATGCCTCTACTGCAAAGATTGAAGCTTATTACTCTGTTAAAATGAGAATTGTGTTTCCGGCTGCATCAGCTCATCACAAACACTGATAAATGGAATTCGGAGGGCAGTTTAATGAGTCAAATCAGTCGGAATGTTCTGCAGGAACTATTATTACTCCTCGCTCCGACACACTGACTCGCGCTTAAGCGTGCCTCTGTTCAGAGCTCTTTATTTTATGGGAGCGTATTTTGTTGCACCACTGAGAACTCATCTGGGCCAGGCAGCAGGAGGTGCTGGGAGAAATTGTGCTGAATAGTCTTGTGTTAGATTGTTGCTCTGGCATCTCTGCTGGAGGCTGGATATCATGTATGTTTTGTACGATGTGATGGCAACAATTTTTAGCCCCACTTGCTCTCCCTCATGCTGCTCCTGAAAGTATAGGGCAGGTTTAAAGCCCACATCGCTTTTCTCTTCCGACAAACTTTCTGATGGGATTTCCACCGCACCATTCAGCAGGAGCTTCTCTTTAAACTTGTTTACAGTTATAGGAGATAAACCTACATTTTGTTCTTTGCAGCTTTCATATTTTCTCTTTGTTCTGAAGCAGCTGTAGGTTGGAGCTTCCCCAACCATCAGGTCACCATCACTTTTCAGATCGTGTTTGTAAAAATCCTGTGGGTTTGTGTTCATACAGTTGTGTATATTTGAACTAACATAAAGATCACATCTTTTTACTAAATAAAATAATGTTCTTGTAAAGTAATTTGCCTACATTATTGTTTTCTGGACCATTTTATGTGTATTACACTTAAGGGCAGCCCTAGGATGGTGTGTTTTTAGTCATTTATTAGATTTGCAGTGTTTTTAGTGGGTTTCTAGCAGCTGTGTGAAATTTGTGAGTGGATGGTTAGCTTTGTCCCTGTGTTTCAGAGAGTCTTTTAGGACTGGGAGAGAATAACAAATAATAAATTTTTGTTTTACTTGATTTTAAAACAGCCGTAACTATGTTCAAAGAGGCATAAAGTGCCAGTTTGTTGGGGAAAAAATGCACACTTTCCCCCAATGTAGTTGATCATCCGAGGCATGCGTGATGTCTGATGTTTGCTTCTTTAGTTTTGCGCTGGTGCTTGTGCTCTTTATAATTAGCCTACACTGTTGAATTCCTGTTTCAGTGTTCGTTTGATGAAAAAAATGAAAACTACACAAATTGTCCTTCCGCCAAATGTAGCCGAACAACCAGTATCTTTAGGCTTCTTTGGTTTGCTTCTTTAATCTAACCCAAGGAGTTTTAGATATGAAGTTAATGTGATTAACAAGTCATGGAAGCTGATACCCTGCTAATTAACACTGAGCAAACTGCACACCTTAATGACTTCAAACCCACTTTAAACTGAAATGTACAGATAGACTTGCTTATGTGGTTTCTGATATATTACATAGCTGAACACTGTAGCAGCAGACACCTTGAAGCCAGTTCTGGGATCACATTTGTTTAAGCAACAACACCAATGCAATCCACAATTTACACACAGCAATGAGACATACCATGCATAAGAGAGTACGTGTTTTTATCTGCCTTTTTTTTTCATTTAGACTTGGCTTGTAAGCCCGTGGGCCTCTAGTGCAAATACAAAATGTCCTTGGTTTAGTTAATGTTACTGTAAAACACTCAAGGCTTTATAGAACAATATAATGGATATCATTACTGATAATATTGGAGGGGATGGAGGTCCAGTTCTATTAGTGCATTCAACTTGAGATGGTCCCGCTTCGTAAATGGCAGCTGGTGTAAAATTTATATGATGTAAGCAGTAGTTAATTAATGCATAATTCAAAACAACAGGTAGCACAGTTTTTAAAGAGGGACACTTGGTTTATTTCAGTAGTGCCATAATTGGCTGCATGGACCATCTGTCTGTAATTCCTACTTCCCCCATCGATTATGTTTAGTGTCCTGTATCTTATTACACTTTGTTATTTGTTTCATGGCAGGTCTGTGCCGTCCTGCATGAATAGACTGGATATTAAACTGAAAGGAGTTCTGCTGTTCTCCTTCTTCATTGTATTTAATATTTACGCTTTTGTTCTTTTCTGTCTGGAAGTATTAGACGTGTGACCACATTGCTTAACTGAGCTGTAATTAACAAAACCTCTGCCAAGGCTGTTGATGCAGCTTGTTGGAGCATAAAAAGGCCATTTTATCTTATTTTAACACATGTGGCATTTTTCCACTGGCGCATGCTGTACTGTGACCAAAAGTTTTGCAGTTACAAATAATGTGACCCGTACTTGAGGAGCTCGATGGCTGGGCCAAAATTCGGCCGTAGCCGAGCTGACTGCAACACTGCTTTCTGATTGGTCAAAATGTCATCACGACATGAAAAGAGGACACTGGTTTTTTTTTTTATTGTCTGCACAAAAAAAGCAACAATAGAGACACAAACTAACAATTGGGAATTCAATGAAGGCTGAAGATACATTTCAGTGAGATTTTTTTTATTACTCAAACAAATTTATCCGCCGGGACATCACTAACAAGTTAGCTAAGTTAGGTTTTCATCTCATGGATGAAGAATGCAGAGAAATAGAAGACCGTAATAGAAAAGTGACTCTGAAAGAAAAACTTTACGCTGGTTCAACTCCATGGACTGCCTATAAACTGTGTGGGGAGAATTACACATCAGAAACGCAGATAATGGGCTAAAAGATACAATGGAAAATCAAGTTCCATGCCATTGCAGTATTAGGTGCAGCATGGGTCCTGTACACCTATGGGAAAGTGCCTATATATGTTTCAGGGTGATAATCTGGCTGATTATAATTGTAGGGTCCTCTCTGTTGCTTCAGAAATGAATATGTGTAGCTTGTTTGACCGTGTGCTTCGCCTTCGCAACAATACCAGGGTCCGCTCTGTCCAGGAGACTATGGAGAGAAGTGACAAAACATAACCAGAAGCATCTGCTGCGAGTCAGTGTGATGGAGGTGCAGCAGGACTCTCTCTCCCCCGATACGGCAACAGATGCTCCTTCTCCTGCAAGAAAGTTTTCATACTGCTCTGTGTTCCCATTACAGATCTCTTCTATCTTCTTATCTCCTCTGGTTTATTCCACTCCCTCTGCTGGCTGTGTCTTGTCCACCCCAGCTACAAAATCAGCTGTTGAAAATCAGATTATGTTCAGAATCCAAAAACGTATTTGATCCTGGAGGAAACTGCTTATGCTACGACTACACAAACACAAAGAGCAAAACAGTTAGTCAAAACCAAACTCTCCAGAAAACGCTCTGAAAATGCTTAGTACTAAATACACTATGCTGTATACACAACATGCTGTGGTCAGTAAGAGAGTAATTAGGTATGTGTCTTTAGTTCATCCATAATTCATTATTTATAAGAGATAAAGAATATATTTTCAGTTTGGTGTGGCCAGTGTGCAGTTAGGATTGTCCTAAAAGGAGTGTATCAATGCACAAACAGAAAATAAAAAAGTACCATTAGAGTTGCAGTAAAATATGTCTTATTAAGAAGAGCAGTCGTTCAGTCCCTGTGTGTGATTAGAGGAGGCTTCCTTGAGAGAGTTCAGGAGTTTTAGGCACCATAGAGAATGTATTTTTAAAGCAGTACGAAATAATTTGCATATAAAATGATTAATATTACAATAATTATAAATAACATTAATAGAGTAAGTTTTATTGTACTACTTCAAGGAATTTTGATTGTATGTCAGTGTGGTCTCTAAATCATTCCCAACAGTTTATATAAACTGTCCAATGCCTGGTTTGGGTAATCAATGCTTCATTAAGCTAAATCAAATGTGTGGCAAATGGAGGTTAACAAATTCTTACAATGCCGGGGCCATCCATGAGAAATCTGGAGCAGAACCTGCATTCTTACTTTATAAGCTCACATAATTTTAAGTTCTGAATTGCTGGCCTGTATTTTATCCCAACGGGATCTGAATACCTAAAAAGTACAGACACCTGGAAAATGTACTGAGTACTTGTACCCATAAACATCCCTAGTAATACCATCATTTAATATGAAGTTGGTGAATCAGCTACATCAACATTTTTATAACTGAATATGATGTTTTTATAGTCTATATTCTTCTCAATAATGTTTCGTAAAACCAATTCTGAACTGTAGAACAGAATCAAACCGAATCTTAGTCAATTTAAAGATTTTTTTATTGAACTGTTTCCTAAAGATCTGTAATTAAATTGATGTCGTTCTTAATGCCATGCTGGTATTTTGCACTTTGACAGTCTTCAGTTTGATTAAATTATTGTAGTAATCCTCACTGCAACAAGGCTAGATTTACAAAGCACACTCTGCCCAGAACTTCCACCAGATTGACCTGCGGCTCAAGAGCCCGCCGTCCTCCCACCTGACCCCACCGAACTCATTCACTCAGAAGAGGCGAAACTGGCCCATCTGCAACACTGCTAAGCTGAGCCTCACTTTCTTTTCCTGCTCCCCCCTCACTTTTTTTAATTATGGTAAGTGCTAGAATGTCAACCCCCTGCCCCACTGAGAAAGATGTCACTTTTATAAATTGCGGCCACCCCCTCTGTCACTGCTTTCTGTCAGAGTTTTAATTATACAGAGAGAAGCGGGAAGACGGACGGCCGGTGAGTGACTTTGATTGGGTTTTGGGAGAGCCAGCGAAGGGATTAGGAGAAAACAGGCAAAACGTCTGCAGGGAAAATCAACATTTGGGCTGTGAGTGTACTGGTGTGTTCCTCTGATGTTGGACGATATAAAAAAAAAAGTACTGTATTGCGATAATACTGCTGGATATGACTGTGTGCTTTGTAATACATGAATAGTTACAAGTGTCATTTCTTTGCGTTCTGGTCCCAAGTCGAAACATGCAGGTCTCCAGTCTGATCCCTTAACCTGATCGTCACATTTTAATCATGTCAAATCTGATGCTGTTTCAGAATTGAACACCATCAAAATAGTGTCACATAATATCACATTCCTGGTGATGTATGGAAAATATCCCAAAAAAACACACTTTGTTTGATGTGAATGTCTTGAAACCCCTCTGGTTGGCCAGCATGGTCAAAACATATAATAAAAGAATTTTGGATGTTTGAAGATTGCTTTTGTGACATCACAACAGCAGTCGCTAATTAACACAGTCTACAAACATTCCATTCCAGCAAACTTTCAGGTGAAAAACCTGAGACCACTCCTCAATACAGCATCCCTCCACCTCTCCAGTCCTGAGTTCTCTTGTTTGGACTCTCTTCTTTTGCTCGCTCCACAAAATAATCTCCAAATGAGGTCCTTGGAGAAATGTTTGTCTCTCTATCCATCCTCCTTACAGCGGGGATAAAATAAACACGCGTCCCCCTCTGAGTTCACAGCTCCAGTGGTCGTAAACTTCCTACAGTAAATATCGGCATTTTTGAGCATGTAGCTGCTTTTTATACGCATCGCCTGATTTATGATCGCGAATAAGCTTTTATTTTATTTCATTAGTGTCTTCCTTCCATGTTGATGAATTTGGCCTCATATTTCTATCCCACTGGGACAGGCAGTCTTGAATGACTGATTAAGGGTTATTAAACATTCTTAAAATATGAAAATGTTTTTTAATAGTGGAAAAATAAATGGAAACATGCCATAGTTCCATTTTTTTTCCCACAATAATTTCTAGGGATAATCAAAATTGTAGCTTTACAGGAGATGACAAAATCATTCTTTGCCTATAATGTTAATGTACTATAATCATGCAGTAAAGGCAGGCGTGCTATATCATTACAGAACATACATGAAATGCCAAGCTTTACTGGAATCACCTCCGCAGGAGAATAGTGGTTTGGCAAGACAAGAGCTGTCCATCAGTTGTCAGTGCACTGAAAGAGGATGACACCACCCTGACCCGGCCGCCAAGTGAAAGAATAGAACATTCCTTGCAGTTTTGATCTCTGCTGGCTGCAATTTTCGTCCGATTCTAAATGTTCAATTTATAACGCACCTTTCGTTTTATTCTGTTTAATCTTCTCTCTGTCTCACCGTCTCTCTCTCTCGCTCCCTCTCCCTCTCGCTCTGTCTATCTCTATGTCTCTCTCTCGCTCTGTCTCTCTCTCTATGTCTCTCTCTCTCTCTGTCTCTCTCTATGTCTCTCTCTCGCTCTGTCTCTCTCTATGTCTCTCTCTCTCTCTCCTCTCTCTCTTTGAGTAACTGCTAGGATAAGTGGCAGAAGTTTTTTTTCCCTCCAAATATAGGAAAAAAGAAATGAGTAAGCAATAACAAAAGGCCTAGTTAGTCACTAAGGTGCTGTTGAGGAAGGTGTATTTCTGAGGAGTTTCATTTTAGCTTTTTGTTTTGATTGTAGTTTATATTATTCTAGCATGAACAGTTTTCTCTGGGATCAATAACGTTTTCTGATTCTGATTTGGACTCTTTTCAAACCAAAAGGGTGGATTTATAGCAGGAGCCTGGGTTCTATTGCAGTTTTGCACAAAAATGTTTTTTTGTGAGAAGTGGACAAACGATTGTGAATGGTCAGTGTTTCTCTTCAGTTATGTTATTTGATTAAGGCTGGATTTTCTCCTCGCTTGATCACTATTCCAGTTAACAGGGCAACTGATGTGCTAAGTCTTATCAATTATAGCACGGTGATTTCATTTGTATCCACCGCAGTAGCCATGGTAGCATGTAATCGAAGTCGAGGAGGACATGTGATGCACACAGTAATGAAAAGGCAGCCTCTTTACACCTTGCAGACAGAGTCCTGCGCGGGTCCACTTTTGGAGACATGCACCCGCACAGTACAGCACCACACCTGCCTGTTCATCTGTGATTATATCAAAACTAAATCTGCACCCACCAGGGCCCATTAGCATTCTGTCCGTAACCCGCCCGCGCCTCTGGGGGGGGGGGTAGGTGTCCTATTTGCCATTCTCTCTCCTCCAGAGTCTTCTTGTTGGGGTTGTGGAGCAGTACCTGGACATGCCAGGGGGGCTCAGTACTCTCTAAAGTAAAAAGTCTGTTTCGAAGCTGTTAGCTGAGAATAAAAGACATTTTGTTTGAAGAGCAATGTGTCTTCGCATTTTGCGCTCTCACGCTCGCCACAATATCATCCACAGTCCCAGGTTTGAGATGCGTCCTGCGATCTTGGATCACAAATCCAGCGGAAGAAAAATCTCTCTCACTGGAGCACAGGGAACACACTATGATAATGACTATTTGTACATGATAGTCTAATACATAGATATTTTCGCTTATATGTTACTTTTGCAGACTACAATACTGTATTGATGATCTCCTACCCGCCTGTTAAAATACACCCGTTTCAGCAGCTGTTAATTGGAACAGTGTTCCTGTGGATGCAAAACTTTCAAATAAGTCGTTCAGTTTAATTCCATGTTAGACCCCAAAAGAGCTAGTTTCAACCGGAAAGCGCATAGCCATTGCTTTTTTATTTATTTGTTTCAGGGGTGTCATATGACTTAAATGCAAAAAAAATCTATATCAAAATATTGCTTTGTCAAGTCATCTGAAAAACATCTAAATGTGAATGTTGAACTTGCCAGTATATGTTTTTTTTTTCAAAACCCTAACTGTTTACACTTTATTTTGTTTGCTGTTTCAAATTGCCAATTAAGCAGATAATTGGAAACCCACCTACTGTGTCTTGTTGCTGAATGTGTTAAAAAATAATAAAGGCCCCCGGTGGCTCAGGAGACTTAAGCAACTGCTTATATTGTTCAGTCGACCCCAGGCACTACCTTAGACACTGTGATTGGCTAAGGCAGAATAAGACATCTCTCAGAAAGGTGGACTGATTCTTCTATACAGATTAAATGTTTTTAATTGTTGTGCAGTTATTTGTTGGTCGTAGCTAATTAAATCAAGCCTATAATTAGTACAGATTCTGAAGTTTGTGCATTTGTGTTTGTAAACAGAAGTGGAGATAATAATTATGAGCTGAAATGAGTGAAGTTATTGTTGCTTGTGAAGTCTTGTTGACATTGGTCAGAAATACAGACTCAAACCTGTTGATTCAGAAAGAAAATTGTAAACATACTCACAAACAGTATATAAGTGGGTGCCAGTTAAACATAATGTCCTAAACAACAATATAGAATTTAGCTTGGGGGGAACTTGTCTTACCACTACCTCGTCCAGGAGGGAGAGAAGGGGGTTCCAAATGGCCAAAAATGTTTTCATCTCATGGATCTATTTTTCCATTTGAATGACTGTCAGCCATCCATCTATGAAAGCTAGGTGGGCCGGGAGATTTCCATTCTTTCAACAGTAGAAGATGCCCAATGTTCTACTTTGGGGACCAGAGGGCAAAAATAGCACATTTATATAGCTTGTTAGCTATACATTCTTACATTCTTACACATTTTTATATGGTCTCTAATGGTGCTTTTATACTGGCACACTGTACCGTGAACAAATGTTTTTATATTACAAATTAAGGGAACCACATCCGAGCCAAAACTGTGCTGCTGGCTGGCAGGGCTGGAAATGGGCTGCAGCTGAGCTGACAGTCACTTTCTGATTGGATGAAATGTTGTCACAATAAAGAGGAAAGAGGCAGTTTTTATGCTGTCTGCACAAAAAAAACAACAACAATGGGGATACACACGACTGGGAAGCGCAAGCACGAGAGATACTATTTCTGTGGGTTTTCTATGAAGCTAACAAATCTTTAAGTCTGTGAGAAACATAAAGGTGTACCAGAACATCGCTAACTATTAAGTTGATTTAGGTTTTCATCACACGGATAAAGGATGCTGAGAAAAAACATATATAAGACTATAAATGATAAAAAATCAAAGTGGCTCTGACAGTAAAAACTTTCTGCTGGTTCGACTCCATGGACTCCATTAGTTTCCTGTACATCTATGGAAAACGTGTAATATCCTCTTGGCTAGATGCCACTGCCTGTTATTACTGTCAGTTCCTGCCATTAGCTCCTTGATAGCTGTATGTTTGTTGTTATATGGAAAATAGGTTTTACCTATTCTGTTGTATAACCCACTGTATGCTTTGGTTTTAAAGTATTTGAAATATGAAATCAGACTGTACCTCATTTTGTGCAGCCATACTCTGTACTGCGGATTAAAATCCTTTATACTGCAGATATAAACCAGTGAGGAAAAACACGTGTGCTTCATTAAAACCTGTGTTGTGCAGTTTTGGGTAATGTTCCTGTTATTCTAATTCAGGTCAGGCAGGTGCTGGCCCATTTCTCAGGATAGGTGGACAGGTGTGGGTCAGGAAAATGCTGACCCGCGCATCATTATTAACAACATTAACATTTCGAGGTGAAGCATTTCCTGCAGGTTAGGGTTCAGGTAGAGGAATCTGCTGCCGGGTTGCTGGTAAAGGCCACAGAGTGCTGAGAAAGTGTGCTGGGATTTGGCTTTGCCCGGTCAAATCCTCATTTATTAAAAAGAGTCGTGCCAGGCCCACGGGTGCCGAGCCGTGATGAGGGATGGGGGCAGGCAGATAACAAACAGAGCTACTCTGCCGGATCTACCCTCTCTCCTCTGCTCCCACTCCATTCTCCCCCCCTCTCTCCCCCACTCTCCCTCAGCAGCATCGCTGCCGCTCCTCCGAGGCAATCGCAGGTGTGTAGGTGTGTGTGAGAATGCAGCCTAGGATGAGCTAAGGAGAACTCCCACCCCTTTCGGAACATATCTGTCGACTTATATAGAGGGATTATGTATATTTCTGACCCGCAGCTAAATTGCCATAATCCTCTTTCTGATTTCATACAGAAAATAGTTCTTCCCTGTGCTTTCATGGTGGTTGTTAAGGACGTGGTACAAGCTAGCACACTTAGTGCTGCCACATTTGATGCGCTTTGATTTATCATGCACTCGTTATACATGCCGGTGCAAAAAGCCTCGCGCTGGTGTCCGAAAATGATCCTTCACCTCATAACTCATTCATTAATGCCGTGGAGAGATGGTAAAAGTCCGCAGCCGTCAGTAAGTATTCTCTTGCATCCCATTTTTCAAACATCATGTCCTTTGCAGCCGCTTTAATGTGCCGTACTGAATTATTTGTAGAAGAGAAAGGTGCCCAATTGGCCGGCTGACTGAAGCGATGATGTTCCAATCAGCCAAGTGTCTGCTGCTAATGCACTCTTTTCAGCTTTCAGCCAGGCTTCATTGTTCTTGTTCACTTCTACATGGAGGCCTGAGGCTTTAGATGGAGTGAGTGGTTTTGTCATATTCCTCCGAAAATGCTCTTGTGGCGAGGGCAAGGTACCCCATATTCATCCTGGACCAGAAATGTTAAGAGCCTATATCCTGATTATATATATATTAGTGCTGGGCCGTTAACGGCGCAAGATTCTTATCGCGCGATAAAAAAAATATCGCCGTTAACTGCACCCCCCCGGACAGAGTGAACTGTGCTTATACTACGCAAGCTATGATGGCTGTCAGTGGATTAAAATATTTAATCGCGATTAATCTCATGTTTGCCATAGTTAACTCGCGATTAATCGCACCTTTAAGTCTGTACAAAATTTACCGTTTTTAATACTCTCATCAACATAGGAGTAGACAAATATGTTTGCTTTGTGCAGATGTATCTTTATTAATAACAAAAGAAGAATAACCTTGTAAAAAAAGACTGTAAACCAATACGGGGATTTTTTTTTAACCACAGTGTTCTCTTTAATGCAGTCACACAGCTGAAGTTAAAATATTTCTGTAAAAACATTAATGTAATAAAATTAAATATAAAACCAAAGCTATTTGCCACTGCAGGGCGTTCATGTTTTATCTAGCTTGGTATTGAAAAACAAGTTCCCAGAGCATGGGGATGCAACCAATATAGCAGCTGCAAAGCATGTGGGCGGAGCTAGTGTTATTAAAGTCGCATTTTATGTAACAGTCAGGCGTCTTATATGGACAAAAGTAATGAGAGCGCTGTACGTGTCGGCTGGTTTTTGCGGGGGTCAGATGTCCCA
>JBBPDC010000032.1:8777394-8788625 GCA_037974485.1 Hemigrammopetersius urotaenia | reverse complement strand
TATTGTCGTTATATAATTGCGTGGAATGTTTTTAATGGGCAAAAATACTTAAATAAATGAAAAGTTTAATTTGTCTTTTTTTTGCTGATCCGAAAACTGATCCGATCCGTGACTTAAAACCATGATCCAATGAGATTAACGGCGTTAAAAAAATTAATCTATGCCCACCTCTAATAAATATATATATATATATATCTACACACACTGTATATGGACAAAAGTATTGGGATGCCTGACCTTTACATCAACAGGGACTTTAATGACGTTGCATTAAAATACACAGAAACTATAACAGCTTCTAGTCAATTCTGTAGAGACAGGCACTGATGTTGGACGAGAAGACCTGGATCACAATCGCCATTCCAGGTGTTGGATGGGGTTGAGGTCAGGACTCTGTGGGGGCCAATCAGAACTCATCCAGCCAATGTCTTTATGGAGCTTGCTTTATGCACTGGGACACAGTCATGCTGGACTGGAAAAGGATTTTCCCCAAACTATGTCCACAAAGTTGGAAGCATGGTTTTATCCAGAATGTCTTTAAAATTGACCTTCACTGGTTGTAAGGGTTGTAAACCCTGAAAACAGGTGTGTCCCAATTACTTTTGTGCATATTGTGTGTGTGTGTGTGTGTGTGTGTGTGTGTGTGTGTGTGTGTGTGTGTGTGTGTGTGTGTGTGTGTGTGTGTGTCCAGGCCACATTTGTATTTTTTTTCATTGTCATATTTAGCAAATAAACAATAATTGTGTGTTACAGTTTGCATGTTGTGATTTTCAGATGCCTTATGACCAGGGGCATCCAATCTTTTGCATACAGCTGTGTACGTTAATAAACTCTTTTAATAGACTAAGCAGCATTGCGTCTTCTTTAAAAAGCAATCCATACCAAACCCACTGAAATGCATAGGCGGGTCCTAACCTGCACTTGGCTGAAAATTCCTGCAGAGGTAAATGTGACATCACAGCAACAGTGAACTGTTGTTTTTCAGCTTAATTTCTAAATTAAACATGAAACAAAACAGATTGGACATGGTTTGAAGTGAGCAGTAGTTATAACTTCTAGAAATGTAACTGTGTGTGTTTTATTCCTAGATTTGCCTTTATATGGCAAATATAGTTTTCTGTTCAGATTATTTTAAAGCATTCATGGTTCAATCCACATACCTCACTTTATCCTATGATTTAACCTGTGGTTGATTTGCCTGTGATTGGTTGCCCTCACAGGTAACTTAACCTGTGATTGCTTAACCAGTAACTGATTGACTAACCAGTAACTGAATCTGTTATTGGTTAGTCTGTGATTTGTTAACATGTAACTGAACCAGTGGTTGGTCAGTCTGTAATTGGTTAACCTGTAACTGAACCTGTCATTGGTTAGTCTGTAATTTGTTAAACTGTAACTGAACCTGTGATTGGTCAGTCTGTAATTCGTTAACCTGTAACTGAAGCTGTCATTGGTTAGTCTGTAATTCGTTAACCTGTAACTGAAGCTGTCATTGGTTAGTCTGTAATTCGTTAACCTGTAACTGAAGCTGTCATTGGTCAGTCTGTAATTCGTTAGCCTGTAACTGAAGCTGTCATTGGTTAGTCTGTAATTGGTTAGCCTGTAACTGAACCTGTGACTGTTTAGAACCTGTGATTGCTTCATGTTTGGTTACTTAGCCCCTAGCATGATTGATTAGCTTATAATTGGTTAGTTGTTCTTATTCTTTCTTCTATCTCCATTTTAGACCTCAGCCACCGTAACAGCCTTATCATTTATATTCAAGAGGTTAAAAAACATCTGGTGAGTCAGAACAGGTGGTCAGTCTTTTTTGCTTTCACTGCTGTTAAGTGTTTCTTGCATAGTTCAGCAGCAGAGGTGGTGAAGTGGTGTTGGAATTCACAGCAAGTTTCTAAGCATCTCCTCAACAGCTTTGCTCTCCATCTCTCTCTCTTTCTCTCTCTCTCACTCTCTCTCACACACACACACACACACACACACACACACACACACACACACACACACACACACACACACCAGTTATGTTGCATTTCTACATGTAATGGACCCCATATGCCTTGCGGCAGTTTGTGCCATGCTGAGAAACCAGAGCCCACTCAGATCCTATTAATGAGCACAATCAAAGCTCTATTTTAATCTACCGGTGGCTGCAGCTTATACCATTAGTACAGTGAGCCTCTCTACAACTGTGTCCCTTTCACTTATATAACCCTTAGAACTACAGCACTCTTACTGCCATTGCCTGCTCTATTTAATTGCCATTATCCTCAATAATATGCCATTCCTTAACAATATCTGCATTCTGAAAGATTCTAAGATTGCATTCTGCATCAACAGGTTGGAGCCTGCTTTGTCTGCCTTTGTTTAAAGGCCAAGAAATTCTGAAAACAAAAACATGCTTTTTGAATGTACAGGTATTATTTTTTTTTAGCATTTTCAAACCAGTTTTGTTTCTCTTTTGCTCATGAACAGAAATGCAGTATTAATTGAAATGTTAGTATGTGAGAGGTTTAAAATGTGAATCAGGCCTTCATATAATCTAAATTAAGGCTGTGATGATTCAGCTAATGAACTAGATTTGCTAATTAAAAATATATGGATTGCTTAAACGTTATCCTTTGCATGAATGAACACTGACTGGATGGTGATTTTCAATTTCAGCCATATATACAGTACATAGTGGAATGAAATCAGAAACACAATAAGACTACTTTTACGTTTTTTTTGCAATCTACTGATTATTCTGATGACTAATGGAGTGATTCAGGACTAATGGAATGGTTATCCATCCATTACCTGAACTCCTTATCCCTGAGGAGGATCATGTGGTTGCTGTAACCCAGAGATCCCGAAGGAAACAGACAGGCAGTACAAAAACACGGAGTGTAAAGAAAGCAAGAAAAAGAGCAAGATAAACACAAGAGCAACAAAACAGCAGCTAACAAAAGCAGCTAGAGTACAGTTTAAATGAATACAGCATTATGAGAGATACTGCATTCTAGCAGCAGGTTGTTCTTCCTCTTCTACTACTGCTACTGATTAGTGGTCACCACAACAGATCAGCCATCTCCATTTCCTTCTGTCCTCTGCATCCTCCTCACTCACACCAACTGCCTGCACGTCCTCCCACATCCATAATCCTCCCATTAGGCTTTCCTCTTCTCTTCTTCCCTGCAGCTCCATACTTCTCCTAACACACTCAGAGTCTCCCCTCAGCATCCTTTTCCCAACACACTCAGAGTCTCTCCTCAACATCCTTTTCCCAACACACTCAGAGTCTCTCCTCAGCATCCTCCTCCCAACACACTCAGTCTCTCCTCAGCATCCTCCTCCCAATACACTCACTTCAGCATGTGTCCAAACCAGCGCAATCTAGCCTTTGACTTTTCCTCCAAAATGTCCAACTTGTACTGTACCATCCGTCTTATAAACACATTCCTGATGCACCTTTGTCACTCCCAATGCAGAGGATAATGCATATTTTAAGTTCCACATATTCTGGGGATTTTGTTTACTTTTTTTTTTTTTTCCATTTTTTTGCTCTTTTATTTGCCTTGTATCATTTTTGAAACCCACAACAACACATGTGTAGTATTTTCTATTAGCTAAAATTAAGACATCATTATCAGCTAATGACTGTGGGTACCACTGTCCCTTCACAGGTCCCGGGTTCGATTCTTTTCTGGTCAAGTGTCCTTTCTGTGTAGAGTTTGCATGCTGCATGTGTCTGTTTCCTTCGGGAGCTCTGGGTTTCAGCAACCCCATGACCCTCCTCAGGGATAAGGAGTTCAGATAATGGATGGATAGCCATTCCATTAGTCCTGAATCACTCCATTAGTCATCAGAATAATCAGTAGATTGCACAAACGTGAAAGTTGACAGTCAGGTGGAGATGCAGGAAAAGGGACTTTAATATTGTTGGGGTTCAAAAACCGTGTATAGAGAATGTGTGCTTTGCTCTTCTTGCAGTTTTACCATTTACTGCCATTAATTCCCAGGAAGATGTTTGGCCTTGGCTATGGGGCATTGCTTTTTGTTTTTGCTTTCTCCACTAGTAGCTTTTAAGCGGAGGCATCAGGCCTTTTGTCTGCCTCAATCAGTTGGTTGGCCATTAGCCGAGCACCTGCGAGAAGTTTTTCTCTGAAAGCACAAAATAGCCCGTTCGTTTGCAGCTTATGCTCTTAAAGCAATCCACACTCTTTCTCCATAGCTTGGCTTCTGACCCCGTGTTCCTCATAGTTTAGCTTACTCTTTATCTCGCTATCAGTCTGCCTGCAACCTTGGGTCAGACAAAGACCACAGCTCAGTGTGTGGAAGGCACAGAGTAATGCACACAGCAATGGATTCCTGTAGAGCATGTTTATTTTCTTTAAATCTCTTCTTAAAACGTGTGCATCCCCCGTCTGATTGGAAAAAGTATGGAAAAGATAAATAAACTTAAATAAGACCAGTTTCTGCTGTTTTTATTGCAAAAGTAATTTTAGCAAATTACTTTGACTAATTGTGATTTGTCTTGTTGTAATATTCAACCTCTTTTCTTCTTCAGTTTTCATAAAAACTTTCTTTACGAACATTATGTGCCAGAATGTATTTATTTAGAATCCTTTCTTCCGTCTGTCTCTCCTCATTCCCCGTTCCTTTGAGGACATGCACTGCCACAATCCAAACTAGCTACTAGATATGACTCCAGTAATTATTATATTACAGTTGAACTAATGTAGTAGTTATAAAGCCGTTTGCTGATGTCACAGCATCTTCCAGGTTCACCATGTGTTTTTTTGGATGTTTGTTTGGACTGTTATAGAGAAAGACGCCTTGTTCTTAAACACATGCTTGCATGTTTGTTTGGAAATAGAAACACTTCTTGTTTATCAAGCTGAAATCGAAGAAACACTAGTTGATTGACATGTTTGTCTTTCACCTGCTGCGAATATTAGAACAGGCAATTTAGTACAAGAAGGCCTTGCATTGTGGGAAGGAGCACTTTGAAAGAAGTGTTCAGCCACAGCCACGCAATGCTTGTATTAAATCTGCCTCAATTTACCTTTGTTACCCGGCTTCCTCAGTGTTTGAAGTGGAAGTGATCTAATATGTTAGCAAGTTAAAATCAAGGCATAAATGATCGAAAATCTAAAACGTGCAGTTTTCTTATCTTTGATCAATTCAAATGTAATCAGAAGTTTCATAGTTCCATAGTCTGGAGCGGGGGTTGGGCGTGGGGGGTCTTTTATTCTAGTCGTACCACAATGGCAGGAAATGCACTGTATGTCTTTTCTTGGGAGATATAATCCATCGCAGTCATTTATCTTGGTTTTAGGCTGCAGTGCTCATTAATTAGCCCAGGTACTCTGTCTGCCTTTTAGCTGTCATGGTAACATAGCTGCTTGTCTCCTGGCGTCTCTCGGATTTTTCCAAGATTTTTATCCCCACACTTTAACCCTGTTTGTCACTCTTCCTGCAGTTTTTCCATCGTTATCTAATTAATATTGAAAGCGACTCATTGTACAGATGGTTATTAACACGATTAACTGGTGGGTAAACAATAAACATTTTTTACACAAATATTGAGAAGGACTTGTTCTAATTGCTCAGATACTGAAGTATTAAGAATTAATTTGCATGTTTGGTTAGGTCTTCTAAATATTAGCCTGTGCTTTGGATTCTGTTCAAATAAAATGAATGAACAGGACATCTTGATGTGTTTTCCTGCTGGAGACTCAGATCAGTAAACTAATCCAGAACGTTCGCTTTCACTGGCAAACCATATTTCATAAACCATATATATATATATACTTTTTTTTTTGTCCTAGAATACATTTCAGTATCACTTGTGGTACTGTGCAAAACACCCTTTATTGTTTGTTAGGAAAATTAAACAATATTTGATTTGACGAAGCTTTCTTTGAGTCTTCAGGAATTTCCAGACTGCTTTAGGGATATTCCAAAGCTGGCTGAATTTTGTTCTGCTCTCTGTCAAGATGATCCCACACTGCTTCAGTAATGGTGAGATCCAGGCTTTGGTGAGGTCATTCCATGGCTGATAGTGTTCCATTGTGTTTTTTTTATATCGAGACATGCATTGACTGCAATGACAGCATGTTTGAGATTGTTTGAGATTGTTGTCATGCTGAGGAATTCACAGCCTATTCCTTATATTTCTGTACATTCTAATTTTTCTCCTTCACATTAAGACTTTCATATCTTCTGTACCATTCACATACACATATCTTACACTTACAGTTACAGTATTCCTTAACACGTATTTTTTTCCAGATGGTCGTCTCTCTGTTTTTGAGCACGACTGTGACCTGACCTCGCAGTATATCTGTTAGGGCAGGCTGTTTTGTGAAGACCCTTTAACCTTGAATGCCTCAGAGAGCCGACAGCAGGCAGATAAGCACCCCTCGCCTCAGCAGTGAGGGCAGATACGAGAGGCGCTGTAACATCTTCTTTAACCTGTCACGATGAACTTTGCAAAGTATCATTTTACTGTGCCTCATCATTGACACAGAAGCTTGGGTATTTTTCAAAAAGAAAATCAATTAGTGCTAAAAAAATGAAGGCATTGCCAGTCAGATGTTTTCCCACATGGTACTGCAAGGCATCTCAATACATTTGCTCAGCGCTGTGTAGAATCAGAAAACGTCATTCATGCCGGAGAAAATTGCTTATGTTTCGACTGCACCGATGCACAGAGATAAGAACAATAGAAAATTTTATGTCTAAATAAGTCTCTGCAGAAAGTACAACATGCTATATACACAAATAATACCATAGATAAGTAATTTACAGTTAAGCCAATTACTAGTCACATAAATGGGGGTTAAGAGTCTGTTCTCGCATGTAATAGAGATCAGTAGTTGATGAATAATATTATCGTAAGTAGTGATATTTCACATGGTGAGACCCAGTGGTATTATTATTGCACATAATAATATTGAATATACTGTAAGAACATTTCAGTATGTTGCACATGATAATAAAAAATAAGGCACATAATGGTATATAGCCTGTAAGAACCCAATAAGCAAAGTATTGTGAGGTGAGTTACAGAGTCTGATGAGTGGTGTATGATGGAGGAGGAGTTATAGAATCTGATGAGTGGGTGTGTGACAGGGGGAGGAGTTATAGAATCTGATGGGTGGGTGTGTGACAGGGGGAGGAGTTATAGAATCTGATGGTTTGTGTGTGACAGGGGGAGGAGTTATAGAGTCTGATGGTTGGGTGTGTGACTGGGGGTGGAGTTATAGAGTCTGATGGCTTGGTGTGTGTCAGAGGAGGAGTTACGAAGTCTGATTGGTTGGAGTGTGACAGGGGGAGGAGTTATTGAATCTAATGGGTGGGCGTGTGACTGGGGGTGGAGTTATAGAGTCTGATGGGTGGGTGTGTGATTGGGGGTGGAGTTATAGAGTTTGACGGCTTGGTGTGTGACAGGGGGAGGAGTTATAGAGTCTGATTGGTTGGAGCGTGCTGTACTACAAGCATCAAAAGACTGATTGAACTTATGAAGGTCTGGCTTGCACACATAACCCAGTAATCAAATGCCTTTAATCAAGAACCTTTAAGGTAAATGTAAGCAAATGACAACTGGAATTAGAAAATGTGAATAAAATGTGTTTTTTTCCTGAATCTCATCAAAACTTTCACTTTTAGCAATAATGATTCTCTCAAGTACTCGAAGGTTATTTGACATTAAACAACAGCAGAGCATTTTTTTTTATGCCGCAAGTAACCAGTGCCTTTACTAGAGAACCATTTAAGGGCCTTTTTGTTAGGGTGTAAGTAAAGAGTCTGTGTTACATGTTTCTCTACATTAAGCTTTGTCCTGCTCTCCCCTGTTTGTTTGGCAAGAAATCAACTTTTTGCTGAGTTTAGATGCAGGTTGTATATCTGTAATTCCATTTAGTTCATCATTTCTTTTTCTAGTCTCATTTTCTTATGTTCTGTTGGTTCAGCTCACAAACTCCTTTACTTTGCCTCAAAATTCTCCCTTTTTCATTTCAGACCAAAACGATGCCAGGAAGAGAAGCCTAACAAACGTCAGTTCTCATGCTGATAGACGCTGGATGTACTAGGGACAGACTATTTGAGGATAATATCTAATTATCCATTATGCGTTTTAATTCGGTTATTTTCTGCAGGCCTTTTTTGCCAAGTAAACCAGCACATCCGGTAGCACTTGAACTCTGAACATAGTGTGCCACACTGCCAGTTCATAAGCTCTGTGTTATTAGATTGTATTATTATTATTATTATTATTATGTTACATTTCCTCAATAAAAACTTGTGAAGACAACAATGAAGAAAGTGTAGGATGAAAGAAAAAATTGAAAACCGCACTCTTTCAAATTGCAAAAACAATTAATTGGTAAAGAGATGAGGGGGTCCAGTTTTACTACAGTTACTAGAAGATGGTACCTTAGGGGTAGGCTTTAGGTACTCAAGTGTCTGTGTCTTTGGCCTTAGTGCCCTTTTTGTCAAGGTGAGTGTCGCCTTATTGATAGAAGTTTTGACCCACTCCCACCTTGGTTTGACCCCCCCCTCAGCCTTACCCTGCCTTAGCATGGTTTGGGTCTTCTCTGCCAGTGTTTGAAGAGTCTCTTATTCATTCAACCATTAAAGATTATATGGTTTGGGGAAAATATACATTCTAGATGGAAGCAGTGATTCCCTAAATTCATGCAGCTGTAGGTTTTCCAGAGAAAAAGCCTGAGTTTTATTAAATTACTGGATGTTCATGTCATGCTGCGTCAAACACCTTGCTTTTCATAAACTGCATTTGCTGAAATGTCAGGTGGCAGCGAAGGGCTTCTCAGTGCTGCGGCCCATCAGTAATAATTGACCGTGATTTTAAAATGCTGTTCAAAAAGCATCACTGGTCAACATGCACTTACATGGCACAGTGGACACACAGCATACCTCGCTTCATGAAATTTTAAAATAATTCACTTTAGGATGGGGTAAATTCATCATATGTCAGCAGAAGCGATGATGTTCGAGTAGCTAAGAGACCCTTGGTGCAGAGGAAGTGTTCTTAGGGAAAACAGAACAGCGCTGTATAATGTAGTAACAATGTATAATGCATTTGCCTTAATTAAAGTTGTAGTTGCGCCTCAGAGTGGCCTTTAATCTTCATAGACATAGGAGGGTACATGGTTCCTGATGCTGATGAAATGTCCACGCTCAGTCTCAAAGAGCTGACTGATCACAAGAGTCTTTTTGGTTTTGTTTCTGCTTTGTGCATTTTTGTTCATTATTTTTACCATTTTCTTCTTCTTTTTTTTTTTTAATTGAATACTATAATACTTGCATATGTAATGGATCGGTAAGCAGCTTTTGAAAGGACCTCAGGGTCTCTGCGTGCTGTATTCACTTCTTTTGCAAGAGCCAGAGGTTGGTGATGTTTTCTAATTAAATCCCCTTTACACTGTCGCTCCATCATTACCGACATGCTCATTATTTTACTGCAGAATCTGCATTAAAACCTCCCTAAAGGGCATCCTTCCCTCGGCTCTTCACACCACGCTTCAGCTCAGCACGCCCGAGTTTGGCTCTGATTCACTCGCTGCCATTTCTATAGTCTCTCCACAGGTGTGCAGTTGCCAAGGAGACTTGTGTTCAAGGCTGGTCCTCCTACATACATGCGCTTCCCTCAGCCAGATTGGCCGTCAGCGTGCCGCACTGTTATGAAACCGGCTTGCAGCTATTTCTCTCCGTCTGCATACGGCACAGTGAAAAGAAACATCCGATTTATTTGTACTTTTTTGCATTTTAATTATGCTGGGCTTGAAAACGAGGGTCAACTTTACTCCTCAACAGGTCCTGGATTTTAATTGGACACATTATGTGTTACATTTGTATTCCGTCTCTCATCGTTTTGTTTAAACAGATGACGCACGATTAGTGCCCAACTCAGAAATGCTATTAAAAGTCTGCAGTTTCCCTTCTTGTATTTCGTTGGCTTTTTTGGGGGTTTTTAAAAAAATTTGTTTTTTTATTCTACTTGAATGAAAACATCTCTCATAAGCTTCTTAATTGATTTCACCTGCTAGAGTTGCAGAACACATCATTGGTTAACTGTCAGCATTGTATTGTTCTGTGCTGCCCTGACAGATGACTGCAATAGCATAACTAAAAAATCAGAATGGTAACTTTACAAAATCTCTAAAATCCTTTAATATACTTTGCAGCACATTGAACATGCTTTTCCCACTTCAGGAGATGGGAAAAATCCAGGAGGGAGTCAGACTTTTCACTGTCTAGACTGAAAACAGGCTACTCCTTCCTCTGACCAATAAGTGACCCAACATTTCCCACCTAAACACCGTTAATCCAGTATTGCTTGAGAATGAGAACGTTCTAAAATAGCAGATGGTTGGATGGTACTTTTTAAATATTGTCATGAACATTAAATATTAATCTTTAACCAAAAAATCTGTTTCATTAACAGAAAGTTACATAAGTGAAGTAATTGCTAACTGGGTAGTGACTGTATATTCCCTATTGTCTCTGTGGCACAATAGACAGAAGTGTATCCAAAGGTTGTAGGTTCGAGTCCCACAAGAGTTGAATGTCGTCCCCACACACTGCTCCTACTAGAGGCCATCTTTTTTTCTTTTTTTGGGTTTTGGTGTTTGTTTGGGCAACTTTTAATTTGAAGGGTGAATGGGTTATGTTATTATAAGTTACAGATGTGTATGGTTTGTGTTAAGTGCTTGTGTGTGGTCACTGGTTGTTGCGTTTTTGTTTATAGGTATTTAAGGAGTTTGTGTTCAGGTGTCAGTCAACCATCATCTTTGAGTTCCTCCTGTCTCTTTTGTTTAAAGTAATATATAGTTTTTGAGTTTGGCTCTCAGGCCAGTTTTGTTTTGTATCTCTAGTGAAGAAATGCAGAAAGATAATGAAGCACTTTGACTTTGACTGGTGTAAGTGTGCCTGCCTTGCGTGCCTGGAGAAGGAGGTAACGTTAATGTAATCTAAATGTTAGCTTTTATTCTATCTCGTGTAACATGGACCTATATATTCCCAAATTTATATAAAGATGAAGAAATAAATGTAATTGCAAGATTTCGATTTTCTGCTGAAAATATGCTAATGAGCGAACAGGACTGATCACTAAATGCTTCATTGTGTCCAGACTTACTGTCACGGTCTCAGCGCCCGCTCCCTGTCTCCCTAGGTCCTCCTCTCCTGAATATTAGTTTCCCCTTTTGTCGTCCCTCTTGGTTCCC
>JBBPDC010000032.1:8732426-8756489 GCA_037974485.1 Hemigrammopetersius urotaenia | reverse complement strand
CAAAATAAAAGGATTTTAAAAACCTGCGTTAACGCGCAATAAAATAATTGTTGGCGTTAAGTAAATAATGCGTTAACGCGATAATAACACGTTAACTTTCCCAGCCCTAATAGAAACATTTCATTTATGGAGTATAAGTATTTATAAACTGGACTAAAAGGTCTACAGTAGTCATGGTTTGCCAGTGAACACACTCCAGCAGTTTTAGGAGGAGCTTCCTTAGATCCTTTTCCAGAAGGACTGAAGCTGAGACCTTGTTGGACTCTAAACTATTTGTTGTGGAAATAAATTCAAATACACACACCAGCTTCACTGTCTGAAGCAAATCCTTTACACCAGAACATCCATATACATTCTGGGCCTGGTGCACAGGCACAGAACGAAATGTACCTTGATGCGACAGCACTATGATCCTCTAATGCATCTGAAATTGCCATTTAGTTTCTAAGTCTGCGCATGTAACCACCTTCTGACCATGCGCTTATGAGGAACAGGGTTTAAAGGCTGCAATGAAATAGTGGAGGCGTCGACAAGCTCCTGACAAAAGAGAAAATGAAAAAATGTCCCACCGAAATGTAATTGTGCTCCAGCTAACAACAATATAGAATTTGCGGAACAGTAACTTGGACTGCCGGCGTATATTGAAGTCACAGCATTTTCTGCGCTGTATCTGACCTTATAGCTGAAATAGTGTTGTTTTGGTGGTAAATACTTTCGGTCTGTGTTGAGGCTCCATCACCATCCCGCCAGACTTTCCAACCACATCTTCTTGCTCCTCTGGTTCAGAACATCAGGTGTGTCCAGGCGTCTGACTGGCCGTGTACATGCAGTTTGGTCAGTATAGCTCTTTTCTCATCAAACTTCCACCCCAGCACATGTGACGGGTGACGTTTTGCCTGCCGTTTCTCAGTGGATCAAGGCACGCCAGGCTTAGGGGCACTGGGCGGTGGTCCACATTAGCAATATTGCATCCACACAAATCTGCCTCTTAACATGCAGAACACATTCCAGATTAATTGAGCACTTAAGAAGCCATAGAGTGCTTTATTTGTCAGCTGACAGACGAGCTCACCCATTGCAAATACTCTAAGAAATACATCTATCCATCAGCGAGCCAATTATTCACCCGCCCTATCTGGATTCGTTTAGACGCCATGCTCTCCAAGCTGTAACAGATATTCCTTTGCAGCTTCTGTCCAGCCTTCTGGCTATGTGTGTGTGTGTGTGTTTATTTTCTCATGGCCCTCATTTCTTTCTGTTTAATGTTTAGCTGAATGGCTCTTAGAGGAGAAGATAAAGACTGATCTGATTTCGTGGGGCAGGATAATGTCGGTTTGGGACGGTTGTGCCATGCAGCGGTTGGAAGTGCTGCCACTGTTCAGAGCAGATACAGAACTGCTTATCTCAGTTTATCGCTTCCGTCTAAACTGTAGCTCTAACAGACTTGAGCCAAAGGGACACAAATTTGCTGCACGTAGTTTGTCATCCACACATGGGCTGACCAGACGTCCAATATTGCCTTTATTTTGGCTTCACTCTCACACTTTTTTAATGGCTGGAGCATTGCTAACTCCTGCTGCACGTTTGTACTCATGCAGTATAGTTCTGTTTGTATTAACTGGTCAGACTGAGGTTTTTATTTATAAAAGGAACTTTGACGAAATGCAAACAGTCATGTTCCAACACCTCAAAGTTTACACAAATATGTATATTTTTTGCTGTTTTGGTGTTTAAGTGAAGGAAAACATCATAGTGATTAAAAACATTTATGTTCATTTGATGAGCACGTTAAGTGTCCTTTCACTGTGAAAAAACAGAGTGAGACAAAAATTTATTTTATTTCAGCATTCTCCATTTCTTGCATCATGTAATAACAGCATTATGGGCCCTGGGGCACCAATGGACAACTCATATGTCGAAATGAGTTGTTGAGTTGTTTTGATTATTTTTTTAATTTTCGGTCAGCTGTGATGTTCAAACCTTATTTGGCCTGTAGTATAAAGTTTACAAACCAGAATGTGATATAGTCATGTCTTGCACTTTTTTAAAAAATTCTGTTAATTCCTTTCCACAGTAGCGATAAAAACGTGAAACCATAATCTTGTTGAAAACATTATCTTGCTGAATTTCTTGTTTATTTTGATGTTAATTATGATATTTACTTTTAAAAATTGCTGTGATGATTTTCTTTCTACCAGCTGGTTTTGGCCCGCAGAACAGTTAAACAATTAATTAACATTTAGCTTAATTCTTCTTTTTCATGCATATCTTTGATGTATGCAGGGCTTTTATGCATGCAGGGTGATGCTCAAGACCTCTGTGTGTTTAAGAAAAGCCCTGCATGATGACAAACTGTATCATTATATTTATTGGTGTTTGTCAAATCTTGCTTTTGCCATCACTGGCGAAGAAGAGGGTTGTAGTGTTCCTGTGCCATACATGCATCAAATCTGAACCTGTGCAGCTTGGCTTCCAGCTGGGGAACATGCATCTTTCTCATTAACCTTTAGAAGTGTGCACACATCATTACACAAGTCTTTCACCCTTTGACCAGTACAGTACAGTACACACACACACACACACACACACACATCCATTTGTATATACTAACCTTCACATTAATCAATACTTCAGAAGTTGCCCTCCCCACCGCCATAGCAGTTAATGCCTTTTACCAGTTCAGTTTGTAACGATACAGCCCTCCAACTGCACTCTGTTTGGGCTGAGTGAAGGTAATAATGCTTGAGGATCTATATATGCTAATGTTCCTGCTAATGTGCTCCCAAGGTCCTCATTTTAAGGACCTGCTAATATCTCCCACTCCCCTTACCAACATTGCTGCATATCCAGACCTTATCGATTTGCTATAAATTGCTGTTTCTGTGGATGCAGGAAATGGGTGCCATGAGCCATTAGGTGCGTACCCTGTTTGGTATTTCATAATTAATTTGGTATAACGGTACTGTAATATTCATGTTACGCTTGGGCGTTGTTGGGTTGGAACTTGAGATGAATGGTCCATTCTAGACCCATTACTGAAACTCTGGGAATGGGCCATGTAGACCAAGATCTCAACTGAATTAAAGTGACAGTTTAAATCTGTACTTGTACCCCAAATGTAGTCGAACAGCCATGACATGTTCGGTGGTTGAAGTCTGCTTCTTTAGTTGCCCCGAAACGTGACGCTGAACGAAACGAACTGTGTTTGGTTGTTTGACATGTCGGTCAAACGGCCTTATGGGCGGGCCTTGGCCAAAGAAAGCTGCTATGAATTCCAGACCTTCAGCCGTCAGTCTGAAGGTCTGGCTACGCGAGACTAGCCAGACTGTGGCTCTAGATCATTTCCTGTGAAATGTATTCTCAGTTCAGGAGGGATAATGCAGTAGTTTGGTTGGCTCCTTGAACTGGAAAGTGTGTATTTATGCAGAGAAAGATTTCTAATGGCATGCTGGGAGTGTTTGTGGCTGTGATTAGTGTGAGCTGCTGCACAGAGGCCTCGGCCATCTGTAGGTGAGATCTGGCGGACGTCAGCTCCAGAGCAGCGCGTTAAGAGCCCAGGCGGTCAGCGGCGCTCGGCTAGAGCCGGCCTCCTGTCGGCCCACTCGCGCAGAGAGGTCTGACACAGCTTGCTGGGCTGTTTTTGTGTCCCCACCATTAGCTGAGATAAAGTTTGTCCTGCTGAAGCACTGTGCTGAAAAAGAACTCCATGGTCTGCTCTTCATTTCAGCTCTAATGAACATTTAACAGAGATTCACAGTAGATAGCAAATAATTTATAACAATTCCTGAATAATACATTTTAAGATTAATCACAGAATAATCAGTTCATGGTATAAAAAAGAAATGCAATGAAAGTTTGATTGTCTTGTTCAAGATTTATTCAATGTAAAATAAATTATGGGTCCAAAATGAACATAAATGTGTTAACAAAAGTTTTCTTTGATGATGAAATGACTGTGTGTGTTTTAACATTTATTTAGTATTACTATCCCACACATAAAGTCATATTATAGCATAGTTGGGGGCAGTCCATGTGGGACTCGGTAATAAAAATACGCTGTAAACCTTATTAGGCTGGATTGCAACAGAATGTGCCACTAACAGGTGGCCTTGAACACTCCACAGCACAGCACACAGTGTGAACAATGTGACATTTGTCCTCTGCCAGCACCTATAAGGGCAACTTTACTTATTTCACTCATCACAAGGCAACCAAGGCAGGGGGGGGCAACTTTCTTTCTTTCCCTCTTCCCAATGCCACCACCCCCCCCCCCCCCCCCCCCCACCCCATACAAGACTCGCCCCCAGATCCTCTAGTCTGTGCTCTTTTAACATTCAATAAGACAATCATCTAATAGTTCATCTTTTACCAGAGACACTTACCAGTTCTCTCCACATCACATTTATTCCAGGTGTATCATTACAATAGTGGAGACCACGTACAGCCACTGGTAAGACAGCACCGTTTATCACTAGTTCAGTGACAGATTCCATATCTGATTTATAGTCTCCATCTTTGAGCTCCATCTTCATGAGATGTTGGACTGGTTTAGACATTTCGCATTCACTTTGTTCTCACTCTTATAAATACACACACACGTTTTCTCTTGTTGATATTACTTAACAGATGCATGTGAGTATTGTTTCAGTGAAGTATAGTGGGTTGTCAGATTAACTTTGTGTCTGTTTGGTCAGTTCACAATTCTGTGCTTGTTTCATTCACTCTCTTCATGTTCTTATCTGGCCCAGCTTCCTTTTTGGTTGTACCCTGCAACCAAGCACAGTAAAGAAACAGCCTAACTTAATTACATATGCTTAACTTAAGCATATTGGCTTTCATTAGTTGCACATAATATTAAGGGAGTGATTGAAAATACATAATAACAGCCCAGTTAATTAGAACCCAGTCACTTTATTTCAGACGGCTAAGGATGTATTAATTAATCAGGTGTCTTCGAATCTACTTAACACAGTTGTATGGAACTAGTCGACGTAACCTTTTAATAATTTTTTCTTTTCTAATGGAGTCTCCATCTGTCATAGCAAGACCTAACGAGGTGCAAGCAGTTTCATTTTACACTGATTTGAATTTGCCTGGCTGGTTTAATAAAAATAGGAATTCACATCTGCCTGAATTGATCTTTAGGAAAAAGAGGCCTTCTTGATGCTTTTTCTAAAGGAAAATGTTAGGTTAAAAAGGGATGTATTTTCTCTTAAAAATGTAATAGAGTGAAAGCATCAATATGTAGTACTACTCAAATTAAGAAAAATCTAACAATAATTAAACACACTAACAACACCACCACTCCTCCACTTAATACTTCTTATGGAACCCCTTACACTTTTATAAATAAGGTTTCATAAAGGGTTTTTATGCTTTAAAGGAACCGTTATTTGTTTCTTAAAGAACCTTTAGAACCTTGGGAGTCTAGTTTAATAAAGAAGCCTCCACATAAAGATTCTTTAGAGAACCAAAAGAGGTTCTTTTATAGCATTGCTTCAGCCAACACTTTTTGGAACAATCATTTTGTTCAGAATTCTCAGATTGATTTCCTGGGATGTTTCCTGAAATGCCTCGTCTTCAAATAAAGCTCCCAAAAGACAAGACAAGCCGTGAACCCCACTTTAAGGTTGTAAGTTGATTATCTAGCATCACTGAATATGCGAAACACACAAAATGAGTCACTTTATCTCCAGAAAATATATATGAAGAGAGTGCTTCATACAGACAGTGATGAATGATGTAATGTTCTTACTTAAACAATGCAGATGTATCCAGGTGCAACACTACAGAAGAATGGGCTGTATTAGAGGGAACAGGGTGTGAAGTACATTTTTACAGGGAAATGGAATGATGTATAGTGTTATTATGTGAAGAGGGGCATGGAGTATATCTCTATTATGGGAACAGTGAAAAAGATGTGTGCACCCCGGTATAGTGTTTAGCTGAGAGGAACGAAAACAGATCTTGAAAAACAGACATATTTGAATATCAATATATACATATTTGAGTTTACTCTTGTATAAGGCATTCAAAACATTTTAGTTATACAAATCATATAAAATGCCAAGAATGTCATTTTATATGATCGTGTCTGGCAACCTGAACACCTTTAATTGCCATTGACAGTTTTTGCTTTGTTCTTTTTTTTTCTTCTTTTTTTTTTGTATAAGGTCATCTTATCACTGTGACAGGCCTCTGCCTGCGTCATGGTGCTCCAGTGTTATGGCACCAGATACACTTTCATTTTCAGCTTTCAGTTGTATTTTCTGTCATGAAATATTCATCGACTGTCCATCAGGATTTTTGTTCATTCTTGAGTTTGAAAGGCTTCAGTTTTCAGACACTTTAAATGGATGTTATGCCATCAATAAAATATGCTGTTGTGCATTACTGAAATCTCAGAGGAAATTTCCATTTTTTTCCCAGACTTAACACAAGATCCTTAGAAAAGCCTGTAAGTCGGAATAAAAAATCAAAATCAAAATGACAGTTTGTCTTCTATTAGTAAAAATCTCCTTTCAGTGTATGAGCCACACTGAAGAGTGTGTGTTTGTACTGTGTTGTGTGTATTATACTCATTCAAAAGTGATTTTAATGAAGATTTTGTTAAGCAGGTCCAGTGTGAGGAAAAATTTTTAAATTGGTAACAAATATAAAGAAAAAGGGTTGTTTATTTAAGATAATTCCTGTGCAAATATCTACCACAGCGGCATGATGTAGTAATAAGTACATTATATTCCAAATATAAACAAATGTATGGATTAATAACCAAACGTTTACAGAACTACAGCACTATGGAAACAATATTCACACAGTACCAATGAAAACCATTAGTACTTTGTTGCAAAGCCACAGTCAACAATTGTAGCTTTGTGATGTCTACTGTAAGAAGTAATCAGCTTTTTGCAATTTTGTAGATCAGGTTTGACCCATTCCTCTTGACAAACAATCTTCAATTCTGCAAGAGTCCCCTTATCAGTCCTACCTACAGTTTTAAAGTCTTTCATGCATTTTGGGATTTGAGTCTCTTTCATGCAATGGGATTTGAGTCTGCCTTCACTTGTATTTAAGAACAAGTGTGCAAATTTTTGATACACAAATCTGTGCTTCAGTTTAGCAGAGGGGTTATGCATGAAATGTAGGAATGTAGATGATTGTGGAGCACTTTATTGCTTATTACATCACCCTGCAAATCTTTTTAAGTGACTTCTGGCTCCTCTCTTAACTACGTTATCATTAGTCTGAGACAAATCTTGCACGGCACCCTGTCTGGGGGACGGTTAGTTGTGGTTCAGTGAACTTTCCACTCACATTTTATCAAGCCAGTTGGACTGATCTGTAAGAATGTTTAGGATGCTTAAGGTCTTTGCTATTGGTCACAATACAGTGTCAGTAAATTTGAATTAACAAAAACTAAAGTGTTCTTGTTTTCTCTGATTGTATTTGCGTCTGCACAGATGGACAAACTGGCGTTAAATGGTGCGAATCATGCCAGACATTAAAAAAGTCTTCTGCAATCTGTGACTGGCACTTTTGAATTGCTTTCGTTTTTTATACCCTGTATGATTGTCGGGTTCTCTGCTCAGGTTGAACCTAATTTCTTGTATCAAGGATTTGTCTAAAACCTAGAGGTGTATCAATACACACATTTTCTGGCTGGATTTGTGATTCTTAGGTCAAGATTTTTTATATTTTGTGTGTGAATAAATGTCCTGATTCTACAGCGCTCTAAATATATATAAAAAAAGGCTGAACACTCACACTGTTATAAAGTAGACCCCAAAAACCACAACTCCTAGAATTTATATGCAGCTTCAGGGGGGAAAACAAGTAGCAGTGTGCACAGCCCTGTTGCAGCCCCTTCTACACTATTCTGACAGGATGTACCCAGGTGCCTTGTTTTGATCATTGGAAGTGAGTTCAGATCATTGACAGACCTGTCACTGAGACTCACTGCGTTGCTGAGAAATACTGTATATCACAGTCGGGATGTTTTGGGGTTGTGAGAGGCGTTTGGTTTCAAAATGTCACAGGTTTCCAGAGGACACGGGGGTTCCTGCTGCGATTTGGGGCTTACATGTCAGAGCCTTTAGCGGTAAAGTTTTACATCATGTCTAACACCTTTCCTCCTGAAATCCAGGGATAAAGTTGGGTTGACTTTTAATGCAGTAGTTTTTAGACCTTTGTTGCCAAGTGCCCCCCACACCTCCCCCATTAGAATGTGCCCAAATGCCCAGGTTTGCTTTACATGAAAGGCAACAAATGAGAGACCCTTGGAAACTCAGAGGGGGCATATTGGGAATGCAGTTTTGCATTTCCATACACAAATGTTCACTGAATATTACAATTCTAAAACCCTTACTGAAACCACTCTCCAAAGCCTTAATCCATGGCTCCTGGTTTCATGGTAATGCTTGCCAAAGTGCACTTTTTTGGTGTGAAATGGATGATAGTTCACTCACTCCTGTCAGGCAGCTTGCAGTAACCTTTGTCTGAACTGCGCTAATTTTCTCTAATCTAGCTCTCTCACCTTGGCTCCCGGCTCTAATCACCTCACTCAGAGCGAGAGCGCTGCTTAAACGAACCGGCTTACAGGGTCATTAGGAATAGGTAAATTATTCATTACAAAATGTGCAATCCCAGTGGAGCGTTAAGCACTGGGCTTCCAGTGCAGCTCGGAAAAGGGCAGCGCAGGAGTTTCTATTCCAAAGATTGACTGCAACGGTGTGGATATCATGAAGGGCATTAATGTCAAGAGTCCTGTGTTTACCTCGTCCTTTACACCCCATCCCACCCCTGTCTCTCTCTCCCTCTCTTTCTCTCGCTCTGTCAGTGGTACATGTCAGGAAAGCAGGTCATGCATGTGGGTTGGTATATTTCAATCTGTTGGCATGGAAAAGAATGTGCAAGTCATTATAAGTAGGAAACAAAACAGTTCACTAAGTTCATGCTCTGCTGTTTCACACTGATATCTATGAAGCGTAATCCCTCGGCAGCAGAATTATATGACCACTCTGAGAAGAAAATGAGAGAGGATAATTGCATGACACTTTGGGGGATTACTGAAACTTCAGCATTTTTATTTTAGAAGGACCAAAGTCCTGGAAGACCTAATTTTCCTTGCTTTTTCTAAATAAAAGTGTTTGATGTGGTTTATAATCAATGTTAACATTTACATAAACATTTACATAAAACCTTCCCTTCCCTGGAGCACTTATGTGCAAAGTATGCTGAAAAGCAGTCTGTTTTTAATTGTTTTTGTGATGTCACAAAAACCTACAAACTTATACATTCATGCTGGTGGTTTTTAACCTGGAATGGATTTGAATGTTTAATTTTAGGGGTTGAAAAGAAGTTGGAAAATGACAATGTAAAAACATGATATTGAATGTTGGCCCTTTAATATACACATTTCATTTGGTTGATGGTGTAAGAGCTGGCGGGTGGGGAGAGAACCTCGTTAAAAATAAAAAATCACCTCCTGCTCATTGTTAAGCATATAACTTTACAAATGACAAATTTTGTACCACCTTAAAATTGTAAAAATTAAAGCCTCTAATATCATCAAACAGACTGCCCATTTGCATGTTATCAGCTCCTAAGTGATTCTCATTATTTAAATGGTATTATATCTTCATATACCCACAGTGTGTCACATTAATGACTAGAACATGTGGTTATGAAATTAATGGTTTTTAGATTGATAACCCAGTGCTTGCCAGTTTGCCTCACTTGAAGAAGTGTGTGCTAGCTCATAGACCACAGAGTGCGCTGAGATTTTTTTTTTTTTTCATTCTGCTGGAGTGCTGTGGTTTATTCCCTTAACAGCATGGTCTCTTGTTCATAGTGTGAGGAACTGATGGGTAAAAGATGTTTAAAGGACTTTCCCAAGACTTTACCCTGACTAATGAGCAGAGGATAACTGAGCTAAATTGGCCTAAATGCTTTAAAGGGCCCATATCCTGCGTTATTTTCTATTATTTTTCTTTTATTTTCTGATAGGTTTGATATCATCCTCAGTTTGGGGGATTTGGTATGCTTGTGTAAATTTCTGTCATTTTTTTTATTTTGACATTGTAAAACTGAAAAATATGTTAAAACTTCTGATTGGTTGCCATGTATTGTGCCCCAACCCAAAATCTTGAATTACTTGAGCTGGTATATTTTGAGCTAAAATTCATCTCAAATCTCAAATTCAGCTGTTTTGTTTTAGATGGTTAAGTATGTTTCAAAATAATGTCATGATCCCTTATGGCAGTGATTCTCTAGCCAATTCCCATGGACTTCCTGGTGCTGGTTTGAGCCCCACCGCCTTAAGGCGACATGTAGCTGTTTAACATGGGTGGCAACATCACAAGCAAACACCACTTACCCAGCAAAGAGCTTCAAGTGGAAATGTTTCCTGCACCACACAGCCTATTTTGACTCATTACCCCAGCCATGCTCTGTGCGAACTCTGACAGATGAGTGCAGGGGTTTCTGAGCCGGGCTCGTAATATGTGACCTGCCTCAGCAGGGTCATGGTTGGAAGGCGAGTCCGATTTCAGCATGTTCCTACTGACCTATCCAGTACCTGCTGTTCTAATGACTCATATTTTAGCTCCCGTGTCTGTGACAAATGGCTGAGCTCTAAAAGCCCTGTCCGTGGTGCTGAAACCCCCTCGATGATGTATAGCAGCGCCGGCCTGATAAATTCCCCTGCATCATTCGCACTGTGACACCCGTTCATCACCGGTGGGAGTATAGCGTTTGGAAATTCATATTGGATTTTTAATGAAAAAGAATATAATGCAATTCAAAGTCAATCAGTTTTTCGACTCGCCCCCTTGGAACTCCCCCTGCTCCCTCCGCCCTCCTCCACTATTGTACATCCCCAATCATCCTCCAGGCATGCCTCTGTGAATAACGGCACAACAATGGGAGCAGTGCTAAAACCACCGCCTTCAAGGGCACCCACTGTAATTGTGTTGTACACTAAAAGCTGTTTATCCCATGTGGTGTTGAGATGGTGGTGGGCGAATATTAGAGATGCGTTTTTCAGGCAGTGCATGGAATTTGTCAGTTTAGGCATTTACAGTCAGTTTTTCAGCCTTCTGAATCTGTCTTTTTAAAGGCACCTATATTTACCAAACTTGTCTAAGTGGTAACGATGATCTGAGACCAGTTTATGCCTTTTACACAGCACTGTAGAGGACTACACTGACTGAAGAGAGCTGCTCTTTCACATTGAAACGTTTATTGAAATATTGGCCCAGGTCAACTCTGATATCATTTTCTTCTGTTGATTTTTTGCAGATTTAGGTGTTTTCTAGAAAGTTTACAGTCAAATGGTATTGTATACAATGTATAGAAGTAGATTCTTTGATTGTAGACATATAGTAATATTGTCAGATACAACATGTTCTCTGTTTTCTTTAAAATGTGTTATTTTTATTTAAAGCGTGTTTTAATTGAAGCTATTTTTATAACCATCTAAAAGTGGACTGTCATACTCAAACTATTCAGCTCTCTGATACACAACAGGATAAAATGCACTGCTAACAACATGACACTGTGTGTGTGTGTGTGTGTGTGTGTGTGTGTGTGTGTGTGTGTGTGTGTGTGTGTGTGTGTGTGTTTATGTGAGACACCTGGTATAGAATCTGTGCCATCACTATGAGACAGACAGGGATTTTAATTGGCTACTTATCCTATAACCCTGAGAAGTGTGAGGAACCCCAGAGAGTGTTCTAGAGTTATGTTGTGGTCTAAATCCTATTCTAAACACCAACATGATTACTCTATTAATCTTCAAAACAATCACTATAATTCTTGAGTACCATGATCATCAGTAGAGACAGCCCTAGAACGGTCCAGTGGCTTTCTGAGATCTTATCCGTGTTGGTGCCGGTTGTGCGAGGCTCATTGTAAAATGTAATAACACCATTTTTGTAGTTTTCATTATAAATGTATTTTTGTCACAAAGTGTTGTACATCATGTTCTGTATATTGTGATCTACTCTATAAACAAAGTCCATCATAAAGATTACTTATTTTATGTCCCCACTGAAACCGAACAGAGAGTATTGCTACAAGCCCACAATAGAAACAAAAGCCACTATGGCCTTGCATTATGCGTGATCAGTCAGGCATCTGGACGCAACCTTTCCACGTTCCGTGACTTAATCCTGCTTGAAGGAACAGCTCTCTCTCCAGGCAGCCCAATCTGGACCATATTGATGCCTGTATGTGACATTTACACTAAAGAAGGTGTTGAGTGGAAACAATGTCAATGTCACAGAATGTTCTGGGACTACATAAATGCCTCCTGAATAGCCTTCTGCAGTGATCCAGCACTTTCACTCTGAAGCAAAACAAAGGCATAGTCAGTCCAATAGTTTTGTGTCCTTTGTATCCCATCACATTGTTGTCTCTAGGAGTGTCCTTTACTTGGAGTTGGTTAAGTCCACTGCTGTGACATTTACTCCAGGACTGAAGAGCTGTGCGAGATTGGCATTAGGACCCTGTGATGTTTCTATCGGTGCTTGATTGTCTAACCTTCTGTAGAGATAATCACTCCTCAGAGACATGTAGATGAGAGAACAGGTCACAGCAGATACAATCAAAAGCAGACCAATGGCATTGACCACTACCACTCCAGATTTGTCTGATGTACTCACAGGTTTAGCTTGCACTGCCGTACTGACGTTTATGCAGTTCTTTAAATGCCCTTTTTGCAAGTCTGTAATTTCTACACAGACCTCATACTGCGTCTGCGGTTGTAAGTGAGAAAGATTGAACACTTTTACATCAGACGGCACACGTGCTGTAAAACGTAAGGAAGGGTGCTTTGACATGGATGTGGTAGACCACATGATATTGGACACAAAGCTGTTCTTAGGGGGTACCCAAGAAATTTTTACAGAATGGGGTTGTATCATATCAATTTGTACATGTAAAGAAGCATTGGAAGGTTCCGGATAGTAGCCATTCACGACCACAGAGACAGATCTCATGTCTGCCCCCATGAGGTTGTGTACCACGCAGGTATACTGGCCGGCCTCTTTCTCAGATATGTCATATACGTCAAAGGTTCCTTCGGGATGCATGAAATACTTGCTTGAAGCCATTCTTGGTAGGATCTTTTCTCCTGATGGCGTGACCCAGTAGATTTCTGGATCCGGTTCTGCAAATGCCCTGCAGTGGAAGGACAATGAACGTCCGCTGGCCACACTGACATGTTCTGGAAGGCTTTCTGGAGAGATGACTGGAAGGCAGGTGTCTGTCATTTCACGGAAGTGCACGTGTCGGACATGGCGACCTACAAATTCCGGAGGTCCTGTGCAAAAGAGGGACTCAGGCTCCATGAACCGGATCTTGGTCTTGTTCATATTGATCCAGCGGACAACACAGTCACAGTAGATTGGATTTGAGTGCAAGCTTACTTCCTGAAGGTTAGGCAGGGACTCCACTGTGACATGGTGAAGTGCAGTAAGGGCGTTACTGTTCAGCATCAGTGTCTCAAGCCTGGGCAGCTTATAGAAAGCATTGGGATGGATGTAGGACAGTTTGGGGTTGTTGGTTGCCTCAATTTTTGTTAGCTCAGGCAGGTTGGCAACAGCAAAACCATCAATCGAAACCAGTTCTGGCATGCTGTTGATGCCTAACTCTTTCATGTGGGTCATATCCAAAAAGTCACCTCGACGAATTCTCTCAATGGGATTCTTATTGAGATCCAGAAACTTGAGACTTTTGACCTTTCTGAGGGCAACTTGGGGCACTTGTACAAACTTGTTATCATAAAAAGAGACGCTCTCCAATTTATTCAGACCAACCAGGGCGTTATCAGGAATTTCCGAAAGGTTCATTCTGGCTAGTACAAGACTGCGGAGATTGCTAAGGGGTTGAAAATTCATATCTTGTATTTGGGTGATTGGATTTTCCCCTATCATCAAAATCTCTAGTTCACTGAGCGCATGGAACCAATCTTGCCTGATTACCTTTAGTTGGTTTGAGTTGAGATGGAGCCTCAGGAGTTTGCCAAGCCCCTGAAAAGCCCCAGGACTGATCAGGTAGAGTAGGTTATGGTTGATGTAGAGTTCCTGAAGGTTTGGCAGGTGTGCAAAACAGCTGTCATGGAGGTTACTTATCCAGTTTTCCTCCAAATGCAAAGATGCAAGCTGAGGAAGGTGACCTATATTGAGGTCATGAAGATTGGATATGTTGTTCTGCGATAGATTCACTTCAGTTAGGTTAACCATGTGATTGAATGGTTTGTCAATCTTGGCAATGTTGTTGCTCTGTGATAGTAGCACCTGTGTGACTGAAGGGAGTTCTTCTGGAAGAGCTAGAAGTCCCAGATCATTACAGTCCACAGTTGGCACCTCCATATAAAGGGATGATGGAGAGAACCAGGGTCGAATTCCACATTTGCACAGCTTTAGGCATGCCGTGGTCCATTCCGATGAATGAATGGAGACAGTCAGTGCAAGCCCTGCTAACAAACAAACCGCAAAGAGTGGTTCTTTCATCTTGGCCTCGTTCTCCTCAGCAAGTAATTAGTCCTTGCGGAGTGTGCGCTCTTCACTTTTCAAACACAGTAACATTTGTTAGCATGTCAACAGGTTTGTTGTTCTGCTCGTGCCAGGTCCCCAAAGTGCTGGTGTCTTTTCGTGTTGTCCTTGGCAGTGAGGAGCAGGCTGTCAGTTTACCTGGTGTGAGGTTGTTGAGCTGGCCACATATGTGAAGGTCAGCATATCCTTTGGGAAGTGGTGGGGAGCTCAGGTTTCTGCCGGGGATGTTTTGCTGTGTCTGCCATCGTTATTATCCTCAATCAGTCACACATCAATTTCCATCTATAGAAAACAGGAGACAGAAGAAATGTAATGAATACAATGTCATATTATGGAGGAGTCTGAGCGGTATTGGCATTTAAGAATATTGAAACATATTGAGGCTCAGTGAGATTTTTTATTGCTTTTTCCTCCTTGCAGTCGAAACATGATTTATGACTGCTTTGACCTCATGTACTCTAATATATCATCTGGCCACTGACCTTTCCTGCAGTATATTAAAATGTCCATAATAATTTTGTTTTCTCTCTGAGGCTTAGTTAAGTTTCATGTAGATTTTTGCTTTACCAGAATTCAGTATGCTGTACATCAAAATTGCACACAAAACACACATGTGTAGCTTGGTGATGACATAACATAGTCATGCATACAGAATTGTTATGATAGTGCAGTGGTGGTATTTGGATTGAGGTTATTATAGTTTTGAAATTATCCGTAGTTCTTATTTTGTTTATTTTGTCACTCAATTTCAGTTTAGTTATGCTTTTTAATATAAAGCTGAATATTTTGTCTGAAACTGGGGTGCATTCTCAAATTAGACTGTCAGTTCCTTCTGATGAGTTTCACGATGCTGAATAAGCACAACAGCCCGCCAGTTCAAAAAGACTTCAAAGAAATCTCCATCTCCTGGGTACTTAAGGTGGGTTTTTTTCTACAACACTAACATTTTTTCATCTATAATACTATGCAGGATGCTGAGTCAGAAATGAGAAATGTTTTTTTTTAAACATTTACAATTCGAAACTGGGGCAGCCACAACTGAGAAGATTTGGGAGGACTGAATTTTTACACCTCACACCCAAGGATAAAGTAGAAAGACAGCCTGAAGTTGGGATGCCTTTAGGGGTTGTTAAAAGGGTTAAATCGGCCCTAAAATCTGCCTGATTGTGTTTTGGTGGACCAGGCGTCTGTTTGTGCTGTCTTGTTGGCGTCAATAAAAGAGTTAAATGCTATCCAAGTTCGTTTAATAACTGCAAGCAGTTATGGTCCAGTGAATAGCAGAATTGCTTATCTTCATACATATAGTCATCAAAGACGGCTGAATGAACCGAGAGGCAATTATTTCATATCATCGGTCTCAGTAATAACCACTGTGGCTGTGACACCTTCCATTGGCCATGGCAAGTTAGTCCTGCGAATGGTGGTAAATAATCAGGGTCTTGAATTCAGACACTGTCTCGTCTGTTATTATATTGTCTTGTTATGTTGTCCAGGCATGGTCTCACCCCTAACAACGCTCACCACAGATAAACGGAACACCTTCCTAAACAGCCGCCGATGACAAAAACATACACGCATTAAAAGCCCACGGCCTTTTCTCAGAACAAAAGTCCGTTCCTCAGTGAAGCCCCCAGTGCTTGGCTCGGCTGCATTATTCATTAGGAAGTGAAGGAGAGCTTCAGGTGAGAGTACACGGTAACTTAGTCCGCGCCGGCGCCATGTATTGATGCTTTGATTAATTTGTAACCTTGAGAGCAGAAGCCGTAGCACTCCAGGGCAATGTTAGATGAAGCTGTCGGTATTGCTACAGGAGCAGCTTTTGCAAAGGGCCCCCCTGTATGACAGTGTGCATACATTAATCTGACTATGGCAGCGAGTCAACATGGGCAGGTGGGAACAAGGTCTTTTTTTCCCCCTTCTTTTTTCCTGTAAAGCCATCTGTTCAATAGAGAGACCTGGTTCAAACCATGCACTGCCTCTAGACCAGGTACTCTCTGAACGTGGCAGGCCTTTTTTTCCTCATATTTGCTGTTTTAAATTGGTTAAATGGGTCATTGGACTAGTAATGGGCTTATGCAGATTTTCACACAAGCAATAGGTAAAAAAAGAGAAAGAAACTGTACATAAGGTGGCATCATCTCTTTGTTGCTAACTCAGACATGCTTGCCGATTAGCGTGCTTTGAGTAGAACATGGGGTACACGTACCGTGTGTACATTTCTCTGTTTTTCCTCTCCTGTTTAAAGGCCTGGCTCCACCAAGGCTCACACACTAATTGAATTAGCTCCTGTTTGTTTCCTGCTTGCGGAGACTTTGTTTCTGCGAGCTTTCAGTAACTCTTTTGCTCTGCTCACACCATTAGCAAAAATGGAGCTTTAAGTGAGGCGTGGATTGGAGTGTGTACTCGTGGGGGGGTGGAGAGAAGGGGGCTGTGTGAACATGTAGTAAATGTTTCCAGGTTTGCAAGGCCATTTCAAAATCATTTTTCCAGTCCAGATAATCTTAATGCTGTTCTGCTTTTTATTTAACAGTACAAACCGACAATCTTCACATTACCCCCCCACCCCATTAAGAGCCTAAATAATCGATGCTCTTTGTGTACGTTGTCCAGTAAGGTCCTGGGACTGCTGCTGACAAGGGAGTTTTATGACAGACTAATGCAGAGTGATTTTAGCAGCAGTTTTGCCCTAAAAACATCGCAGCCCTTTCATACGTGCGGCTTTATGGCCCCTCCGCCTTGCGATGCAACCACTGTGTACCTTAAACATTTATAGGCGATGATATACAGCAAATGCGCCAAAGTCACAGTTAAACATTTATGGTTTCTTCTGTCAGAGAAAAAGCACTTATCAAAATCCAGGATCTCCACTTTTCTCTGCGCCCCCTAATTCTGTAGACGGCACATAGAGCAGCCGCACTTGGCTGTTTTATTCACAAGGCTGGAGTGAGAAGCCTACCTCTGCTGCATGCCTGCCTGGGTGAGGGGTATGAGGCGCGTGTGTGTGTGGGGCATGTGAATATGGAGAATTGGAGGTGACACTTTTTCACGTTAAGATGACATGATGCCAGAGCTGAAGCTCCCGCTGGTGTTTTTTCCCATGTGTTGACGTGAGCAAAGCGCGGCAGGTAATTGGGTTTCTTGTCAGAAGGCTTGGAGATCGCAGGACGGAGAAAAATGCAGGCTACCAGTTGCTCTGGTGAGGTAAACAGTAAATGTGCTGCAGAAAGAGCTTTGTGGCCATTTCTCAGTTCTCACACAGTATCACTAATTACAGGTGTATCCATTCACTGTCCTCCACCAGCAACCTAAGCGTGTTACATTACACAGCCTTTACATATAACATAATATCACTGTGAGCTCTGAGCACCAGCACCGTTTATTACACCTCTGCTCACTGCCAATGATGCTCTTATTACTCTTAGCAACCTTAATTTATTAACTCATTTCATTTATACTAGCTTTATTAAATTATTCATGCTAATTGGATCACATTATTAATGCTAACCTATCATTTTAAAAATGATAATAACGATCAATGCTACCTTTATTACATTATAACAGTATCAATGTCGAATCATTAACTTTATTAATTCCAGCATTATCAGGGTTCCCTTATTAGCATTATTAACTGTTAATTCTGCCTTATTTACATTATTAAGGCTAACGTATTAACTTATTAACTTTATTAAGGATAACTCATTCATTTATAAACGTGTTAACTATATTCATGCCACTATTATAGCATTATTAATGCTAACTTTTGAACAATATTAATGTTAACTAAACCTAATTCATCATTAATAATACTGTATTAATGCTATCTAATTAATTCATTAATTCCCACTGAAACATAATTTGATGGCATGATATTCAGATATAGTTTAGAATTATATCGGATAATATCAATAGGGCTGTCTTATGATATAGTAACTTACACTACAACCGATACACCAAGCACTTTTTACAACCATTGTTGTTTTTACGTTTCAAAATAGTCCAAAAATGTAATTTTAGCCAAAAACATGCACATTTTTATTTAATTTAATAGAATTGTAACCGACTGTAAGATTCCAAGAGCTCGGCGTTAAGTCCTGATCTATAGGCGGCTGTGTATTACACTGTAGTGCATTACACTCCTACTTTTATTTATCCTGTCTCATTATTGTTTGCTTTATTTGTTCATTGTAGTTATAGTTGTATGTGTTTTAGGATGCATTTGTGTTTAGTAGGGCTTTGTTTTCAGCTTTAATGAGTAACTCTGGGTGGAGGAGCAGCGTAAAATGAGGAAAGAGCCTGTGCAGATGCAGACAGCAGCAAGGCAGGTATAAATAAAGTCCCTCCGCTCTCACCTGCTCTGCTCTGCCAGCGAACGTACAGCAGCGCCGCAATTAATTACACTTCACTACTGCTGACAGAATCCCTGTGGATATTTCAACTATTTCTGCCCGCTATTATTCACCTCTCTTTTAGGCTGCATATCGTCTGCCCTCCGCTCTGTAGTGCTTCTGTCCATTCTGTATCTCCTACTTTTTAACTGCAAAAGCCCTTTACCCTCACTGTACCTGAATATGAAGGTACAGTATGAGTGCGTTCCACTGGAAGAGGCTATAATCCCCCACTCTCCCTCATCTCTCAGTGCCTGTTTTACAGTTTTTTGTCACTGAATGGATGAATCTGTAAAAGCTTTTTGTTTCTGGATCATAAAAGCTGAACTGTTCACATGTTTGATCATGTTTGTGCTTCTGTCGTTCTTTGGCCTCTAGTTTACCTGTATGTCTATAAAAGCATCACTACAATTTCAAAACCTTGTGTTATTTATTTATTTGTTTGTTTATCAAATTGTTGATGTAGTAAGTGAAAATAAGTCAACAGATCCTCTGCAGGCAACAAACTGCAAAAGCAAACAAATGTGTTTTTTAGCTCATTTTAATGTACACGGTGCATTTAATCGCTTAACATGAGTTTAACATATTTAAATAATATAAAATAAAGTAAAATATCTTCTGCATATATATGTAGATACAGGTAGATGGATGATAGATCCAAAAGGAAATGATCTACAATTACTATATTTATCATTATAGAAGTTGGTTTTATGTATAACACAATATACATGTATAGCATTTAGTTTCGTTTTCAAATTTGTATTGCTCTGGTTGTTTGGGTTCTACTTTTTCAAAGAGGAAAATAGTGACTTCTTCATGTTTTATCCTTTTTTTTTTTTTTAATAAATCACTATACACTAGATTCTGACGCATCTTAAAACCAGACCACGCTAAGAGTTCTAACTTTGGCTGTTCGTATCCTGAGAATAACTCCTACAGCTGCGTGCCTTAGACCTGCTGAGGACTGAACAGCAGAGGGGCAGCGTCTCACCACAGCGACACACTCTGCCTCCAGCGATGCCCCACTGAGACCCACACTAAACAGAGCACAGCGCAACACCAGGCTGTTTAGTTATGTAAATGTGCTTCACTGCTACTGAGCCAGATTCACTCTACCATCCAGGAAAATGTGGAAAAGAGTAAAGGAGGAGAGCAAGGCTGGCTGGTTAGGATGTAGGGAGCATTTGTCGGACCACCATGTATCGAGTGAGGTGGCCACTGGCAGCAGAAGGAGGCAGCAATTCAGGCAGCCTGCACTGCTAAAGCTGAAGCTATACTGTACACAGAGAAATAAAGGTTTTGGACTAAGAACCCCTCCTTGTTCCAGAAAGAACCTTAGGTCTTTAAAGAAGTGCTTCTGAAGCCAATACTTGTGATCTCCTGATTCCCCAAATGCTTGCTTTAACTCAACTCAGCACTCAATATAATGCAAAAAGTGGACTGTCTTTGGTTCTCTGAGGACCTTTTTGAGAATCCCTGCTTAGAACAAGGAGTCTGGAGAACATTTCTAAAGCTCAAGAACTCCTACATAATGTTATGGTTCTGTACCAATTAAACCACCATTTATGAGAGTGTTAAACACTTTTAAAAAGACATAACGAGGCCAGACTGGGTTTTTAACTAATGCTAAAGAAGAACCACATTGACTCCATTTTTATAAATGAGATACACCTGTGCGGAACCTTTTAAATTCAAAAAGGTTCTTTAAAAGGTTCTTCACACTCATACATCTCAATTACATATTTTCTTACGAACCATCCATTGAAAGGTTCTTCAGGGAGCCAAAATGGTTCTTATTTGGCCTCATGCAAAAAATCTTTCTGGCCCCTTTATTTTGAAGAGTGTAAAGTCTTTATCTGAAGGGTTGACTTTGGAAAGCGTGATGACGTTTGTGAGTTGGACACACAGTGTTGCAGTGTGTGAAGCCTCAGTGCTGTGGAGGATTGGCAGTTTGACCACTGATCCATGCAGGTGCACAAGGTACAAATGCAATTTAACATTCAGGGTCCTCTGAAAGAACGATGGAAAGATGAAAGGATTACAGTTCTGGTCTCACAGATGAGTCCCTGCTTAGCTGTGGATGTGCTGCATCACTGCTGCGTTACTGTCATATCAAAATAGCCAAGCTGTTTTTCTTAAAATCATTTAAAAACGTAATTCGTGTAAGGGAAGTGACCAACAGAAATAGTCCAAAAACACCATTTACATCCAGTCAAGTTGAGAATCTTTTTCCTTTTCTGTGTTGGAGAAGATTTTCAGCACTGGTGATATTAATTACCTATCATCACTATTAACTTCACTCCTCAATTAAAAAGTAATGTAGTTATTTATTTCTTGGTTTTTTTGTCTTACAGTTTAATTACGGTTTAACAGTAATTGTCTTAATGTCCTATATTTTATGTGAAACCATATTTAAATCGATTCATTTCACTGCATTACTGCATTTTTTTCCCCTTTATCCTAAAGCGCCTAAGAGCAATCAGTTCATGTTCCTGTAGGTAAATTTGTCTTCCTCACTGACTTTTGCATGTCTTTCATCAGAATCATGTTGTTCCTTGCATGATAATACCTGTGGAGTGTATCTGACTGCTGCTCATTATGTCACTGCCCAACACCACATCTGCAGGCTGAACGAATGTGAGCTGAAAATCGCACACCACAAAGCTTTTAAGACGACAAATCTGAAAAGAGAGCCACGCACAGACGGGGAAAACACCATGTCATTATGCTCCGACTCGGATTGAGGATCCTCGCCTCTGCGCCTCTGCATTGCCACACTGTTCAAACACCCTCATCACATACGAAAGCCATGAGTCATATGAGAGGAGCTGAACTTACCGCCGAGAAAGAGAACCATCCCCCGTGTGTGTGTGTGTGTGTGTGTGTGTGAGAAGAGAGTGTGTGATGAGTAAAATGTATTCGCTGAAACTCCAAGCCGTCTGTGATCAGCAGAGAGAGGATAAAGAGAGAGGTAAAATCCAACAGTCCCAGCACTTCACTCAGAATGAGAGAGAGAGTGGTTAGCTCTGCTTTTCATTCTCTCTCTCTCTCTCTCTCTCTCCCCTCCCTTCCCCTCTCTTCTTTTTTCCCTTTCTCTCTCACTCACTCTCTCTCTCTCCCCCTCCCCTCACTCTTTTGCTCTCTCTTCTCTCTCCCTCTCACTCCCCTCGGTTCCTCTATCTTCCTCGTTTCTTTTCTCTTTTCTCTTGCTCACTATCTCTCCCCCCCCCCTCTCTCTCACACACACACACATACACACACTTTTTTCCCTATCTCTTCCTCCTTTTCTCTCTCTCTCTCTCTTTTCTATCTCTCTCCCTTTTCTCTTGCTCTCTCTCTCTCTCTCTCTCTCTCTCCCTGCCTCTCCTCTCTCTCTGTTTGTCTCAGTCTCACTCTCTTTCTAAAATGCTAAGAACACACCGGTACGCAGAGTGTGTATTCCATCCGCAACTCAAAACACCACTATCTGTGCCCCTGTACAGTGCTCTTGATAAAACACACACACACACACACACACACACACACACACAGCCCATCCTCCCCAAGGACAGACAAATCACCGCCCATCTCTCAAGTGCTCAGTGTGAGCTGGTTGGATGAGCAGAGCTGTCAGTCAGCATAGATCTGAGTTAGAAAAGAATAAAGAGCAGTGACTCAGTGGCTCTTCTCTCTCTGTCTTTTCTCTCTCTCTCATGTTTTTCTCTTTTTTTGCTTTCTGTCTTTTTCATCCACCCCTTCCCTCTCACACTCACTTTCAGCCTCCTCCTCACTGTGTTTAATCCATGTATGTATGTGTGTGTGAGTGTGTGTGCGCTGCACTGGTGGATCTGCAGTGACGGTTGGTGTGTATGAGGCTGGTGTGTGTGGTTAGTTTATGTGTGTATTGTTCCTGTTGTTAAATGTAAAGTGAATTAGGGCTCAGCAATGATTATATTTATTGTTATTGTGGTAAACTATATTACAACCGAGCATATCCTGGAAATTGTGCGTCCTTAAAGAGCCCTGACTAACTGCCTGTTTCGTTATGAACAGCATAACCACATATTGGTTTAATTTATTTAGCGCAGCACAGTGCAGTGTGTGAAAATAAAAAAATTATTAGTTCATTTTGAAACTATTTTGTAAATGTGTTTTGCTGCCTCTTTTTTTTTATTATTTCCCAATGATTAAATGTCAGAAGACATACATTTAACCACATATCGTGTATTGTGAAAAGGTATCGTGATATTAGATTTGTCCCATATTGCCAGGATACGACCTTTAATTCTGAGCTGTCTGTTAGAATTTACACATTTCTTCATTCCAGACCAATCAGCCAATCAATTCCCAGCCTCCTCTCGGTTCGGTTTCATAGAAGCTATAGTTGCTGAGTGATTTATGATAGTTTTAAATAAATAACTCTGAAGATTAACAGCTTAATAACAAGCCTGTAGTGTAGGAGGGCAAAGTCAACATGAATCAGAAATAATTATGCACTCGTATTCATTCTGAGAGCAATGTAGCATCAGGGAGGGTCTCTGAGCTTGTGTTCCTCATAATGATTGGTGGAGGTGGTCGGAGGTGGAGGTGAAACATGATCTTATTGGTCAATACCATCTTTCACTGCCTGCTAGTGCACAATCGAGAAACAATTTTATTTTCAGGTTGACTTTACCTCCACTGTTTATATCACTTTACTGTCCTGACACTGAAATGATTGTGCACAGTAAAAACATTCCCTGGAGTTTAACAATAGATTAACAATAATTTCCAAGCCACACACACTGTACACTCTTATTCCTCCAGTTAACATCTACTGGATGAATCAGAGTGGTGATGATCCCTATATTAATCTACAGCTCATTAGGAGTAGTTAACATTTATTTTACAAGCCACACACACACACACACACACACACTCTCACTCCAGAACCTTTTACCTCCAGTTTTGTCCTTTCAGTTTAATTCTGCTGAAAGGACCAGAATGCATTCTCTGGGCTTTCTATTTGTAACACTTGTGATGAACACCAGCAATATCGAAGCCAGTAAAACTAATGAAGGGCACAAATCACACAGAGTGTGTGTGTGTGTGTGTGTGTGTGTGTGTGTGTGTGTGTGTGTGTGTGTGTGTGTGTGTGTGTGTGT